>SSNU01000055.1:0-365575 GCA_012064415.1 Gyrodactylus bullatarudis
TGGTGCTCAGCGTTGGATCAAGCTTCATGTCGATCTTTGGATCAAGGCCTGCGCCGACCTTGATTTCTGCGTCGGGCATCTTGGGCATGGACAGGTTAGGTGTGTTGGCTTTGATCGTCGAGCCAATTTCGTTTTCGTTACTTATTTCTTTATTTGGTTTCGTTATCGACTCTCTTGATAATGATCTTTTTATTCTTCCAATTATACCTGTTGACCATTTTCTCTCTTTTTCTTCATACCCTTCTTTCTCCGTTGAATCCTTTAACTCTGTTGATTCACCTGAATTTCGATTAAAAATTTCTTTCATTAATGATCGGCTCTTTCTTCTTTTTTCGCCGTCTTCAATGCTACTGTTTTTTTTAAATAGATTCTTCGTTTTTTTAATGAACACTGAATTTGGTTTTTCTTCAACAGATTTGAATTTTACGTCATCCACTTCATCGATATCAAAGGGATTTGTTGACTGCAATTGATTTCCCATTCCAATTTGGATCATGTCATTATTATTAGTCTTCTTTGCATCCAATTCTGTTTTATTTCTCCTTAAAATTATTTCTTTCTTAGTCCCTTTGTTATCAATATCGTCGTCTTCACTTTTCCAGTGGACCCAATCAGGTTTCTTTATTTTGCTTGGTATATTTTTTATCTTTGTTCTCAATTTAATATTCCATGTGTTTGCATCTTCGTTCCCACTTGAAAGTGTCCCGCCATCTTCCGACTTCACCTGGATATCTCCATTCGTCCTTACTACGCTCATGGATCTTCTTTTGCTTGGACTTAGACTTCTAATTAAGCTTCCCATTTTCTCTGTCATTTCTGAGTAGTTTATTGTTTCGACATGTCGAATCACACCATCATTCTTTATCGGCCTTAATCTCTTTAGGCTTTTGCTTTTCTCAAGAGTAAAACTATACTTTCTCTCTATTTTACAGCTGCAGTCTTGGTTATGAATATGATTCTTAAGTTCCCTTGTAAGCGTATACGGATTTAGATGATACTCCCGATAAGACAGCGGAGTTGACGGAAGACTTGGACTTATGCTTCGGGGTAATTTCAGAGAATTGCTCCTTATCACTAAATTTGATTGACTCTTATTAATATTAAGGGATTCTTTAATATCATGACTTATTCTCCCCGGGTCTATATGATACTCCTTATGATAGGTTTGTAATCTTGTCGGACTAGGAGAGCTGTAAGCGGAACTTCTTCCACTAAGAGATATAATCTTTGGCCGACTGATGGACTCCTTTAATGATCCAGTTTGCTTATTGATTTCTTCAGTCATAATTTTTACCTTTGTTCATTAAAGAAATAAGCTTCGTTTGTTTATTTTTTCGTTAATAAGGCTTGGTAATAATAATTTTGACAATTCACTTGCAAGAAACCCTCTAGTTAAATGAAGTAATTTAATTTTTTTTCAAATATTTTACACTCATCTATATACACTCGCATCATAGATTCAACATCATATAGACATAGATATAAATATAGATTGTTACCTAATAATATTCTTAGCAAGATACATATTCTATATATATATTTATATAATTTCACTTTTAAATTATCATCTCAATAAGGGTTCCATACTCTTACTCTTTTTATTGATATTGATTCCTAATTTCTCTGATTACCATTCTTCATTCTAGCTCTTCATTCTCAACTCAACTCATAGTTTGGTTGAAAGATATTGAGATACATTTCTAACATGCTTACACACATGAGAAGCAGAAAAAAACAGTAAAAGTATAACATTTCTTCTCTCTCTGTATCAAAAAAAATCAACAAGCATTACAATTTATCGAATTAAATTGAGGGTTACCTAATATTCGAAAAAAACCAGATAACATTAGAATTGACTTGGTTTACCTTATTGTCGCTTTTGAGTAGATAGGGAAATGTACTTTGTTTGCGTCTCTACCATGTGATCAAAATCAGGGTTTACTTCGTGTACATGGGCCTTAGTTGTCTTCATAACTTGATTCATGAGACAAATTGATGATTAAAATATTCAAAATACATACGCTTTCATTTGTCGTTGATTGGTCAAAGATATATAGGAAAACAAGAGACGTGTATACTCTAATACTCAAGATATAATATTTGTGTGCATATCAGTCCTCCTAGGAATCAGTAGTAGTAGTATTTGTTTCATTATGCAACATTGCCAATGAATACACACGTATATATCTATCTATGTACAATATATTCATTCACACACTTCTTTCACTAATCTGGGCATCTGTTTCTTTATATAATTTTTGTTTATTTTCACTTCTCCCTGCTAAATGACATTGATATGCATCTATGATTGATCGATTTATCTATGTTGTTGATCTATCATGGTTAGGATATATGCATATTCTCTTATTTGAGAAGATTTGAAATTCTTATTACCTAAGAGACAAGGATATGGCCACCACCACCACAGCCTACCTCATCACTCATACAAGAATAGACTTGGATACACTTGTTAGCATAGATGTAAATATACCCATAGACACATACATTTATTTGTATATATTCAAATATATTAGGCACATACCTACAATGTAATACACTATTGTATGGACATTTTTTGGGATCTGTCATCATTTGACTTCATTGATGAGTATTGTAGTATAACCTAACACATCTCTTGAATCATCAGACTGAAAATATTCTTCTTTTTGAGAGACTCATCCAACCCTAGAGGAATTACATAGACACACATAATCCCACGATTCATTCCAAATCTTTTCTCTCCTTTAACCATTAGAATATGAAGAAAACTTTGAGAGGAAACTCTACGGGAAAAAAGCCGAGGACTTGATCGACAATTCATTCAGTCATATTGAGAAACTGCCCATTCCATCACATGAGCAACTTGATGAGATAGATGGTTCAATTTTGAATATCATCCAGAATAACCAAAATATCAACAACAGTGAGAGATATAGCCCAGAGATTTTCACACCGAGGATAGTTGAAAAGGATAAAGTTTATCACTTGGAGAATACCAAAAACAATGAGGATATTTTGGAAGCTAAAATCACTGGAAATAAGCCAATAGCTTCTGATGCTAAAGGTGAGTCGAATTATTACTAATCAAGCTATACTTAATTAATTCAATTAAGGTAGACATTCTTTTTTCTCTCTGGGTAGGCTAATTGAAATAAAGTTTACAAATTCAATAAATGTATATGGCGTATTAATTAAACCAAATGTCAAATTATTTTGTATTAAATATTCACGTATAGTTACATATACGTCCGAAATTCCCATACAGTTATTCATCATCGTCAGTATAAAAAGAATTTTTTAATTTAGAGAAATATATATTTCGCCAGGTCTTATCAATCTCTAATCCTGGTTCAATTAAATGATTATAAATATTTGTTTAATGAAATTTATGTTAAGGAAATTGTAAAATTCTTGAAACACTTCCAATTGATGAAAAGCCAAAAAAACTTCTCTATTATTAGATGTAGAAAAGAAAAATTAAAAATCAATTGGGCCAAGGCAACTGCAAATCATGTAAATGGTTCTTCTGAATACATAGGTTAGGATCTTCATTCATGATTAGAAACTTCTCTCGGATTTTGAGGTCTATAAGTTTATCGTTGTGATATTTGAATAAAATTTTGAAATTTTCTTCACTTGCTTGACAACCACATTGCTCTAGGTGCTTTTTTATTGAGGAACTCTTTCTGTTGAGGTGTTCTTTTATCCTAACAGCTAGAAGTCTTTGGGTTCTTCCTATGTATTTGGCACCACATGTAGCCTGAAAGATGTAGATGAGATTTGATTGCTCAGATGGTTCTAATTTATCTTTAAGCTGGAATTTGAATAGACTTGTGGTTTTGAATACAACCTTCAATTGTATATCATTATAATTTTCATTTACAAGTTTTGTCAATTTCCTTCTTAAATCATGACTAAAGCCATCTCTTTTGAACGATAATTTGACATAGATCTGGATAGTTGCACCATTTTGTTCCTCTTGGTTATCTGTTTGGTTGTTTGCTTCATCTTCTAAAGCCTTTTCTATGTATTCGCGAACAAAATTCTGAGGATATCCGTTTTCTCTGAGTCTTTCTTTTATCTCATCGATCTCTTTTAGGAATTGTTCCTCGCTGACAATTCTTTTGGTCCTCTTGATTTAGCCAATGATCAAACCTGTTTTGTAACTTTTTGGGCAGAACCTTGAGAAATTTAGATATTTCCCGGTATCTGACTTCTTATGGTGGATATTTCTTTTAAGAGTTCCGTCAGGTTTTCTCGTTAGCTTTACGTCTAGGAAACTCAATGTGTTTTCTATTTCTTCCTCTTTTGTGAATTTAATGTTGGGATGAATTGAGTTCATCTCTCTATGGAAATTCGAAATAGATGCACTTTGTTTCATTATTATGAATGTGTCATCTACGTATCTGATGTACATGTCTGTATATCTGTTGATGATGTCTTGCATTCTGTGTTTTTCTAAGAAACCAAGGAAAATGTCCGCTAGTATTGGGCTTAATGGTGATCCCATAGCTATTCCGTCTCTTTGAAAATAGATTTCATTTTGGAATGAAAAGGGAATATTTGTATAATGTATATAAATATCTTTAATAAATATCTATAATAAATGGTATTTTTCGATTTTTGGCACTATTATAATACTTCTTCGCGAATTTATCAAAACAAATCTAATATAGAATATACCCCCACAATGTATAGGAATAGATGACCCTTTCTTAAAGGATCATCAGCGGTATCACTTTAAAAATGATAAGAGTTAAATCATTAAATGAAATTAATGAAAGAAATTAAAGAAAAGGTCAAGAAATAAGATAGCACCAATGTGGAGAAAAGTGAAAAAGTTTATATAGGCCAGAGTAATTGAAGATGATAAAAGTGGTTCTTAGATTGATAAATAATTTCTCCTTTACATCTATCCATGCTGTCATCTCAAGGGTTTTGTATAAATCAGAATTTTTTTGAAATTAAAGCCATTTGCTGCTCGAGATCCCTAATGTAGGTGATCAATGGGCTTGAGTAAATCCTTATGAATCAGTTTAAAATGCGAAAGAAATCTTTTAGAGGATTTAGAAAAAAAAATGTTTCAAGTATTCAAGTTATTAATTTATATTTTATATAGAATTGTTTTCTTCTACTAATAACATTTGAGCAATATACATTGTATATTGTACAATATTCAATAAACTTGTTACCTTAGCTTCACAATTTTAATACTTGAGCAATGTTTAACTACATCTCTTCTTATTTTAGAATTCTCATTAAAATTTCTGTCTAATTTTCCTTACAATGTACCTTTATGTATGCATGTTGTTTTATATTCATCAGGCGTCTGATTCTATAAACGTAATCTAAATTATAATTATCTAAGCAAACTTGATCTAATTGAGCTAATTGACCAAGTTTTCAATAAATTTCTTCAATTATCAAAACTGCTGAGCACAAAAAGAAAAAGTTATATATATATTTATGTAGTAATAATGATAATATTTTCTATATCATAAAGATGTTTGTCCCAAGAGATGTGTTTGTGTGGGTGAAAGAGAGACAGAGCAATACTTGAATGAAGAAGACGCTCCCTGAGTAAGAAAGAGAGGAGAGTCTCTCCCAGTTACAACTAAGGGCACAAGAGGGAGAGAAAGAGGGGAAAAGAGAAAAAATGATTAGAACAAACTTTTTTTACGTCAATTTCTTGTAAACTTGATTGAGATATATGAAGGGGAGCATTCCCTCTTTTTCGTTCTGGGACTGTGTGTCCTTTTTAGACTTGTCTAGTTGGATGGAGGGGTAGGGAGGTGGGTTTTGTGCTTCTTAGTACGTTATGAGTATTATCATTATTATTATTAGTTTACTGCATTCCCAATATATCTATATAAAAATAATCATACTCCTCTTCTCTGCTAACGAATTGGTCATTAATTTAAAAACAAGATTTATTTATTGATTTATCAGAGAGAGGGAGAGTATCTTGTCATTTTGTGGTAAGGATAAATAAATAAATTTTTTGAAAAATAGTTTAATGTCAAAAATTTCCCTCATAACTCCATCTATTCCTCCACCCCCTAAGTCTTATGCATAATCTCATTACCTATTAATCTATTTATCCACATTTCATAAGATACTTGTGGGAATTTTACTCCTCTGATGTTCACCTGAAATAGATCCTCTATTTAGTAACACGAAACGGAAATGTAATGGACAATCAAAGTAAATTTCCAACCAACCCAAAGTTCAAAAATATGGAAACCTCCTCTATGCATGATGCTTTTAGAATTTAACTTTTCTTTAGGAAGGCAAAAAATCTGTTGGGGTATATTTTGAATCTTGATAGTGCTACCTTTACAACTTTCAGACTCATCGATTCCCTAGTCTTGATGTATCTGTCACTGTAATTATGCTTTTTTTTAAATTCTAACTACTACAGCTTAATTTGTAGGTGCAAGGAAAAAAGGTGTTAACTAAATGCTCATCAGTAGTAGTAACACCTAAGTAATTAGGGGACAGTTTTTTTGAAAACCTCTTGACGGAGTATTCTTCCTCCACTCATAAATCTGTGGTGTCATAACTCGCATTTTTATACTAAGCTTGTTTGATCACCAGTGTACCCTTTGTAAGGTGATCATTTGACTTTGTTAACGATATATCCTAATTTTTCGTCCGATACGCTGGAATTTAAAGAGTCATTTCTTCAGGCTCAAGTATCATCAGAAATTTTGATGAATTTGCTTTGTCTACTACTTAAAATATATACTTTTTGATTTTACTTAGTTTTTTATTAATACTAACCGAGTGAGAATTAAAGAGTATAAAACAACGAAAAAAAATTGTTTCATAAATCATTTATAACCTTCGAATAAAGAGAGAGAGAATGAGTTAGCTCCAATTATAACAAAAGCAACAAAAAAATCAAAGAGAAATGGGAAAAAATAAAATACTCTTTTTCGTTGCTCTGTTTTTTTTCTTCTTCTTCTTCTGTTGTTGTTTCCCTCTGATCAATGCATCGTGTGTAGATGAATATTTATTCTCCAGGACGTATCGTTACAGTCGTCCATATTGTTACGTTCTATATCAATCTTGGCATTTAAAATCAAAGACTAATCTCTCCAATAAGAATACACCCTTTTAAACTGTCCTTTTGAGTCAGAGTTAAGTTGTTGAGAATGCCATAATATTTGGTGAAGAATCGCTATTACTCTATTAGAAATTAGTAGGGTTGATTTATCTGAATGCAACCTCGTTTAGTTTAATCTGTATAGACTCAAAAATCATAGTTGAATTTGTTTTGCTATGCTTGAAAATTATGATACTACAGTTTTTCTCTATGAATTTGGGAATTCATCTTATTTTTTTAAGATTTTTTAATGACCGATTGCAAAGGTACACTTTCCAAAAAAGAGCTGGCGCGATTTTTTTCATTTATATTAAACTTTGATTTGAAAATTTTCATTGATTTCAAGGAATCAAGATATCATCATTAGACGAGGAAAATAATTATTCTTAATCAGTTTTTTGAAAAAAGCCCGTCATTTTGAACTGATCTTGGATCATCAATATCCAAGCAGTAAGAATGATTGAAAAATAGGGAGTAGACTTTCGCACGTAAATGGAGTGTTTTCTAAAATCTCTACGACCATTTTTTGTCTACTGGTGATCCAGATAAAAAATTTTGATTCCTCTCACACCTTGAAATAAATAAAAATTCAACTCAAAATTTTTGTTAAATCAAATTCATCGAGAATAGCTTTATTAGTAATCTTTTACTAAGAGAGAACGTTCTTATCCGGCCACTAAAAGTTCAGAAAAGAGGCTAGGTTCAATTCAAGTTATTTAGGTTGAAAATACATTTTTAAACAAGGTTTTTCTTAGTCAGCAATAATCAATTATTATCATTTCTTCTTTTAATTACTGTACCCGTATTGAATTTTTCATTTCGACTCTTAAAATTCTCATGATAAATGGTTCATGAATTGAAATGAACTTTTTATTTCAAGCATCTTTTTATTTCTGTTGAAAAACTCATTATCACATCAGTACATCAAATGTAAAAGTCTCTTTAAAAACATTTTCAACTCATCAGTGGTTAGACAAAATCTCTTTATCATGAAAATTGGAATTGATACATTTTTGAAAAAAAATTTATAAAAGGCTCATTTCTTTTATCTAGCCCTCTTACTCTTCGCCTTGTGATACTTTTGCTTAGAAATTGGAATTAAATGAAGAAATGTGTCCAGGAGTCGTTGGAACAAACAAGATTAAACTATTTTTTCAAAAATTTCCACTTTTTTTTTCTATAATTTCTTTATAAAATTTGTCTTAATGATTTCCCAAAATTTTATTGATTTTTGAACCAGTTTGTAACCGTTTTTTTTGGTACACCAAATAGACTTTTCATTAATTAACGCCTGACCTTTACAGTGATCCTATTCATAAACGCAACCCCTCGGTAAAAAAGTACACAGATTATATGTGGATAGAACATTTTTTTCCCACAAGATGAATAGGAAACGTTTTGTGTGAAAAAAATCTCTTTTTCATGAGATCTATGTTTTTACTTGTATTTTCATGGGTAAAGATTTTATTGAATTATTCAAATGTAGGATGACCAATGTACTTTGGGTATCTTTTACTTAGAATTAGGGATAACTTCGAAAAATTAAATTGTACAACTTTGTACACTTATGTTGTTAAGATGGAGAAAATTTTGCGGATATTCAATCTTTCTCAACAAAATATCAAGCAGTTTCGTCAAAATGATATTCTTAAAAAAAGGAATTCAGTCTCGATAGTTGCTACGAAAAAGTCATCTAAAGAATTGTAAAAATAAACAAAAGAATTTCCGAATACTCAAAATCAGTTGGAGTCTGCCATTTTTTGTTTTGGTACAATAAATTTGGAATAATTTTCAAATAAAAACTAGGAGATTTTATGTAAAAAACGATAGGATTTATTTTTGATAGGGTCATCTTCAGAATTAACCCTTGAAATTATCGGGTCAGAAAGCAAAGTGTTCCTCTGCTGGAACAGTGTAATTTTAAATAAAAATATTTAATAAATGAAAGAAGCTTTCATAGGCTCTTGTTTAGGCTTGTTTAATCACAACAAATATCCAAAAATATTCAAGTTTGCTATAATCCTATATTTTTCCTAGCCAGACATAATAACACAATTGATATTTGAGCTTTTTAAGAGAGGAGTAAAAGTACCTATAGTTCATGATTATTTTTGAACGAAATTATTAAACCTATCAGTGTTCATAGAAGCTGAATAATTAATTCGAAACAAGTTATATTTTTGATGCAAGATATCAACAAGCAGATTCAAACCCCATGTGAGAGGAAATATTTTTTATTATCCCATTTTAAATAAGTTTAGCCATGTTATCAAAAGGGGATACATTTTTTTCTGGATTTTTAGTTAATCATGACAAATTTCAATTCAGCCTAACTCAAACTCAAATGCTACTTTTGAATAATTCCCTTTTGATCTTGTTCTAATCTTTTGTTCTCTCTTATTGAGTATTCTTTTTATTTACTTCCCTTTTAATTCTCATAATCAAGATTCTAATCAAGATTGACTGAAAAAGATTAACAAAATCATAGAAAAAGACATGGAAGAGAATTCTCGAGTACCACACACTTGCTCTTCTCATTTCCTATGAGATATTTTCTTTCTAGAGAGAAAAGATGTTACATGTTCCAAGGAATTAGCTTTGAATTAACCATGTGAAAAGATGGAAAATAAATTCATTCTGGGATTCTATACCTTCGCAGTTCGTTAAGGAAGATATGAAATTCGATAAGGAATTCGTGAAATTCAGTAAGAAACTCATGAAATTCATTCAGGAATAGTATTTTAGAATGTCATCATTGAAGGAAGATATGAAATTCAATAGGGAAGTTGTGAAAAACGATATTGAATTAATACAATTCATTAAGGAATATTCAAGTTTTATTCGTCAATAAATCCTTCGCTTGCAAGGGGGCAAAATTACGCTAAAAATTACTTTAAATGTAGTGAATAAATTCAATTATCTCAATTAGTCTTCTGAGTGGTAAGCTATTGGATAGATGAGTTTAGTGTAGTTTTATGTGAAGACTGGTCTCAATTCATTAATCCCATGGGAGTGCCATATTCAACCGCTTACAAATGAATCCGCAATCTCAGAGAGAGTTTACCTCGAAGAAGAAGGATTGTTGATATCAATGATTAATGTCAAAAAACGCGACAAATTCTACAAAACTTGATTGATCACATCGAACGTTGAACAATGGAGAAAACATTAACTACCTAAGACGACAAGACGGTATTCCTGTTGCTGAATATTGTATGAGAAGACTCTAGGAGATCGCAGAGGAAGCTAAATAAACTCTAGATAAAATAATAAAATGAACAAACCATGTGAAATATCCTAAATTATTGCGAAAAGAAGATAAAATATTCCTTTTATGCATTGCATCAATTCCGTATAGTTTCTCACAACTTCCCTATTGAATTTCATATCTTCCTTCAATGATGACATTCTAAAATACTATTCCTGAATGAATTTCACGAATTCCTTATCGAATTTCATATCTCCCTTGTTGCAACTTTTGGAGGAATCCTGATAGAGTTCAGACGATTACACACGACAGATGTATGAGAAATTCTTTATTAACCTATACAAACCCAATCTATGTGTTCAGAAAAACTATTCTTATAACCTTCAACTTCCCTGGCCTATGTGAGCTTTTTCACTTGACTCTCCACTGTTGCTATTTATTGGAGAGTTTTGGTGTTTTTTCAGCTTACCATATTATTCATCTTTTACTATTTCTTTCATCATTTGTAAATTATTATCTTGAATGAATCTTTTTAACTTTTATCATTTTTAGAGCAATTCCAATGATGATGCTATAAGAAATGCGCATATGGGTTTTTAAATATATCCCTTTCTTATAAAGCTAATTGATATGAAGTTGGGTGATCTATAATTTTCACAGAAATCTCGATATTTTCATCAAGAATTCGAATTTAAAGATTTTTTTGGAGTCCTACTCATGTTACCCACTTTTACCATTTGAAGAAAAAAAATTCTGAAAAGAAATTACTTTTATGAAAAATACAGTCATTTTACAAATTCCCATTTGGCGCCAAAATCCCATTTTTTAGAACTTTGAACCGAGAATTTTTATTGATTTGAAAGTTGGAGGGTGATCAAAAGAGCTTTTTCAAGATCAGGATTTGACAAGAAAATTAATTCATCTGAATCTGATCTTATGCTCAACCTTAGTATCGTTTGGGAGCGGAATTTCGTTTTTTTGATCATTTTTACTACTTGAAAATCAATGAAAAATCATAGATCACCCAACTTCATATCAACCAACTTTACATTTCCAGATTACACATTTGAGTTCTTCAGGTATGATAAAAGTTATCTTTCATTTTTTCTGGACTCTGGCAAATAGGTTTTCACAAAAACGTTCTTAAATTAAAATAATAACCTTTTTTGAGTCAGTATAGGACATGTTTGACGAATGATAGAGCTGAGATTTTTTCGTATTTCAAGAGATTAACATATTTCCCTTCGAATGGGTTGTTGTATTTTCTAAGGCTTAAATGAATAATCAAGTGTTACCAAAATAACAAGTGAAATAGATTAAGGGTTAATTCTCTGAGATTCAATCTGGATTCGAAAAAAATCCCTGATCATATTCGAGTTCAATATGAGAACTTGAATTGAATCGTCAATCATAATTTAATTAAGAGGAGAAGTATCCAAATTAGAATTCTCTAGGTAGAAAGTCTTTTACTAAAAGATTACTCTTCCTTAACATACTTATGCCTTAATAGACATGATCCATTTATTATCTTGAGTAATAATAATTAATAATTCCATGCCTTGTGCCTTGTTAAGTTGGGAAAAATGTGACTGTACCATAACTAGTACGGAATAAACCTCTGAAAAGATACGTAAGCTTAGATTTTTCCCAAATTACTCTTATTTCTATCATACATGAGATTTTTTCTGGATCACGATTGGACACAGGAAAATTATTATCTTATTTTACTTCTGGAAAAGTTTGATGATTTCTAATTTAAAAACGTTTGAGCTAGAAAAATTTGACCAACTTTAAAGATTTTAAGCAACTCGATACTGAAATTTCGGATCATCATTAAATGAATTTGGCCAAAGAGATTAAAGAGGCAAATTCGCCACCTCTATATAATATGAATCATTTTCCTTCGTAAAAAATCAAAAAGTTTAAATGGCTGTTGGTCTAATAAGGATAACAGATATTTGCATTGGATCGCTTGAAATCGAAGGAAAAAAACTTTAAGCTCGAATGTTGAAAACGTATGAATTTGAGGTATTTTCGAAATTCAAAAGAACTCCCAAAGTATTCTGAAATTGAATTTTTTTTCTTTTAACAATTAATTAGTTCATTTCATCATGGGATCCAAAATATATTTGAGCTCCTGAGAAAAATATTGACTAATTTGTCAACTAGCGGCCGAATAAACCTCTCCGGTTGAGTTGAGGACTAACTACAAATAATAGTATAGTGTCTCAATTTCATGTAAGATGCGTCAAGATCATCAAATAATAAATTAATTAACTTGATTCACTAATTATTTAATGAAACTTTGGACGATTCTCTGTATCTATTGTTGGGATTCCTGGTAGGATTAATGGATTTTTGAAAACTTTATAAAATAACTTATTAATTATTCAGATACCTCATTGTATTCAAATCAATAATCCCATAGTTAAATTCAAGATTACTATTATTATTTTGTCTGGTTTAAAATGCCGATCAGATCCAGGAGTAGAATACAGTTTGGACCAGACTAATTTTGGGAATTGTAATACTGTTGCAATACTGTTGTCATGGTAGAAAGAGTATGATTCCCTTTTACCTGTATTACCTTGGAAACTGGTTTTTATTGCCTGTACCCTTTTTTTAAACGTTATTCTTGGGAGTATCTCTTTTTACTGTATTGATAAGATTTCAACAGGCTCAAATCTATTTGAAAAAAAAATCACCATGAAAAATAATGAACTTCATTTAAAATTTCAGCTCCAAACAGTGAATTCGTATCTTTGTATTCAAACGAATCTGATATGGATGAACTTTTTGGTAAAACCAGAAACGATGAATTACCACCTTTAATATTGGCCAATCATCCTCAAAAAGTATCATCAGTACGTGGAACTCAACCGAACTACATGTCGAATGGATCCACCACTGATAAAGCATTGATAAACTCAAATTCGAGTCATTTATCCTTATCACAGCTGCAGGCCCTGCACAAACAACTCCTTGAACAACATCAAATTCTCTTGACTAAACAGCAGAATAAGCAATTGCCAAAGTCAACTACTACCCCGAGAAATAGCTTTAGAGATACCAATGCTAGTAACAATATTTCCCAAATCAGTCCCGTCATCAATCCAAGTTACATGCAAGGTGAGTAGTTAATTCTTTCAATATTAGTCATGTTAATACTGAATGTTTTGGATGTAAAATTGAATTTGAAAATATATTCTTTAGAAGGAAATCGTTCACTCGAGCATTCTCCTTCTTCTCAGATATTTACACACATAATTCATAATCAGACAGAAAAATTGATTTATTCTAAAATCATATGAAAAAAAACAATTCTCTTTTGAGAACTTGATTACTAGTAAGCAATACATACTGTATATGATGGGACTAAATTTTCTCCACAACTCGTAATTCCTGATATAAATATACATTTATTATTAGTTTAATATTCACGTATACTTACATATACGTCCGAATGACCCATGGAGATATTCATCATTGGTTAATTTATAAAAAGAATTTTATAAGAGAAATATATATTTCGCCAGGTCTTATCAATCTCTAATCCTGGTTTGATTAAATAATATTTACAAAGTTTTTTAATGAATAAATAGTTAATGAAAAATAGTAAAATCCATTTACAAAACTTCCAATTGATGAAAGACCAAAAAACTTCTCCATTCTTGATCTGTTTAAGTATAGAGAAGAAAAATTAAAAATCAATTGGGCCAAGGTAACTGCAAGTCATGAAGATGGTTCTTTTGGATACATAGGTTAGGGTTCTCTCCCATTATGAAGACCTTTTCTCTTATTTTAAGTTCTGTTAGATTGTCGTTTGGGCATTTAATATATTTAATATATTACCTGGCGAAATATATATTTCTCTTATAAAATTCTTTTTATAAATTAACCAATGATAAATATACATTTGTTCCTGGAAATAAGCATAAACTTATCGAATTCCCCAAATTTATATCCACTCCATCATTGTTTCTGTTTTTTTTTCTGTTCTTTAACAAAATTGTACTTTACAAGTGTCACTTTCTCTGCCTGGTATCAATGGAAAATTTTCTGGCAAAATTAATTAATTAAGAATGGATCGATTCTCCTAAATGTTTCTTTTCTGCAATTTATCTGCGCATGAGAATGGACGTTTCAAATTCATCAAATTGATTGTATTGTAAAAATTGCATTACGTGAAAAACAAAGCAAACTAAAAACTGTACTTTGTTTTTTATAATTCTAACATATTTTCTATCAGGTCGATTCTGAATTAAATTTTTAACGTTTGCCCCTTTTAGACTCTTATAATGTACTTATTTCTATCTCAGGGCTTCACCCGCTCTGAGTATGCAGATTTGAGTTTTTAGTTGAAAAATTCTCTGAATCCTACATCTGATAGTAATTATTCTCTCAGAAATTAAAAATATAAATCTAATTTTTTATTAACTTCCTTTAACAATATTTTCTCAAAATATAGATCTGTATCTGATTGCGAGATCTTAAATTAGTCATGTCTCATATCAGATCTAAACTGGATTATTCCAAGTATCTTCTCTGTTCTTATCTTCATTAATTAGTTATGGCCAGATGATTAATGAATTGCTTATAGACTCTAGAGTTTCCGATGATCAATTCACTCAACTCATTCTATAACAGTTAAAAATGAACCAAAATTACAAGATTTAGAACTATCTATTGATCAGATTAACTTGCATTTATTTTGTACATTTCTAAGATATCTATTTAACCCTTAAAGTAATAGTTCTATCAGACGTCATTTTAACAACTCATTATTATTCATTCAAGCCTCAGAAAATACTTCGCTTACCACCCATTCAATAGGAAATTTATTAATCTCCCGGAATATGCAAAGATCTTAGCTCCATCATTCATTAAACTCAGGCTATACTAATTTAAAGAGAGTTGATTTTTTTTAATTAATTTTTGTTTAAAACGTATTTTTAAAACCCTACTTCTCGGGGTCATAGATAAAAAGTAAGATAACTTTTATGGAAGAATCATACTTCTAGAATGCAAATATGCATTCGCCTGAACTCTATCTGCTAAAGTTACAAAGATAACCTGCTTTTGGATCAAAAAATGGGTCAGTTTTTGATCGATAACTCCTGAACCAAAAATAATTGCGTTAAAAACAACTGTAGATTCGTAATCAGTGTATTCATAAACCATAGGATAGACAAATGATTGAATGCGAGTCATGAAAAAAGTTTCTCTGGGACTTTAAGGGTTAAAGCTATGCTCAATAGTATTCCTCAGATTTCAGATTTTTTTTCAAAGTTTAGTTATAAAAACTTGAATGACAGATTTAGTTCACGGGATGTAATTAGTTCAGATAGCATTTTACTAATTAATCATAGGTCTCTTTTCTGAAATCCAATCATTTAATTAATCAATAATAAGCAGACCCTTTGATCTAATTTTGGTCCCAAATAAAACCTTTTGATTACACAGTTTGAACATAAATTCCAAATTCAGCTCAGAGAAGAAAAAAAGTAAACAATTAAACAAAGTGATAAGTGGACATATCGTACTCTGTGTGTGTGTGTGTGTGTACTCAATTATAATTATCCACTCCTGTTCATTCTAGTTAGTTAACTATTTTTTAAATTTTTCCCTGGCCAAATAAACAAACACAATATATACACACTATACTTTTAAGTGTAGAAAAAGGGAATGTCTGATAAACTCTTTTGGATAGTTTATTAATATTTTATAGGTTAATTTTAATTTTAATAAATAAAATATTTATGATAATTTTTTACTTTCCCCTCTTTTCAATTCTGAGCTCACTGGATATAATTAAAGTGAGAAGTTTCTTTTTTCATTATCAATCTGATGAGTCTGATAGTCTAGATTAGTGTGTAATTAAGAAAATCAGAACTTGAAGCCACTTTCAATAGGCCCTATCGCTTCTAGCAACAGTGACAAAAAGTGTGTGAGTTTAGACCAACACTACTACTCAGATCGCCTATGATAAAATTGATCTTCAAGTATTTGATTATAATTCCAACATATTTCGCTCAAAAATATCTTTCTACGCTTCTGTACTAAGATAAATAAAATTGTGAAAAATTTCAAATAAAATACGTTTTTAATGTTTTTCACATGAAATTCACATTAGTTCTTATAACACAATTGCAAAACAATTGATTTAAACATTAATAGAATTATTTTGAGGCTTGTTAAAAATGAAATAGCAATTCTGATCGATCAAAAACGTTATTTTTGAAGATTTTCATAATTTTGCCAATCTAGTTACTGAAGTATAAAAGGATATTTTGGAGCGAAATTTGTTGGAATGATGTTTAAATACTTGGCGATTTTAGTAATTTTGGAAGTAATTTCGTCCAAGTCCAGTGAGTAAATATTTTACGAGTATACAAGAAAATTTCATGGCTGAGATGTTTCTCAAATCTTCCTCTTACTTAATTTCCAAAAGTTTTCATCAAGCAGATAATATGATTACTCTTTACAAATAAAATACATGTGTTCTCATGCATGAAAAAATATTGCTAAACTGCTTAAGGATATTGTCTTTGCTCTTGACACTAAATGTAAATACCGTATTTACAATCGATCCTGAATTTTGAAAAGGGAGAAAATTAATTAATATTTTATCAGGAAATCGAATGCTGTGTCTCAGGATGGTGTATGAAAAGATGACTTTTTGTCACGCATTCCTTTCACAGACTAATTAAATCATAATAGTTAGATCAAAAGACAACTAGCCAAGGGTTCCGATTGCAGAATTTGTTTGCAGATTTATAGGTAAACTTGAATCTATATTTTAAAAGAAGACTCAAACATTTGTGATATCATGCGGGAATCTTATTGGTCGAGAACATTTCACAATGTATAGCATACATAAGTATAGGGATCATTTATTAATTCGCTCAGCCAATCAAATACATTTATAGTGTATAATGAATTCGAATTATCAACCAAGTGAGATGTTGAAAATTTTATTTTCAATCTTATGCAATTATATTTTCAAAATTATGCAATCGTCATTTTAGTAAAGACTTTTTGAGCTTCTAGTCATGAGGAACTGTTATGAAAAATGCAATTTTTTGGCCCAAATTATTACATACAGAATTCAATTCTCAGTCCAATCAACCTTCAGAATTAGCTTATAGAAAATTTCCGACTCTTAAATTAAAGTATTTTAAGCGTAGGTTTTAGTATGAATAAAATGCTCAGATTCTGCACATAACCAAATTCTTACTTAATTTTGTTAGTTTTTTGTACTCTTATCCGCATGATAATCGGTTTTTCAAATTAGATTTGTATAAATTACTATTCTATGTACATCTGTGTAGCTATAGAAATTAACATGGAAATATCTATCATGATCAAAGATTCGTAACAATTCACGATTGTACTTTAACTGTGAATAAAACCAGCATTTATAGAGTCAAGAAATTCATTTTCCTTCATTAACCCTTTCGGTTCGCCCTATGTAGGACGATTATTCAAATTCTCAGCTATTACGCAGGTCCAAACAATATCACAAAATCTATTTTATAATTCATGCTTAACAAATCTCAAAATCTAAAGCTGAATAAAATAACCAAAATTGTTAATATTTGGTTTTTCATCTACTCATTAGTAAAGCTAATTGATATGAAGATGGAAATTTATGATTTTTACAAAATTATAAATTTTTTCATCAGGAAATCGAATTTGATCAAGATTTTTTGGAATCTAGATCGTAGGTTCTTCTTTCAGGATCTGAAGAAAAAAAATTTGAAAAAAATCAAATTTTAAGAAAGTTATGGCATATTTCAAAACTAGCGATGGCGCCGAATTTTTTTGAACTTTGAGTTTAAAATTTTTGTTGATTCAAAAGTGAGAGAGTGATCAAAAGGATCACTATTAAAAAACCCGATTATGACCATAAAAGTTACAATTTATTCGATTTTCAAGTAGTGAAAATGTTCAAAAATTCAAAATTCGATTTTCACACGAAGATGGGTGGATTCTCAAAATCTGAATCAGCATATTTGATTTCTTTGACTAATCGTGATCCTAAAAATCAACTTTTGATCACTCTCTCATTTTTAAATCAACGAAAATTATCAACTCAAAGTTCGAAAAAATGGGGATTCGGCGCCATCGCTAGATTTGAAATATGCCATAACTTTCTTAAAATTTGATTTTTTCAAATTATTTTTCTTCAGATCCTGAAAGTGGAACGATCTAGATTCAAAAAAGTTTTGATCAAAATCGATTTCAAAAAATTGAATTATGTAAAAATCATAAATACCCATCTTCATATTAATTAATATTATTACATTAACAATTCCTTGATTACATTAGTACAATTTATTTTGAATTCGATTAAGTTTAGATATTGACTGAACGGTTAAGTTTTTTGAAAATTTTTTTGCATCTGTTAAAAATGGCAAGTTTCTTCATCTGACCGAATTCTGGAATATTATTGCGTAGACCTTGTCGGTTTGAGTAGACTAGCGGTGATGATTTTATAAGAATGAGCGATTTTAATTCTCTTCTAAGTCTTAAGCAGTTTTTAGATGATTTCTTTTGGTAATTTGACCGTTGCGTATTATACTCCAAAAATTGTTGTCTATTAGTGAGATAGTTCTGTAGATATTTAAGGAGTTTTGAGCAAACTCCTTGCTTGTGGCACCCTTCAAGAATTGTGGCAAAGTATACTTTATCAAATGCTTTGCTAAGATCAATATATACAACAACAATTTTTTGATTCTTGCTTTTCAAATATGAGACATAGCTAATCTCATCTGTAATCGTTTCAATTGGGATTCTTTTTCTCAACTGGTTTTCTTATCGTCTCGATAGGGTAAAGGTGTGATAAAAATTTATTCATCTATTGTAGATGGAAAATGAGTAGTAGATAAAACTGAGTTTTTCAACTTGAATTATGATTGACCTAACAGAAACTGGATTCGCTTAAACACATACGAAATGTCAATATATCGGCATAAATTAAAATATGATGAGAATGAAAATCTATTGAAATATATGAAAACATAGAATTGGGTATTCTTCAATTTCCTGCTTTTTTTCAATCATTTTTTTTATTGTTATAGACATTTTCAGACTTTTGACCTCAAACTCTACCTCCAGCCCATTTAAAAAATAGATTCACAAATCTTCATTGAAATGATAATTTTAGAGAGCATTCGAAAATCATAAGCTTATAAAGATTATTTCAACAAATTTTCCCGAGATTCCAAGAGAATGTAATATTACAAAGAAAATATTGAGCTCTTTACAATTCACAAAAGGCTATTCAAGGCTTGAAGAAAAGATTTTCTTATTGATATATCCATCTATCTTGTATTTCAAATTATGTAATCTGACAAGAGATAAGATAATCAACTAGCATTTAGAGATAGAGAAATTTCTTAGCTCTCAAGCTATATACATGAATGTTAATTTACTTGGTGAATATTTCAGCTAATCTCTCTTCTCTTAAAATAAAATGACATCAAGAGTCAGGAATCAGTGAAGCCTGCTAGTGTTCAACCTTGATATATGAATTTCTCTATTTTTCAATGTAACCTAATAATATACTTTTAGTGTAATCTCAATTTAGTTAAGGAACATTAATTGACATTACTGAAAATATTACTCTGAGATTTTTCGTAATCATCATTTGCAAGAATATTACATTTAGTTATACTCTTTATACCAATTAAAGTTCAAGTTGAAAAAAATTCATGTTTCTCTTGATAGCTCTAGTTAAATTCAACCAGCTAACTCAGCCTCATTGACTCCTCATAACTTTACAGAGAAATAAATAACTTGAATAAGATTAAATTGGTGAAACACGAAACTTTTCCTCGAGCATGAAGAATTCTAGAAGAATCATTGGTTAATGAGACTTCTGAAATTGGTACTTTCATCAAGGCAATACTGGTTAGAAGTAGAAAAGATCTGACCCAATAGGCATTTAGATATTAAAATTGGAAAGAATTATTCAGCTTTTTTGAGAATACATTCCAATTACCTATTCTATTATATGGCACAAAATCGATTCTGTAATTTCAAGAGTAGAATTTTCAATATTCATTGCTAAAATAAGAATAAGTAATGCATAAATAAATAGAAATCCAAATGTCTAAACTTGCATTTAGTATTTACCTTACTCCCTATGAATGATGAGTATCCAATTGGACATTTGAAATGTTTACAACATGCTCATTAGTAACTGTATCAAGACATTCTACTGCATTCAGTTATAATAGAATAATTATCACAATTTAATTTATACATTAGCGTAATGTATTTCAGGAAATAAATGTAAGAATCTGGAAAATACATTTTCCCTTGGCCATGTGAACATGAATTTAAAAATTATTATAGTATAAAAAGAATTTTATTACATTTACATCATTTTGAAAATAAATCAATTAATTTTGTACATATTTTTCGTTTAAAGAGTAATATTAAAATATGTAAATAATTTATATTCTCTCATGTAACACGAAATACACGTGTGGCCATCAGGAATGATTAAAGCTCACGCATATTTATGAAACCCTATTTTTAACCTTTCAATACCAGCTCGATAAATTTGATGCAATTTCTTTCAGAATTTCACAGTTCGATCTACTTGTGACTCAGAAGATTGTATGAAAAATTCAAAAAAACTTCATGATCATAAATTCGGCATGTTCCATATGGCTACATTGGTACTGTAGGGTGGTAAAATTTGACTTTCCGAAAAATTGAGTTTGAAGAGTTATTAGGAAAAAATTTCCTTCGAACTTCAGGTGATCCTTCTCTTTGATGTAGGTTCACAAGGTGCTCTGATAGCTGACTTTTCATCAAGACATTTAACCATGTCCTTTTTGTAAAGAAGCAATTTTCGAGCCTCGAACATTGAGGTATTAAGTACCCATTTGAAAACAGTGATTTATTATAATTCTAGACCTTATGTAGTCATTTTTTTTTCTTTGCGATCAAGAATTTCTTAACCATTAGATTACATGAGAATACAAAGTTTGAATGATAACTCATTCATTGTTGAATAATAATAAAATATTTCTAAGCGCCAGAGGTGAAGATTATACAATATAGCCTTCAATTGTGTAATGCCTGGGGCGGTACAACAACAACAGATGATTTTTTGGGAATCCTCATTGCTTAATTCTTTGACGTATGATTCTTTTTAGACTCAATAAGGGAGATCCCATCTTCTCCACAGGTATTCCACGGTATACATTATTCAAAACATGATTCTCCCTCTCAAGAAATTAACTAAAGTTGATTGAAATGAAGTTGGGTGATCTATAATTTTCACAGAAATCTCGATATTTTCATCAAGAATTCGAATTTAAAGATTTTTTTGGAGTCCTACTCATGTTACCCACTTTTACCATTTGAAGAAAAAAAATTCTGAAAAGAAATTATTTTTATGAAAAATACAGTCATTTTTCAAATTCCCATTTGGCGCCAAAATCCCATTTTTTAGAACTTTGAACCGAGAATTTTTATTGATTTGAAAGTTGGAGGGTGATCAAAAGAGCTTTTTCAAGATCAGGATTTGACAAGAAAATTAATTCATCTGAATCTGATCTTATGCTCAACCTTAGTATCGTTTGGGAGCGGAATTTCGTTTTTTTGATCATTTTTACTACTTGAAAATCAATGAAATTTCGATAATTCAGAATCTCTGGAAAATGGGGTAGCTGTCGATAACTTGACGGTGCTAGTCAGCTTTCTTGTCTAATCTTGATCCTGGAAAACATCTTTTGATCAACCTCCAACTTTCAAATAAATAGATATTCTTGGTTCAAAGTTCGAAAAAATGGGATTTTGGCGCCAAATGGGAATTTGAAAAATGACTGTATTTTTCATAAAAATAATTTTTTTCAGATATTTTTTCTCGCCAAATGACAAAAGTGGGCAACATGAGTAGGATTCCAGAAAATCTTTAAAAAATTCGAATCTTTGTGAAAATATCAAGATTTCTGTGAAAATTATAGATCACCCAACTTCATTTCAATCAACTTTAGTTAATTTCTTGAGAGGGAGAATCATGTTTGAATAATGGACAAATATTATTGCATTCAAATTGATAAAACAATTAAATTTTTGAGAAATTTTATGCTTTCCTAATTGAGAATATTTCTTTTCTTGAATCGGAAGTCTGCTTGAGAGAAAGACTGTCTGGATCAAGTTCCTAGATCAATTAGACTGTCTTTAGAGAAATTTTATTCTTCTAATGGAGTGAATATATTTTTTCAGTAAATTTAGCAATAATCTTTTAATTAGGACCACAAAACGGTAACTTGTATGCCTTGGTCCAACGTCAGAATCTTCAGCTGAGCATTCTTCAACAACAGGCCAAACTTGCAGAGACACTCTCCGTAATACCACAATCTAAGGTGAGTTATATAGCCTTGAATTTACTATGTAATAGGGTAATACAAAATTTTATTTTCCCGAACAATATTCTATGCCTTAATCAAAAATTTATGTTTTAACCATGAAAAACACATTTTTGGAAATCAAAATGAAAATTTTTAATGTTCTAATATACAAAAATCCCATAATCCCTAAATACATCAAAATTTACTTAATTTCCTGGGACTTTCTTCCGACATGTGAAAGAACGCTCAATTTTTACTATAAGCCCTATTTTTTTCAAAATGTTGCAAAAACTATTCAAAAATCTTAATTTTGTCCTTTCTCGTAGTGAAATTCATTGAAAAAATCTTGGCGCGTATTCTAAAATTGTCATCTTCAATCGAGATTTTGTATATCAGATCAAACTCGAAAACGTATGGTTTTATAGGAAAAAATGCCTAGTTTTCGATAATCTTCAAAATGAGATTAAGGCTGGGAAAGTTGAAAAATTTGGCCTACTCTACTATGTAGCAAGATGAGCTCTATTATTTGACTTTTGTATCGACTAGCTTCAGTTTAAATTAAATCAAACTAGAGAAATAACAATAGAAAACGTTCTTACATTCTTCTTGAAATCAATTACAAAAATGCAAGACTTTGTAGGTGTGAATGGGGGAATGATTGAATCAGTTATTGCTATCTCCATCTCTATATCATTGCAATTGTAAATTGATGAATGAAATTTGACAAATCTAAACTGATCCTTATCACTTAATTAATTCTGTTTCCTCTAATGATAATGGATCCAAGAGGGGGAGAGAGATAATTGAAAAGATGTAATTGTATTCTTGTTATTCTGCAGAGTTATTTTCATCAGAAATCATCAAAATTTAATCATCAATCAGGGTCTTTGAAATAGCAAAAATTACAGTTGTGTCCCAGTTTTTGTGTATGAGAAATCGCATATCCCAATTTTCTTATGAAAATTGAATTTTCTCATCATCGATCTACTTTAAAAGTTTTAAAAAAATAATCTTTAGCCCAAAATCGATCAGCACCACTACTGAGCATGAAAAATCGTGAAAATAAATCTTGATGGGAAAAGTAGTGTGTCACCTTCAATAGGTTAAAGTTCAATAAATATGGGTTACATTTTTGTCAAACTTTCTCCATGTTAGTTTCATTTTTATGTCTATTAGACATTGTCTAATTAAAAATCATTGACGAGTTCTATCAAAAGTCGTTTCAGTGTCTATGATGAGAAAAATTCTATTTCTCATAGGAAAAATTGGGGTGTGCGATTTCTCATACACCCAAAACTGGAGCACAACTGTAATATGTTTGATAAGATCAAGTTGGATTTTATTGGAGATGTGATAATTATCATATTATTTAAATTGATATTATTTCTCCCATCCCAAAGGCATTATGCAATGAAAATCAAACTGGCGGCTTTGCCAAATCTCCATTAGCTGTAAAGTTGAAGACGTCACCAATACAACAATTTCCGCCTCCTGCCATCCAGGATAGAATGTACACTCAACCGTTTACAAATGATCCATATCAAAGTGAGTGACTATATCTTTTCTCTTCACTGCTAAAACCTATGATTTATTAATACAATAGGGGAATCAATCAATTTTATTAAAACTCATCTTCCAATCCTACTGCTAGGATAGATTCTGGTCACAAGTCATTGTGATCCTTATCTAAGAAGTCTTGTTAAACTAAATAATTTGTAAATTAATCAAATATTCTCCAACAAATATCAATATTTTTAGTACAGAAATAAAAGGATTAATTTGAAAATATTCCTAACCCTAGACTACACTTTGAAATGATTTATTACTTTTGATAAAAACCTGCATTCAACTATACCACAGATGAGCATTTGAGTTCGGGATAACAGGTACTATTCTGAGCGAATGTAATACCCAGATAATGCTTTGATAATTTTGAACCAAGTATTAGTTCTTTAGGGAGCTGTTCGGCATAGATTGACTACTAGGTAGCAAGCGAACAACGTTATAGCTAAACTTTGCATATTTTTGACAAGAAAAAGCCATCTCTCGCTAAGTTTATGCTAATTTTTATGTGTAAAAGTTTGAAACTTTTTGATATTCAAGATTTTGTGATTTCGTACTAAACATTCATTGAAAATTGAGTGGCAACCTTTGAAAAATCTATGGCTTTTAAGAACTACCATAGAGGGATACACATTTTTCAATATAAAAGAATGCTTAAATTTGATATCTGAGATGTTGGTATAAAAGTGAGGTTTATAATTAAACTCTGTGAAGACTGTTCCGTATTGATTCATTGATCTGAGTATGAGTAGATGATAAAATCCTCCAAGAAATTTTAAAAGAAGAATGATACTCAACCATTCAACTCCTTCCTTGTTCTCACATCAAAGCAATTATTGAGAAGGACATGAAGAAATATTCTAAGCATGATTTTCATTTTAATTTGCGGCCAAAATAAATTTTACTCACTACTGTAGTAGAAAGAACGATTTTACTTTGCTCAAAAACAAAAACCTTTGTTTTCAAATAACTCTGATTACTAAAATCTATCCCAGAAAAGTAGTGTTGATAGTTTTGAAAATTAATCTGCAATCTACCCCTGTTGAGTTAGGTTGAGCTTTGTTGTGTAAGTGAATTCTCATCAAACTAGCCTCGAATTTATAATAAATTTTTCAAAGGAGAAGCGTCTATCGATTTGTCTCTTCAACTTTTATTCACTCAATTATCTTCTTTCTGATATTAAAATTCTCCTTACCATTTTATCGACACACAATGCAATTTGGCAGGATGGGTATTGCTTGTGTATGTACATAAATATATAGATAGATATATGTACGTTTGTATCAGGGATGACAACTTGTTTATTATTTTCATTAATTATTCAATTATGGAGAAAATTTAATTTAATTTTGTGCCAAATTAGAAGGGATGGTGTATCACGACAGTTAAAAATTGATCAATTCAGCTCCCAGTTCTTTTTTAAATACACAAGCGAAAGCGATTGAGATAGACACAAAGAAAGAAAGGGATTCTCCTGATTAATTGATATAAAAAATTGGGAAAATGTTTGGCTGGCTATCTAATAAATTGTTTTCCTTCTCAACTTATAAAATATTCAATTACACTCATTTGTGATTAAACAGCAATGGTAGTCTTGTCTTTGTAGGTATAACCTTCGGCTACTTTTCTAAATCTGATTATCAGTTATTTTTGCACATAATAGTTTATACTTGGACGAAATTTTGCAAAATTACTTAAATCGCCCATCGATATGAAAAAACTAATCTTCAAGTATTTTAACGCTTTCGGTGCCGAGACTATTTTACAATTTTTATAAAAACCAAAATTTAGCTATGAAGATACCAAGTTATTTGGCCAAAAATATTACTAATGCAAGTTCACATTGTGGGCTTCAATTTAAACTTTAATTGATCCAGAAAACTATCAAACTGGTAGAGTTATGAAGGTTCAAAAAAATTGGAAAATGGACATGTATGTCCATCGGCACCGAAAGGGTTAACATCATTCCATCAAATTTCGCTTCAATTCATGCTTCTGGAAAAAGATGAACAAAATTGTGAAAATTTTCAAATTTGGAACGTTTTTTATTGTTTTATATTTATAATTTTAACTTGAATGTATGGTATTCTGAGCAAAAGTGACTATTGTTTAATAAAGTAATAGAATAAAAAAAGTCTGTGTTTTTATGACCAATAAATTCGTCTATAATTTTCAAAATCTTTTTCCAGAAGTATGAAAAGGTATTTTGAGGCGAAATTCGGTGGAATGATGTTAAAATACTTGAAGATTAGTTTTTTCATATCGATGGGCGATTTAATTAATTTTGCAAAATTTCGTCAAAGTCTAATACTTTTCATATTTATTTTACGGTTGATTCCAAAAACCACCTCAAAGGAAAATTTTTTCCACTAATGACCCCAATGAAAATTTCAACTTTTATCCTCGAATCAATTATAAATGTTGTAGAATATCTTGGTGAAATATCTGGGCCAGTCTTGCATTTCCTAAATACGAAATTGAGATTTTAACTTCTAATTTTGCTGAATCATTGAATGCAATCCCATTGAAGATAAGAGAAAAAATCCATTTAGAATAACAATTTCGTTTGAATGAATTTATTGTCAGATAAATTCTTAGAACGGCTAAACTTCTATTCAAAGATTTAAAGTGAACTTTCTCTTTATAAAGAACCTTTGATGGAAAATTTTTTTATTTCGAACTTTTTTTCTATATTGTCTATGTGGACCTCGTGATCTTAAAACTTGTTTGAATTCGATTTTTAGATGAAAAGATAAGATTCTGCATCTATATCGATGATATTATTTTAATGGATTCCTTCTTCTGTGTGAACAATGCACATTGATCATCTGAATGTGAAATAAAATAAATAAAACTTTCTCTGATGTTTCAACAGTGATAACAGCACGTTCAATGCCCTAAATTTTAATTTGAGAAAGGTGAATGATAATTTCTTCTATCTCTTGTGCTCACTCGTATACCTTTTTCTTACATCTCCCCAGAAAAAGGAATAGAAAAAATAGGAGAGAATTATAAATTAAAATTTTCACCCCCAAACTATACTTCCCCCTCTCCTTGCCCTGTCCTGTCTATCCTTGTGCGTGTGTGTTTATAATCCGGCTGAGTCCCTTTAAACTCATTCATCGCTCTTCTTTCTGTCATCAGCACACATCAAGGAAGAAATAGGAAAAGAAAGAAATTATGTTAAAGAAAGGGGAAAAGTTTTCCTATTTCTTTTCTCCCTATCCTTTTTTTGATGAAGCAATTTTCATCTTTTTCTTCACTCATTAAAAGAAATGTCTGTCCTCTTTTGGTCAGTGTGTAGGGAGACAAAAAAAGTTATTCCCGATGCTAATTATTAATGTGCGTGTATTTCTATATATCTAAAGAAATAGTTGAAGAAGAACAACAATGATGACGATGATGATGAATAACAAAAAGAGGCGGGCAGGAACAGTTCTCATTTTCATAAAAATAGACTTTACTCTGAAATTCTCCTCTTTTTTTAAATTATAGTTTTCCCCCTTCTTTTCAGTTCTTAGCATCACTTTGAACGTAAAAGGCTTGTTTGTGCTGCATTTCTGATGCATTTCCAAAATTACTAAAATCACCTCTCTAAATTCTGCTTTAGCATGAATATTTCCAAATAAAAAATGTTTTTTAACGAGCAGAATTCATGAAAAAAAACAACTCTCAAAAAACTAGGATATAAGCCATTTTTGCAACTTTAATTCAAGTTAAAATCATGAAAGTAAAAAACATTTGAAAATTTTCACAATTTTGTTTATCTTTTTACAGAAACATAAATTTGAGGCAGAATTTTGTGGGATGATGTTAGAATACTTTAAGATTAATTCTATCATATCGATAGACGATTTTAGTAATTTCGTCCAAGTCTATAAGACTTTAGATTTCTAATTAAGTCAATATTAAAATAAAATTCTTTCTTGTAAAGTTATTCGTTATAGTTTTCTGGAAAAATAAAATGTATGGTATTCTGAGCAAAAGTGACAATTGTTTAATAAAGTAATAGAATAAAAAAAGTCTGTGTTTTTATGACCAATAAATTCGTCTATAATTATCCTGGAGTTTATGCAAGTTGGAATAAAGGAGGCCTTTTGTATACTCAAGTTTATAGATATGAGAAATGACTGATGTAATATCAATTGGATAATTACATTTAGTTATTTTATAATTTTCATTTATTATATTAAAAGAATTATGAGAATTTTGGAATAGATTCGCAGATTTAGATTTTGGTAAATAAACTTAAATCCAGAGACTAGGATCCAAGAGTTTTATCACTCTAGGTGCTTAGATAGCATATCCCACAGGTTCCTTAGTGCATTTAGAAATAATCTAAGTATCCATTTTTGGTAGACATATACTGGAGTTTCGTTCTCTTTTGGACTCGTCAGTATGCCACAACCTGGTGTTTGTTCACGATGGGATCCATTTCTTAGCTGTAACATTCAGCAACATAGGCTAATCCATTACCAAATAAGACGAATCTTTGGGATATATTACCAGAGCACTTAGAACGAAATAATTGTAAATAATCTTTGTGATAATAGTTTCTGCACTATTACACTAAAAGACATCATGAAAGTTTAAAAACTTTATTGTATTGTCATCATCCGACAAAGGTTTTACCACAGAGAAATTAAACATCTAGAATCCTTAGATCAGATTACCTTTGAAAAAAATGAAAAATTCTCTATTTCTCTATTTAATGGCTTTGTATACAATATTTCAACCAGGGTTTTATTTATTTCCAGATCAGTTAAGTTGAACTATTTAATGTAAAATTCAAGAGGATAATGAAAATCCTTTCTCCTCTTTCAGGCATTGGGGACAGTAGAAATTCAGTTAAATTAATATCATCAGAGCTTCAACTGTTGCAAAAGAAATTGCGTCACGCGAGGCAATCACAAGATCTATCCACATCAAACACAATAAAGGAAGATCAACAACGTCGTCTTAATTTGCACAAAACACGAATGTTGCTCACTGAGCAGGAGAAGAAACTTTTCGATGAACTTCGTAAACTTCGTGTTCCAAACAATCGAGGTAATTTTGTTTTTCTTTGATAGAAATTAAACTGATTTTTTTCCTTTTTCTCAAAAATACAATACATATTGAAACTATAATTCAGTTTGCTTGTCTAATCGTGATCCTAGAGATCGACTTATGAAAACTCTTTGACCTTGATAACAAAAAAAATTAAGCTCAAAAAATTGAGATTTTGGGATTTCAAAATTGTCATATTCTTGTTGAAATTTTTTTCTTCCAAACTTTTGTTTTCTATATCGTTAAAGTGGCCTTTATGGTCTAGATTACAAAGAATCTTAACCCTTTCGATACAATAGCAGAACGAATAAAGTTTCAGGCTTAATTCTCTCACAGAATTACGTAAAATGTGATGATAAAAAACATTTACTAGGATAAAATTTTTTCTTACACATAATTTCATCAGGGTCTGATTTATATTGAAATTCCCATCTACTGGTGAGTAATTTAGATTGAAACTTTGCCAATGAAGGGGTTTATTTGAAAGTTAATTTTTTCAAAGACTCAATTAATGTCAAAAAGGATATCTTTTAAATTTCATTCGATCTTATTACAAAATAACCTAGATATTGAATATCTAAGGTGAAAATGGGGTTGAAAATTGCCCATTTTCACGAGACTATTGATGGAACTGCTCAATGATTTCATGCATAAAAAATATACCTTGTTTTGGATTAACTATTTAGCTTCTACGGAAATTAATCTTATTATCTCTGAACATTGACAAGTTTAATAATTTCGATCAAAAAGAATCATGAATTAAGGAATTCTACTTCCTTGAGTAAAAATTCAAATATCTATGGCATTCTTATGCCTGGCTAGCAAAAATATAGCATGATAGCAAACCAAGATAGTTTGTGATATACTATCAAAAAATAATCATAAAAAATGTTTCAAAATCATTGGAAAAAATCAGTTTGACCTCTGGTATCGAAAGGGTTAATATTTGATAAGGGTTTATGTTTGATGAAAGATTAAATTAATCAAAGGTGAAACTTTTTTTATAATAACAAAAATAGGTTATCCATTTAAAAAGTACAAGTACTAAGTGTAAGGAATTTCCTTGCCAAAAGATTAATTGCACGCCCTGATATTACCTTGGCATAATTTCTGAATGAATTTACACTTTAATTTTACTGTCATACATAAAACTGATTATTTCATTCACTCTGGATTATAATTTTGAACCAACTTTCTTTTAAAAAATATATAGATGGAATCTTGGATGATTATAGGAATGTTCCTGGGTTAAAGTCAGATCGGGAGAACGAGAAATTATTAGCCAGACCCCCACGTCCCTATCTTGGTGCAATGCGTTACGATGAACAATTCCGCAAGCACACTGTTTCTATGGAAGAATATGGTCATTTTCATACCTGATCCACTTAAGTCCTTTCTTATTTTGATTTTACATTTCAGATGACAATGATTTCTCAGGGGATGTGACGAGCCAACGCCAAAGATATCATTCTGAAAGTGCCATACTACACGATTTCAAAGCTGATTCTGCATGTAAGTAATTAGTAAACTAAAGCATCAAATTTCCAACTTTTAGACTGAACATTTTTGTTGATTTGAGACACTGATATTTCAAATCAAAATTAGACAAATGATTCCAATTTGGTCTCAGAAATATGTTATTATTGTGGGAAATCGGACTTTCTGAAATTTCCAATTCCTACATAGGAGAACATCACAAGATTTTTAAGTTTAATTTTCTCTTTAAAAGGAAGAATTTTGGTGCATTTTTCTGTATAAAAAAAGCATTAAATCTTAAGAAATACTAGCTTTAGTAAAAATGACTACGAAAGCTCAGGTAGGATTCGTAAATATTGATAAGGAAATTTTGCGAAATGAAAACTTTTTTCGTAATTAATAATATCTGTTCAATTTGGGTAACTTGATAGTTTTAATGAAACAAGGGATAATTCGCTCATTAAAAATCAATGATGAAACAAACTAGAAATGTCAACAGTCGAAGAAATTCAATCCCTTCTCTTCAATTCCCAATATATCCCATCAAACAGGACACACATACCCCCACACTATTCTATAGACTTTTTCTTTACAAAAGAATGATTCTATTGATAAGTTATCTCCATCTCTCTTCCCTTTCGTTATTATTTCATCTGTGAGACTTGATTCATTATCTCTTTCCCTTAGAGTTTATCAATCCGTAAACAAACTTTTTTTCATTAAAAGTAGAACAGAAAGTTAAATCATTTCAACCACAACAAAGAGCTTCCACGACTACTCCGGATGTGTGGAGTTATGATCAACACACAGCATGAGAGAAAGATTCTTATCGATAAACGCCAATGAACATTTTGACGAATAAAACTAGGATTTATTGGTTGAGTACAGTTTTTCTCGATGAATTTGGAGTCAAAAAAATAAGTATGAAGTTGGGAATGATTTTTACGAGAAATCCGATTTTTTCATCATAAGTTTAAAAATGATAAGATGAAAGATTTTTTGGAACCCTACTCATTTTGCCCACTTTTACGATTTGAGGAATGAAACCAGTAATTAGCAATTGAAGTTAATTTTTTAACATTACACAACAGAAAACAAGAGAGTTTACATGTTTTTCAAGGTTTATGATATGAGCCATATCTTATTTTTCATTATTTTGTGTAAAATTGATAGAGTACTTTTTTTCAATCTTGGATCAACTGGTCAGGATGAAAAAATTTTCTTCTTGATCTGATCTAATTTTCTCGGTCGATGATATGAGTAAGGGTCGATTTTTATTTCGTTGATTAAACTCTCTGAGAAAACTAAAGAAACCTCGTTTGTGATCAACGTTTTGAGATCCGATCCTGATCAAAAATAATTTTTTCTTCCAAAATTGATTTTCATCTGTAGCTGTTTTCAAGATATCCTTTATTCGTTTGCAACAAAAATTAACGTTAAATCGAAGGGGAGAAATTTTTCCAGAATAGATTTTACACAAATATGATTTTTGTTTTAGAGTGACAACACAAAATTTCTCTTCGAAATTAGATGAGATCAAGAAGAAAATTTTTTCATCCTGACCAGTTGATCCAAGATTGAAAAAAAGTACTCTATCAATTTTACACAAAATAATGAAAAATAAGATATGACTCATATCATAAACCTTGAAAAACATGTAAACTCTCTTGTTTTCTGTTGTGTAATGTTAAAAAATTAACTTCAATTGCTAATTACTGGTTTCATTGCATACGACTTAATCATAATTACCCTCCCTATACTTCAATGTTAAGATTCTGAGTCAAACACATGGATGTGTGTGAGGGTATGAAATTGCCTTATATACCTTCGAATACACCATATCATTCCACTATTTATGAGAAGCTACGTCTGATTTGTCATTCCACTATTCTTGTTTCTCTCTTGGTTATTGACTGTACATAACTTCTGTATCGTTTGTGACTCGAATTTCGTTTTTTGATCTTTTTCAATATTTTAAAATTAATGAAATTTCAACAAATCAAAATCCCTCAAAAATACCTTTCGAAAATTTAGTGGCGATACTCTGCTTCCTCGTCTTAGTGTGATCCTGAAAATCAACTCTTGATCGCTCTCTCACTTTGAAATTAATAAAAATTTTCAGTTCAAATGTCAAAAATGGTATTCTGGCGCCAAAACGAAATTTGAAAAAAAACCTTATTTTTCATTAAAAAATTTTTTTTCTTCAAACCGTAAAAGTGAGCAACATGAGTAGGATTCTAAAAATGAAAAAATCGAATTTTTCATAAAAATCATAGATTCCAATCAACAAAATTTTTCAACTTGATAGGAAAAATTTGGATACCTTGATGAAACGATTGAGGTTATTTTAAGAATCATAAATTTCCAACTTCATTGAGAGAATAGCTCTAAGGATGCTGGAGCGTGTAAACTTTCATTATGAATTCGAAGAGAATTTGTATTAAAACTACAAAGTAAAGTCTTATGAAATTAGAGATCAACTATTCTAAATTATATCGATCTAATGCCTTTTCAATCAAATATCCATAAATCTTGTAATGAAAATAGTTTATATGATGAGATAAATCATGCTTTTTTCATTATAATAAAACATTGAATAACCATTAGTCATAGTGTGTGGAACTTTCCTATTTTCTCTAAAAATGCTTATTACAGGTAAGCTTCGGAAAATTCCTGATTCTGTAAAATAATTTTCAAATGATTCTAGTTTATAGGTATTTTTAAAAAATGCGAAATTAAAAAAAATCTATAAATGAGTTACTGTAATTACCAGAAAAACTTCTTCTATCATTCAAGTATCGTTTTTCATGGTGTTCTTTTATTAATATTTGATATATTCCTATTATAACATCGTTTTTGGTGAGCTAAATAGAAGTTAAATACCTAGAAAATCAATCGTTCAGACCAATCAAGAACAGGAATTACTGTTTTGAGACCTTCGTCTTGTTCAGTCTCTTAAAAATGGAAATGTTATTATCGAAAATGATTGAAATTTAATCACTTATCAGATAGGCACTATTTGTTGAGATATTCATCGTTCTTCAGATGCACAAAATGAATTCTTAGATTCCAAAGACTTGAATCATCCAAAATGTGAACATATATAAACAAATTATCTATTATCAAAAATATAAACTTTTCTGGGTAATTTTTTTTATTTCTGCAACTCTGTAGAAATAATTTTTGCAGGAATTTATTGTATCAGGAATTTCCCGAAGCTTAACTACAGGTAATTTTACAGATATTTTTAAAGAAATTGCAAAAAATAGAATTTTCTAATCATGTCGAACAGCTATAGTAGAGACTTTTATTATAGAGCTGGTTAAATATCAATGTGGCAATTTATTTAGTCATTAAAAATTGTTTTGGTTCTTTCTTCAATAAAACTTCAAAAAGTGTGCTTCCTTCATGATTCGTGCATATTTCGGAAATTGTTATTGAATTTTCTTAAACACTGCTAGAATATGACGGATTAGGGATATTTTGCGAGTTATATGGCTGCTCAGGGACTTCGATTGTTGAGTTTCCAAATGATTCTCTTTCATCTTACGTGTAATAAATTAAACAAATCTCTTTTTTTATTTTAAACACAAAAATATACAGAAATTTCTACAGTTACAGATATTTCCACAGACTAATCAGTCATTGAGTAAAATTTAGAGGTTGAGACAAACTTACTGGTTCTGAGAAAAAGTTCAATCTCTAAATTTTGGATAATTTCTCTTCGTGCGATAGTAAAAAAAACTCAAATGGTTCGATTTCCCAAAATACTGACAAATTCGAAATCTTCGTCTATTGTTGTTCTCATATATATTGGACATCCAACTGTCTCAAATCGTTGAAAAATTGAACTGCCAGATGGAATTTTTTAATCGAAAAATAATATTTTCCTTACTTTCCGGAGAAAAATATTGAGTTTTTTGTAAAGAATAGTAAAAAAAACCTTACAAAAAAGTAGATTTTTCTTCCTTTAAGACTAATCAGAATAGAATTGATTTGGTAAGATAATTTTCTGGTAGAGAGACATTTGTCAGAGAATGGAAGAGGAATCATGGAAATCAGATAATCAGTGGTAATGAATACGTGTCAGATAATACCTTAGTAATTAGATTCGTCAAATGATTCACGTTTCCTCTTCATTTGTCAAGGAAAAAAAAAACAGAAAGAGAGAGACAAATGAAATAATAAGCTGTTTATTTTAGCAATTTAATCTCTACTGATTGTTTCATGATTGTGTGTATAAATTCTATTACATTTCTGATAAGATTATCATCAGCATTGAGCAATGAGCATCCCCACTATAAAATATATACACTGTATATATAATACATACCGATATATTTTGTCTCTATTAGAATTGTGAAAATTAGTACAGTTTCTCCTTCCTCTTTATATCTTCTTCGAAAAAGACAACATAACAAGAAATTGTAATAATAATAACTGTTTCTATCATATCATTCAATTTATTTTCTTCTTATGAAAAAAAGTAATAATTCTCGTGAATGCGATCAGGGAGATGAACTGATTTTATAATTACCTATAATCTTTCATTTCTTTCCATCGAAATGAGATTTTCTTTCCTCATCTCGTGTGTAATTATTGTTGGGGAAATAAATTCATGTTTTTACAATCACAATAAATCATAATAATACAATTATAGCAAGCGAGAAATTCTTCAAGATGTGCCTCTGTCATAACCTATGAGGGGTTATTCGAATTGTTAATAAACAAGCAGGGTTTATGGCAGATAACAGCTATATGGAGTATTATTATTAGAATTATAGGACTATAGAAAAACGCTTATGAAAATTCTTACACACAACAAACAAAGTTTCAATGCTCTTTTCAGAGTAATTAGAACAGAATCTGATTACTGATCAAAAAAATCGCTAGGAAACAATTTCCCCTTGCTTACACTCGAATGGAAATGTATCGCTCTGTGAATTTTTCTCTATCTTTATCCTCTCTAAAGGTAATTCCAAATATCCAGAGAGGGGAGAGGAACTATTATTTTATTTGATTAGATTTTTAAAAAATATAAAAAAACAAGTTTGAGTAAACATTGCACACTTGGGATTACTATGGTGCAATAAATAAACTTGATGTTGCACTCTGACAGGGGTGATTCAATCGAAAGATTTCTCCTCTGAGACAAATCTAAGCTATAGAGAATTCAAAGTAATTCTCTTTGCTAACTGCCTTTTTTCTCATTAAAAATAATCCACAAATTTTGTCAGATACTGCTGTAAAGTTATTTTACTTCTCATCTATAGGAATTATCCTCTTCAGAGGTAGCGAAATTTTGTAAGATTCGCGTAGGTTTTTTCCAGCAAAGGTTCTATATAAGGAGAAAGTTCACTTTCAATCTTTGAGTAGAAGCTTAACCGTTCAAAATATTTATCTGAAAATAAATCTGATTGAGAGGGGTTTTCTGAAATAAGAATAATTGATTTGAGGAAGCGTTGAAATTTTCATTGGGGTTATTTTTGGAAAAAAAATATTTCCTTTGGGGTGATTTTTGGAATTAACCCTATAATAATTTGCATTTGAAGGATAAGAGTCTTTTCCAAGAGTTCTAAACACAATCGACTCTAGATTTTTTTTCAATTTTAGATTCTGTAATAATTTCCCCTGATAATCAGTCTACTTATGAAGATGTTCCTATCAGATCATCGTGTCTTGAGGATGAAAAATCTGAGTCTGATCTACACACGCAGAAATCTTTGTTAACTGAAACTAGTAAATTTTAGCATGTTTTACTTTATGGCATGCTCCAAGCATTCTTTAGATGGCATGAGGAAATAATTTGAATGATATATTCTAATTTTCCATATTTTTTCATTTCTAGATCGAGATGGATTCAAGAAGAAGCTTTCCAACAGTTATTGGAATAACCTTAATATGGTGAGTCCTTATGGTCCTTTTTGAGAAGAATTCGCCACCATTTTTCAATGAATTTCACTACGAGAAATGATAAATTTTGAATTATTGGACACACTATGATCCTTTTGAATCAAATTTTCACGTCAAATTAATATCAAATATATTCTGAATAAACCCTGAAGAAATTCGGTCAATTCGGGAAAAAATTAACGATATGGGAATAAGGGAAATGGCATATCAGAACATGAAAATTTTTTAATTTAGTTTTCGAAAATGGCAATTATGGAGCATAAAGAGAATCCATTTGAAGCATGAAATAGAAAAGTGTTCGGGGAAAAATTGTCTTTTTCTAATATACATAAATTCGGGTTTCCTTTAGAATCTAATGACAATATGGAGAAATATTAATTTATTTGAGTCGATAATTGGCACAGATCAAAATTAGGCCAAGAGACCTCAATCGTGTCACTACAATCTATCAATAATAATGAAATAAAATCCTTTTGTATCAAAATTTTGAATGAGCAGTCCTGATAATACTGAAATCTGCATTTTCATTTACGTTTTTTTTCGTTATCTTTATCCCTTGCTGAGATAAGCCATTCTCTTCCATTAACAATTAGCACATCATATCGCTTACAACTATACATCTTGTTTCAGCGTTCTTCAAGAACTTGATACGACTTATTAAGAATATTCAATTTTGGAGAGAATTTCCAGTATTTTTTTCCAAGTAATCATGAAAATTTTTCTTAGCTCTAGCATCGTCATCCTGAAACATCTTTATTAATTTGATGAATCAAAACGATGAAGAAGGTATTGGCAAGTTTTTCAAGGGTTAGGCCAAAAATAGTATTTTATGTATTTTTATAGGCAGAATACTCTAAAGGCCTGATTAAAAATAACCTGGTTTGAAACCAAACATAAAATCAGGATTGTACAAAGGTTTAATACAAAACTTAAATTACAAATCCATCTCTGAATATCAATTCTAATCAATAGTGAAATACAAAATAACTCTAGATATAAATTTTATCTAGAGCGTAAACTTGGTAAGAATTTTTGAGAAAGAATTTATTCAAATGATAAACTAATTTCGTACTGACTCAAAACTTATTTATAAACATACTGATTCAAAGGTTAACATATTCACTGTATATATATCTGTATGTATTGGGATAAGAAAAAAAATGTATAAATATTTTATTAAATTATCATACCTAGGTAGAGAAATATTTTTATCGATTCAGCAGTTATTTGATCTCGAATTTAATTTTCTCACAGCAAATACACCAAGGGAATATGAGTATGGTTATCCCCGACCAATTTTCTCTCCCATACCAACAGGGATAGTAGCAATTTTACTATGAATTTAGATTAGTTTCGAACAATTTTGTGAATCTTTTGCTTTTGTTCAGTAGTTACTTTCAGTCATAATTTTTTCTTTTTCTAACCAAAGACCATTTACAATTATGAATTATTTAAATTTTGTCATCAGGGTTCAGTTAAAATGTCTTGAAATGTATTATTTTGAAGATAAGACACATAACTTTTGCATAGTATAAACAATGGTTTTTACTCCAATTTCATTGGTCAATAGTTTAATTGAATATCATTGGACAATGGACCATGTTTTAAACTTTTAATCAAGTTTTTAAAAATGATCAATGAATTTCTCGATAATATTCTGATCTCATGGATAAGATAAATATTCGTCTTACATGAAATACTACAAGATATTTCCTAGTTTATCCTGTTCCTTTTTTTCAAATCTGAATTTTGTTGTAATTCTATTGATTTATTCTGCTCAATTTTGAAACATTATCAGAGAAAGAAAATGGAAGAAATGTATTTTAATGTATAAATATATATACATATATTTATACAAATATAGATTCTATTTATACACTGAATAATGTGGAAACTTTTCTTCATTCATTCCTGTGTAAAAAAGAGAGATGTATCTTATATCATGGCATTTCTTTGTATCATCTTCACTGTATTATAAAAATGCCTCTGTGAATATAATTCGATCTCCACCAGATGAAAATCTATATGAAGGTAAGATATTTCGAAATGTAAGTTTATGTAGTTTGACTGAAACAAAAAAATTAAATCTATAATTTTTAAAGATTTAACAAATTTGGGAAATAAGGTTTTTTCCAATTCCTGCATAAACTTCTTACAAGTAGACAAAATTGAAAATTGATTAAAATACAAACATAAAATGCCGAATTTTCAATTCAAAGTTTAACCCTTCATGACCCAAATTATTTAGAAGATTTGTAACTTTACTCTAAAACCAGTTATATTTTAAAATATAAGAGATAACGAGCAGACGATTACATATATGAAATCTGCGATAAAGAGTTATTCTTATTTTTTCCTATGGCCTCATCAAATAGGTTTTCAAAAAAACCTTGTAAATATTTGACTAGACTGTCAAGAAATCACCCTTCCTTATAGAAAAATGTTTTTCTTTTCTAATGATTGGATGGATTATTGAGGTGGAAATTTTGGAAAAATTCTCGACGCTATTTACCAACTTTACATAAAATAAATTCTAATCAAACTGTTGAAGGAATACAAATTTTTTTCCTCAAAAAATATTGAGAATCAAGTGTATAATTTATATTATAAATGTATTATGACAAGAGTGAAATATTTTCCCTCTGTCTTGAAATTAAGATTTATATGGGCAAATATCTGTAGATGGGAACTGGTTTATTTGATGTTGGTTGGTTGTCACTTTTTAAACTTCAAAATTCGCTCCCTCTCCTCCATTCTATACTCTAAATGTATAGAGTATCTTAAAGTGAATATATAAATATGTATAAAACTCCCTTTCTGATATGGAGACCCGAAAGAAGTTACAAAGTCATTGGGATGAATAAAAATATAAATTATTGTTGGCTTGTATTTTTTTCTATTCAATATTCTCAAAATTAAAATTCCATACAACGAAAGGGGGGAGGATATATATTAAGGGCTGATTATTCAAAAGATGAAGGCATTCGTTTATTCACTCTCTTATGAAAAGATTGTTTCAATATAACTCTTTCCTACTCACTTTTCTAGCCTTCTAATGGTCGGAATTCCTCGCCAAATGTTGTTGAAGATTCTAATTTGTAAGTTAACTTTTTTTAAGCAGAGACTTCGAATGAATAATTTAATTGATTTATATCATCTTTTAATTCTAGATTATCGACAAATGGTGAGAATTATCCTCCAACGAATTAATTAGAATTAGTTATTATTTTCAATCTTGTATTTTCATTTGATAGCCTTAAATAATTTTCGAACTGCATCGCCATACTTGAGTCCATTAGAAGGTGCATCACGACGTGTTCTATCTCCAAATCCATCAAGTTCAACACAACATCATTTCTATCCGACAAATGTTAAGTCGATGAAAAATCATAGTCGTAAGAGTAAACAATTCCCTGTAGCCCAGGGTATCAATGTGCCAAGTGGAAGCCTTTCAGATACCGGAGGTACCAGACATCGTCATCACCAGTTTCATCACTATCAACAGCCTAGAGAGAAACCGTCACTTCACGCGAATGAACTCAGAGAGTTGAGTTTACGAGATTCCTTACCCCTGAGACGTCATGGTACCGCAAGCTCCAGAAACCTATCGAATAGCGGATATAACCTAAGTTTGGATCGAGATCAATTTGCCTTTGGCCATTGTGGGGATCTGGATCGAGGCCATGGACAGAGAGTTTCATCCTTTAGCCAGTATGATCAAACTCCACTACCTCTTGAATTCCATCCGATTAGTGAGTTTTCTTCCAAACTAATCTAAACCTTGTTGACATGAAGATGAGAATTTAATTTATTTTACAAAAAACTCAATATTTTTGTTCGGAGAGTAAAGAAAAAAGTTGATTTTTCTACTTCCATAATTAAATAATTTTTAAAATTTCTGAAAAAATGCAATCTGACCGTTCAATTAGGCCGTTTTTTGAATTTCGAAAATGCAATAAATTTCCATTTTTTTCAACTTTTGAGCTCACAATTTTTATCGATTCCAAAGATTTGAAGCAGTTAAATGGAGATTTTCGAGACTAACATTAGGTAAAGAATTCGAATTGTGACGTTGAGGTAGAGAGGAATCTACTGTTTTCAAGAAAAAGTTAAACTTTTAAATTTTGGATCATTCCCCTTCGTGATAATCAATAAATTCAAAATTTTCGATTTCCCACAATAATGACGAATTTCTGTAGCCGGATCCCAAAACTTATTGGCTTATTTCATTATGGAATTAGCAAAATCAATTTTTCCTTACTCTCCGAACAAAAATATTGAGTTTTTGTAAAAAAAATTAAATTCTCATCTTCATGTCAATTAGGTTTAACTCGAAAGATTTCACTGCTCAAGACTGGAAACAGTGTAAACTTGGTAGGATAAATTATACAAATGAAAGTCTTTTAAATGAACAAAATTATCTCTGAAAAAAAAAATATTTTAAGACCTTTATTTTTGAATATTCAAGTAACAAATTAGCCAACAAAGGTATTCTGGTCATCCTAGCAATTCTACTTTCTCAAAGTAGAAACATAATATTTTGATCACCTCTAATAATAATTCTTTAAAGAATTTACTTGCTTAAATCGTTTTCTTTTTTACCTTTAGGTAAATTTTAACATATCTTCATTAGCTTTGGTGATGAGTGAGAGGTACACTAAACTCTTAACTTGTTTAAAGTAGTAACCATAGAGTGTATGAGAGGATAACTACTAATTTCTATTTCTATGGGTATGGCGTACTACTGCTTCTCTGCTTGTCTGGATCCTCAAATTTTGAGATTGATCTCACTCAAAGATCCCCAACTTCTCATTCACACACATTTTCATGATTTAGAGTATTTTTAACCAATTTTTTTTCAATCCCTCTCTTACTCGTAGGAGGGTGTGACACTGGGGATGTGTTATAGAAAAAGAAGGGAAAAGTAAAGAGACACTTTCACTCTTTTAACATAAAAAGCAGAGAGGAAATAAAATATTGAAATTGATTTTCTTTGCTCAGACTTTACAAGTTGTTAGCTGAAAAAAAAAGATTTGAAATAAGCTTGACATTTTTTCCCTCTGGTAGAGAAGAAAATTGTTTGCCTTCAATCAATTTTTACATGATTTTTTTCGAAAGAACACTTAATTGATTTCAATACAGTAATGCTCTTTTTCTGAAATCAGGTCCAATTGATGAGCTGGCCAAAGTAACTCTAATCAGGCTTTCCTCTAGCATGCATGCATGGTATCAGCCCCATATTTCTCGGAATCAGGCCATTGAGTATTTGATAGATCGCAATCCAGGTACATTTGTTGTGCGTAATAGTGGGAGTTTTATGAATGCTTTGGGCCTTGCCCTTAGAGTAGACAAGAACTGTCCTGTCCAGCTACATGGAGCAGATATTTGTAAGTTTTTAATATTTCTATCCAATCATTAAACTCAATCAAGTAACTTTAGAATTTGAAGCCTAACAAGATTCTTGTTATTTCTTAGTAGAAAAATAACAAAAGAAATAATAATTTTAATAAACTGAATTATTACTTATTTCTTTAATGAATTTGATTTTTTTCTCAAGCTGAACCAAGAAGTCGGATAGACCTTGTTAGACACTATCTCATCGAAGTTTTGAATAGTTCAACAATGGAAAGCTCCTCTGCTCTAAAGCGTATGAAAATCATAGGTATGAATCAAAATGACTTCCCAAAGGATCATCACGAGAAAAATCAAAATCCCGGTGTCTTCTCTGTTATTTCTGGTCTTGTCCGATTGCGTGGTTGTATAAATGAGCCGATATTTCATAATCTTGTCTCACTTCTCTACGAGCACGCTGTTCAGCCGTTGGCTTTGCCTATGAAGTTAACATTGCCTTTGGATAATTTACCAAAATTATCATCACTTATCGGCTCATCGCATGTATCAAACGGTCAGACAGCTCATCCAAATCAGCCCGTATCAAATCAGAATAACAATCACACTGGGTTTTTGAGTATCCTTCCCAACTTCAATGCATTAAAATTCCCAAACTTCAATAGGGGTTCTGCGTCGGATCCGATACCTCCGAAAGTTGTCAATCGTAAGCCTCCATTGCACCAGGACTTTCCCAATCAACGACACCCAACAAGACCGGAATTCTACTCTTCTGGACAGAGCCGACGACCAATCATATCGCCAAGGCAAACTCTACCACATCAATCTCATTCACTGGAACATCCAATATCATCAGGAAGTAGCTCACATTCTGAAGTGAAATGCCTCTACCTGGGCAGTATCGATATGGACCAAATGAACGGGCCCAAGGCAATTTATAAGGCAGTAAATGTACTTTTGGAAAATTCTAGCCAAGTGAAGCAAACTGAAACGATCATTGATATCTGTCCAAATGGACTGACAGTGACTGATAACTGGAGAAAATTATTTTTTCGGCGCCAATATCCTGCCTTCTATGTTCTATATGTTGGTATGGATCCAGAAGAAAGATGGTAAGCTTCTGAACTAACTAAAATGATAGACTTGATATGTCCCCTCATCCATCCTTGGAGATTAAACAAATTCTCTCTTTTGAGGATTGACACATTTTGTGTTTTCCATATACTCCAACACTCATTCTTTCTGTTTTCTCATCAGTTCCTTCCATCCCGCCCCCACAATACAGTCTCTCTGGCTTGTAATAGACTCCCCTTTTATTAAAATGAAATACACGATTTTCATATTAAACGAAGGAGAGGCATTAGGAATTTAGTCTTTTCATTCTGATATTTTTGGTGAGAGAATTGAAAATTAAAGTACAAATACATTCATAACAATCAGTTTGATCCAGTTGTTTTTTTTAAATCAGACAGTTGACTGTTGAGTTTGGAAATTTGTTAAGATTATTTTAATATAAATTCTTGAAATTACTTACAAGTAAGATGAGTTTTAATAAAATTATAAATACACTCTATCTGGATACATTTTCAAATGGGGGAAAATAGAAATTTTAAATTGAGAATCTTTATCGATTGATTACTCAAATCTGAATTTTTATCCTCAGCTGGCAGTCACCAGAATCTCGTTTCCTTGGCATTGAATATGCTCGAATATTTGGATTCATTGCAAAGAAGCACCATCACAATGAAAACATGTGCCATCTATTTTGTGAAATGCCAGATTACCCCGCTTACATGGTCATCGAACTGTTCGATTCAATCCTGTCAAGCTGAAGATCCCCCCTTATTTGCGTGTGTGTGTGAAATCCCAGAATTAAAAAGACCCAAATGATCTCTTAATTCATACTTCCTCTAAATAGATGTGTGTACATATTGAAAATTCTTTATGTAAATAATTCAAAATTCAAAGTGAGATTTCATGTAAAAATTAGTAAAATATCCCAGATTCTCTTTTATTCATTGAAAAAGTATTGAACGACCAATTCTAAAAAATATATATATATTGACCTCATACAGTTTACCAACACTTTTTAACAATAAAAGAGCCAGCAAGGTATTTATTTTATTAATACACACCGAATGTTATCATCCATCTTCACACCAACTCTTCTGAAACACTCTTCTTTTTAAATACTTGAAAAACAGAGATGCACGAAAACCCATAACAAGTTAAAATTAATTATTGAACAACATTGAAACACGCAGAGATTTATCGATATTATCAAGAAATATCTATCAAAGTGTATTTATTAATTCAATTATTATCATTATTCCTAGTGATCTAAATCAAAAATAATAATTAATACCTGTTATTCCTAAAATAATGATCAATGTACTCTTATACATGTATTTATATATATTTTAATTGGGACGTATATAGAAGAATCATGTCTCTATATGTATATTGATAAGGACAACAACAGAAATTTTAAAAGCTATTATTATTATTGGAAATTATCAAGTAACTTGGATAAAATTTAAAATATATTTCCTTTATTCATGTGCTTACTTTTAAGTAATTTCCTCATACAATATTCAAGATACTGAATCTTTGAAGAACAAGTAAATTCAAATCTAGAACGAGTCAATAATTATTTCAAGAAGATTGCAGTAAAAGCATACAAAGCTATAACTATTATTCTTACATATCAAAGTAGTGATATAATATTCAAGTTAAGCCTTTTCAATATGGTATGGTAGTTAAGTTTTTAACCACATCTTCGTGGTAACTCTTTCGATAGTACTGAGCATTATTTTGTATTGAAATCTTCTCAAATCACTAAAGTCTTGTATATCTTAAAAATACAATACAATCTCATGGTTATGAGCAACATTATGGACTGTACTGTATACTCTCAAATAATATATTAATTTTCTTATTAACAAACTACTTTTAAGTAATTATGATAAAAGTTATTTATAAATACAATTTTTTATTGATATTTATGATCAAAATAAACATGATAAGCTTAAAAAGAAATGAATTTCTTGAATCTTGAGCATTTTTTCAAAAATCTTACTTCGACAGGCCCTATTGAGCCTAAAATTCAATAACTTAACTTTGATTGGTTAATATTCTCTCAGCCAATCAGAGACCGAATAAACTTGTTAGTCACGAAAGGATACAATTTGAAAAAATCACATTTTTTCCCAATGCCCTGGGCAAACAACTTGTTATTTTTTCTACTCGTCATTCTTCAGTTGTCCAGACAAAATGAAATATTTTCCATATCAGAAAATGTATTCGGCGTCGAAGTAACAAAGATTAGTCTCCATCTTCAACAGCTAATTAAGCAACGACTTTTGAATAAGAAAGATTTAAAACTATCCCTTCAAATTATCAATGCGAATGAATTGTCCTCCTCGGTACAGGTGAACTCAGAAACTGGTGAATTTCGTGTAAATCGGCCTCTGGATCGAGAAACAATTTGTCCCCCAAATTCAGGCATTCAGCCGGGGACAAATATCCCTCAACACCTCGAGACAGATTGTATCAAGAATGTTGATATACTCTTGCGTTATTATAGCCCATCGGGGTTTTCAGTGAATGGAATTCCTCCAGAGACCATCTCGATTAATCTCGCCATTCACGATGTTAACGATAATCAGCCAAGATGGCCAAATCCTAAGATTTTAGTCAAATTTACAGAATCATTAAGTTCGGATGATGGGAAGCTTCAGGCGAAAACTTTCCCATGTGCCAAAGATTCAGATTTTGGCAGAAATGGAACAATCTCCTATAAACTTATCGGGACTGGTTCAGAGCTTTTTCAATTGCTTGTCAATTGTTCCAATTCATTCGATAGTTACTCCTCGAATGGGCAAATCTTTTCTGAAATTATCTCAATTAGTCCAAAGATAAAACTAGACAGAGAAAATGAAGATTTTATTCATGGTGACATTTTCAATTTGACTGTCATTGCAACAGACAATGGGCCGAATCAGCTATCAGCCTCACTGCCCCTAGAAATCATCCTGATTGATGTAAACGATAACGCCCCTGAATTTCATTATAATCAAAAGGCTACAGACGGCACCCTGACGAACCTTTTTTATCCATTTGGACAGGCAAGCTATTACCATGTTGAAATCCCTGAGATAACACCGATCAATAGTGCCATTCTAAGGTTAAACGCCACAGATAGGGATTCTGGTGACAACGGAAGGGTCCGCTATGACTTTTGTCCGTGTGAACATTCCGAGGCTCGCCAGTATTTCGATATAAACTCAGAAACTGGAGTTATCACAACCAAGAAGAAGTTTGATTATGATCAAGGCCCTCAGAACTTTAACTTTAAGGTGAGTGCCCATTTTGAAATAAACATAATTACTGATTTAGGGGAAAAATTCTAATGTTTTATGAATTTCCTATAAATAATTATAATTTTATAGTTTTTATCGAAATCTAGGCTTCAATTTCTAAGTTCTCAATTCTGTATAAAAATGTGCGTGATGACAGCACAGATTTGTGGGTGTCATCAACCACTTTAAGCCAAATCTGTGTGTTAAAAAAAACTACTCTTATAACCTTCAATTACCCTGGCCTATGTGAGCTTTTTCACTTTTCTCTTCACTCCTGCTTTTTATTGAAGTGTTTTGGTGTTTTTTCAGCTCACATTATATTTTTCAACTTTTACTATACTTCTTTCAAAATTTGTAAAATATTATTTTCAATGAATTTTAAACTTTTATCATTATTTATGTGTCACTACTGATGAACCATAAAGAAATGTACATTTGGTGAATAAAACTTTTTCTCCTATGTCAACTATAAATGGACTGATGTAAAATTTCTCTGAAATTGGAATTAGATTCAAAGAGAGAATAGTATATTCGGCAGTTTTACATTAAACTAGTAGGTAGATTTCATTAACTCTACACCATTACTCAACATAACTAGACAATACTGATAGGAATAAGTTCTTGGTCAGCTTTATATTATGTCAACCATGAAGAATTTGAGCTTTGCCTAGATTTTAGCTCTTCTTTCAATTAATAAGAATTTTACAAAGCATTCAGAGAGTATGCAAAGAGGGGTTTCCAACTGTGAAAAGTTATTATTTGTGTCGATTAAATGGAAAAAGAAACCATGAAGACAACTTTCGATACCGATGTATTAAGAAGAACATGCGAGACATCTGTCATTCTTTCCAACTAGTCTAACATTTATCTCATCATCATTAGTTCCCAACTTTATTTATACAGTTAAGAACATGAAACTTTTAATTGGACAATCTTTTTTTAAATTGACAACTCTCTTATTTTTTTAAAGATCACGATTAGATAACCCCATGAAACTTTTGATAAACTCTTTATTATTGGATGATCAAACTTTGAGATTTTCAACCAGTAAAATTTATCACATAAAATTGAAATTTATGTAATCTTGAATAGGTCCAAGAGAATGATAATTTGATTTGCTAAAGAAAATTGTTCGACTCTGATTACAAAAGTGGAAATTAGTCAGTAGAAATTTTCAGTTTACCAACAGGTGTTCCCTATCTACACGCGGATGTAAAAACATTTGTCTCTAGAGTTTTATTTTTCAAAAGTGAAAAAATTCTGTTTATTTTCCATTCTTTGGGTTTCCTTGAACCAATCACAAAAATAATAATCATTTTTCAAAGGTTTTGATACACTCTTGTGAAAGGTGGGATTTCCTATTAAGCCTCTGATACTTTGAGATGTACTGATCTAGCTTTTGAGTAGAAACTTTAAAATGTACTTATATATTGCTTATTTGAATTTTAAATAGTTTCATTTTTCATCACGACACGATACTCTTGTAACAAATTAATGTTACAAATCTATCATAGCCAAAACCATAGCCTGAGAGCTTATTACCTTCAATTTAGTAACATTTGAGCTAGTTGTTATCCTTAATTTATTGCGATCGAATAAAACTAATATCCCAACACTGATATCTCATTTAATCTCCTCAACCCAACGCTCTTCTTCAAAATCAAAGAAGAAAACCAGTGCTCCATTGCCTTAACACATTGACCCTATATGAACAATAATTTGAATTTCTACCATCTCATTTTCTCTATAGTTTGAATCATTTTATGTTGAATTATTAAAAAGTTTGATTATCAATCAAACAGAGAACTAAAACAGATGACTATACTAGGTAATTGAGAAACAATAAAAAGATTATTTCAGCTCCTAGTTGTTCCTTCTCAGGTGGGCATTGGATAATGATGATTTGTGAATGATGTTGATTTAATTTTGTTTAATCAATACAAAATATATGGAAAAATCATTAATCTCTTTTCAGAGAGAAGATAAAGGCAATTAAAACCAATTTCCAGGATCAAGTTTGTTGAATGATTTGTATCGAATTATGAGAAAGATTTTGGAAAATTTTGTTAATTGCTGGATTTTCTTTTTTGAGGGGTAATTTATCCAGAATTTATGAATTGGTAGTTATTGGAAGTTCAACAACTGTCTGTATCTGGGATTTGTTTAAATTTTAGAAAATTAAAGGGAAGCTAGAATTGACATAAAATTTCATGTCTATTTATAAAATTTATAATTGGGTTTCAGAGTCCCAGGAATTGTGCAGAATTCCTAAAGTTTCCTGATTCACTGTAACATTTTGTAGTTAGTTCTCGCCTAAACTGAAGAATGGCATGTTTCTAGCCATATTTTTTTTTCTTCCTCAATGCACTTAGGAATTAATCGAATTCTTGATATTTGATAGACTATGGTTGAAGTTAGAAAAGGAAAAAAGTGTGCAATGTCATACATTCAGGAATAAATCAGGGAAAATAAAGTTTTCCGCCTATTCCCAAAGTGACAAGAAAAAGATATAGGGAAAAAAGACTTGCTTTGTTCAAACGGACAAATTTTCGTCTCTAATTAGGTTTATTTATTGCTGTTTTCTGTTCAAAGTGTAAATGAAGTTTTTGTCAGGGCCACAAAGTATGAGCAAACGCTCTCTAAACCCATTATTGATTAAACTAAAAATTGTTCCCACTGAAAAAGCTAGTAATGTAGAAAGATTTGATTTATTATTTTCCTCTTCAAGGTGATTGCTGCTGATGAAGCTATCGAGCCATACTCTTTGACGTCGACAACGAATGTAGGGGTTAAACTCCGTGATGTCAACGATGAAAGTCCTATAATTAAGGTGAACATTTTGAATTCCTTGGCGGATGGCTATGGCAATAAGAGAATTGATTCTACATTCCTTGAGGAGAATACACCAGAAGGGGAGCTATTCGCCTTGATACAAGTAAGTACATTTCTGAATTAATTCAAATAAATTATTCTGTAATATACAGCTCTGTAGTTTGAGTGTAAATTGTAAATTGTTCTTGTTTTTTTCTATCAAACATATATTACGCCTAAATATATATATCTAAGGTAGGAGCGATGAGAAAGTTATGTAATTTCGGCAATAACGCGGAGACAATTTGACATGAAACTATCCGACAACATTCAATAATACACATTGAAAAATGTTTCTTATTTCTTTTACTATACATATCCTATATATTCTTACGTAATACTTATAATTTAGTATACAAGAGTATTAAGAAAGCTTGCCATCCTGTTACTCTCTCTCTCTCTCTTCAAGCATATGGCTTATAATATATAAATTCCATTGTCTGATTACATGAAAAATTATTTATTTATTTTTTAATTCTTTTTCTCTTGTCAAAATCAGTCAAAAGAGATTCAAGAGTTTTCTTTCTTTCTCAACTACTATATAATTAAATTAACAGTCTTGTTCAATTTTTGTGGCACATCTCGATATTAACGAAATAACTCGATCTCAAAGTACAATATGAATGATCAAAATTTCAGCAGTAAATTTGTAATCATCAAATCTGTGTATATCAACATCTGATATATCAACAAAGATTTTTATCAATAACCAATAAATTAGGGATTAATTAAGATCTTTGAATCAAAGTGTTTTTTTCTCTATTTCATTATTTTACAAGGCAATAAAGAAATGGTTCGAATTATCTAAAACAATTTTCTCCCTTGAAAAGTTATTCAGTTTGGCATTTCCTCCCAAAAAATAGATATACCAATAGTATCAAATTTATTAGTTACAGAACGAGATGAGGAATAAGCTTTTGATAAAGGAAACACTTTGCACTTTGTCTGTTCGCTGTAACAAACACAGTGTATTCAACTCAGACCTAATTCATATTCGTATAATTCCATTGTATTATACCAATGATTGTATAATACAATGCCATTTGGGACTGTAGGAAGGATATACATCAAGATTCTTATCTTTCATACCTGACTTTCAATCTGGTTCTTTCTATAATTGTAATATATTACAGTAATCAGTTTAGTATTTCCTTCATCTGTTATCCTAAATTGTTTTCTCGTATAAAAACAAAAAAACGTTTTTCTCAAATATCGAGTGAAAAGTTTTGAGATTCTGAATTTTATATTGAACATTTTTTGATTCATATCGCAATTTGTAATCAACAGAAAATGCTTGAGACAAAAAAACTTTCTACGTAATCGAAAATTCAAGTTCAATTTTATAGATTTATGGTTATTAGAAAATTAAACATTCTGTGAACATTTTTTGATCCAGAGAATCTTCCAACATATACGCATCAATCAAATTATTCCAAGATCTCAAACATGAAGACGAATATTCCTTTAATGATGGATTAGAGATGATGTTTTTTTCTAGTCTCAGGAAATATATTCAGATACTAAAAATAATAATAATAAATCATTTTTAGATCACAGATCACGATAAGGAAGATCAGGTCTCATGTCACCTCGGACCAAAGGACAACTTCACCCTTCATAAAGATTTGACAAAGTTGACAGACTCTGATGTTATAGAATATCAGTTGTATACAGGAAGGCTGGACACTCATGCAATATTGACGGGTCCCAAAATTTCTAAAGATAACCTGTTCGATGCAGAGGTGACTCGTAAGCAGAACATCAGTTTAACATGTCAAGATCAGGCAGGTAATAGGGCTACTCAGATAATTGTCGTCAATCTTTTAGATGTCAATGACAACAGTCCCCAATTCTCACAGGACACTTATGAGTTCATTGTAGACGAAAATGTATCTGCCTACCATAATCGTGGTATTGAAATAGGAAAGGTTTATGCTGACGATAAGGATCTCGGTGATAACGGCAGAGTTGAGTATTTTCTAAACAATGTAAAAGGAAATTTTGAGATCAACCCCAACACTGGTCAAATCTTTCTTCATAGTCAACTGGACCGTGAAATTGGTCCGTCTGATGGAAGGTACGTCTTTGAGGTAATCGCCAAAGACAATGGGACACCTGAAAGATTGACAGGTTCATCAAGGGTAGAAATTAAAGTTAATGATCTTAATGATATGCCGCCAGAGTTCAGTCAGGAAAACTACATGTTTGATGCGCCAGAGGATGTGGTCAAAGGCACAACTATTGGACGTGTTGTAGCCTATGATCGTGATGTTGAAGGTCACAACGACTCGATTCGTTATCGTTTCGCCCGTCCAACAGAATTCGAACAGTATAGCCAACACTCGAACATCTACCAAGGCTCTCGTATATCTGACTCTATGGCTCAAGTCTATTTTGAATTAAACGATAAAACTGGCGAACTAAAAGTCAGCCGAAGTCTTGACCGAGAGTCAATATCAACGTTTCTTTTCAGCATCATTGCTGAAGATGCTCCCCTTAGACGTAACGACAAACGGCTGAGTGCTATTTCAAGGATAACGATTTCTGTTACTGATGTCAATGATAACTCGCCGAAATTCTCCCAGCCTGAGAGTAAACGAATAATCAAACTTCCTGTTCACACATTACCCGGTAAATTTCTTATCAACTTTAAAGCAACTGATCTTGATGAAGGCGAGAACGGTCGGATTGAATATCGCATAAAACCTGAAGTCATTGCAAATCCAATGAATACCAATGGTCCCCTGGATCAGAACTCAGCAAGCCTTATGAACATGTTTTCAATTGATGAAAATTCAGGATCTTTAATCTTATTGAAGTGAGTTCATTCACGATGAGTTATTATCATTATAACTTGAGTTTAAAAGTCCATCTGAAATATCGATACAAAGTAATATCAGTCAATAGCCTCATCGTTTTTCGAGTGTGTCAACAATTTTATGATTTATTCAAAGTATCTTTTGTCTCATCTATGGCCGTCACCCCCCCCCCCACTTTCAATTCTCTTCTATTGGGAATAGTCCAAATTATTACTGGCAAAGTTTTAGTTGAATTCTTTTCGAGAGGAAAAAAATATTTCCATACCCTTCCCCATAACACGCTGTGTGTGTCGATGACAGATGAATTCTATTTTCATAAATTTTTGAAAATTTTCCTATCTTTTTCAAAAGATTTATTCGATTTGTCACATTCTGCCACTATCTTTCTTCTCCACTTCATCCTCAGAAGGAGTTGAGATAAATATTAATTTTGACGGAAATTTTCCTTGATAAAATGAATCCAAAGGTCACCCAACAATTTCAAGAGTCTATGTTTCTTCTCGAGCGAATCATTTTCCCTATTTGAAATTTCAAAAAAGTGGAGGCACACTTGTAAATTTCCTGTTGAATTTAATTCTTTGAATAATTCTTGAGAAGTATTTAACTCATGAGTCATCACTTGAATCGTTAAGCTGTTTCATTGACGCGTGTTATCAAGTGTTTTCTTAATTTTCATGTTTTTAGAATTATAACTAAAAAATATCCCTCTACGGAAAAATAATTCACTTCTCGTGAATAAAAAAGTTGCAAATGATTTAAGAAGCTGATTATTTTTACAAAGACGTCACTCCCTGTTTAAAACGTTTCTTTCTGTCATCAGTTTTAATTTTTATGGTGCAATAGACAGAAATATCCTCAAAAAGAAACCTTTTTCTACTTATTCTTGAATAATTTGATCTTAGACGGAAGGCTACACAAGAATATTGTAGAAAACTTATTCCATGAACAGAATATTGAACCCATCTATTGAATCAATTCTCTGGTAGGAATAATAATATATTTTTAAATAATTCAATGGCAATTATTACATAAAAGAATATAAAATGCTCATTAATAGCATAATCCCTATAAGAAACCCCTCATATTCATATCATTTCCTTCTCAAATATTACAAATATCTAGAAATTAAGTTTTCCTTAAAGGATTGTGATAACCTTTTTGATTTGAGATCTATCATGTGTCATATAAGGTCTAAGCTTGACTACACAAAATCTCTTCTTTACTCTAATTTTCATTTGACTGAATAAGTCCTCTGATAATGAGACCTTTTATGTTCAATAAAATTTAACCTTGTATCTGTGGGATAAACGTTTGAACTGAAGAATCAACTGATTTCAGTTCCTAGTTTCCTTTTTGAATAGCTGATATTAAAAGTGGTCGTTGAGTCGGATTCTGCTGATGTGCATTGGGTTGGCGTGCTGCCTGCACTTGTTTGGGGATCATGATCAGTTCTTACTTTATTAAAACCACTCATAACCTTGAATGTATTATTATTTTCTTGTATTCATTAATTTAATTTCAATATAATGTTTTCATTTCAAAAAAAAAATCGCAATTGCTGAGTAAGCAAATTTAAAAAAACTAAAATTTCCCCCATTCAAATGTAGGCCATAGAAAGAACAGTGTGTAACTATTTATTCACTATCATTTTTATTGATAATACTTATTAGAATCGGATGAAATTTGAGGACAAAAATAAAAATCTATCTTTCATCACACAATGAAAACATAATAAGTGATAGTGCTCAGATTTCATTTTTTCCAAGTGTTCAGGATTCCGTAAAGTCGTTATCATCTGCGAATCCCCCATTTTTAGACTAATTCAATCCCATATTAGATCAAGTTTAGTTCAGAATATAACTTATAATACAGTAGAGAAAGACTTACCAGACTTGGTCTCATTCTGAAGCCGATCAAAAACTGAGCATTTTGAGTTTCTGATCTAAATGAAGAATACTCAAGTCACATAGAAGGCTTAACCATTTTTGTTATCCAAAATACCACCCAGAATTGTTATAAAGTGTCCACTCATTCATTATTCCATTGGCAGATTTATCTCATATGATATGATAACGGGATAAGAAAGAATGATGGTATTTACCATTAAGGCACCAGTCAAGTTTGATTCTTAATGACAAACCAGAATGCACATTGTCAGTATAAATACAGTGATACTGCCTACTTTTGGTAACTTACTTGTGAATGTCAAGGATTATTTTTATATTCTAAAGATACTTCTTCTACTTCTTCCCGATGTGGTACGAATAAGTAATGATGAGTCAAGCATAATATAGATAGCCACTTAAGAATGAATAGTTTTTCACAACTCAATGAAAGCCTTAATGCTTTTAGCATTACTCCCATCTGAAATAAAATTATAAATGGCTTTCTCTATCGCTCTCTTTCTTATGAAGATAAACCATCCAATTGTTTTTTATTTCGAAAACTCCATTCAATATGAAGCTAAGAATTTTATAGCGCATTATTTTCGACAAGGACTCTAAGAGGATCATAAGATCAAGACTCTTTGATTCAAGAGTTAAAAATACTCTTTTTTTCTGAAAGAAAACATTCCACAACGCCAAGATTATAAGCAATCTCTTCAAATTTTATAAGTGCAAGGAGTATTTGTAGTTGATAAGATATAGTATCTCTTCTATCCAGAGAATAAACAGATCCAGCTCTTACACTGAGTCAGAATACAAGTTGAAATGATGATATTAGCAAAAAATTGATCATTGTAAAATTCTTAACTTTTTCCTGATAAGATAATTAAACCCAAAATAATACTATTTATTTTATTTGTTTATCATTACACCAAGAGAGTGTCCTCATATAAAAAAGTTGCATCCGTGTACTTTATGAAACAGAATCTCAAGCATTCAAGAGTCGCATGGATTGCTTCAATGTGCTCGATTTCCTTGGGAAATGGAAGCATGAAGAACCTCTTGAAATGTTTATTTATCTACACTCACTTCTTTCTCTACAATGTATCATCTGTTCCAATTCTCCATCTGACTCATTTCATAAATTATTACATGAGAGAAATACCACTTGAACATTCTTAAACTTTTTCCAAAGCAAGTCGTAGATTCTTCAGCTAATTATGAGCCATTGGAACAAGACGATGTCATCTGAAAAAATCTAAACTTTTACATTTCTATGAAAACTCTTTGAATAACCCATTGAATAATAAACCAGCTGTTGTGTTGCATGAAAGAAAAAAGATTTGGTCTATGACTCATTATTCGATTTCTTAGAGGGAAAAGTTGAATGAAAAAATGCTTTTTCATTAAAATAAAATAATTATCCTTCAGATGTTCTTTCTCCCCTCCAATAATCAACATCATTTATAAGTTTCTCCCTATAAATAACTCTGATTCTGTCTATAGCAAATATCTATGTTGTGTTATATGATATTGAATAATGACTTTCTGCCTTCTGAATTTCATCCCACACGGTTACGCATCATCATCCTCATATAGTCTTTGGGTAAAGGAACAAAACCCTTTAATTTATGTGGATTTCGTGAAAAGATTAATCTTGGGGAGGAAAAAAACTAATATCCAACAGACAATATTCGTATGTATATTCTTATGTGTAATGAGGATATTACACACATGGAAGAAGGGGCAAGAGGCAAGAAAAACCCATCATTCTCATTACAGAATATGGTCGATGGAAGATTGCAATTAATGAATGGTGTAAATAATAAAAAATAGATATGAAAGGCTCTCTATATGTAGTTCATATAAATATAGTATTCGAGAAGAAGGCACATTTGCTGTTTGAATAAATTCTCTTTCATAAGTAATAAAGCAAGTAAGAGAGCAAATCACTGAGGTGTGATGTAAAACTTTGCTAAATTGATCTGGTCCAAATATCGACTGCTTACTCAGAAAACCTTTAGTTAGGGGAATAGATCTTTAATTCTATAGTATTTGTCATTTTCCAATGTTGTAAATCGTTCAGGAAGAGCGAAAAATATGATTTATTCACAAGAAACCAGACTATAGTCAATAAAACATGTTTAACTGTTATTGCTTTACAAAGTGATTAATTTTCTTTTTTTCCTAGTACATTCACGAAACCTGCTTCTTACCGAGTTATTGTTGAAGCCTGTGATAATGGCAGTCCGGTATTATGTACAAACTCGCCACCCCTAGAGTTAATTTTCCTAGACAAAGAGAATTTCAAAGACTCTGATTTACTCCTTGATGAGAATGCCTACGGGGACCGATTCGATTCTCCATGGCCAGGATACCATGGACGTAGTGGTGATACACCAAGAAAGAATTTTACAATAATTCTCTGCCTTTGTATCATTTTTATGACTATAATTGTAGCCATAGTGCTGATATTTTGTGTCTTTAAAAGAACATCGACCTCGAATAACATGACAGGAGCTGGTGGATACCCAACAACCCTGCATGGCTCTAGGAATAAAGTGTTCTGGAAAAGTTTTTTCTATAACCGAGACAACGACCAGATATATGCTGGCAAGGGTAAGTTATTCTCTTCTACTATCTTAGCTATAGATTTGGAGTTTTTAGATATCTTAATTTATGCACATATTCCTATGTCCCTGATCAGTTCTAACTTATGAGGTCACTTGAATTTCTAATGGGGCAAATTATTTATTTATTCGTGTAGAACAAGGTTTTGATTTATTCAACAACAGAACAAAAATTGGTTTTTTGAAATCAGTCAAGATAAGAAAACATATATATCCAGAATCTTATAATGCGCCTATCTCTTCAGCTCAACCATCTCTGGGTTCGAATGTATGCAATAATTCTCTAATCATTCCCTGCTGTCTTCAGAGTAAAAACAATAAATCTGAATTTATAGATTTGACTAAGATTAGGTCTAAACTTACTCTAAGAGTATTTATTTTACCCAAACTTTCACTAACCAGAATTTCTAACGAGATTTCTCGAAAGGCTGTATTTTAATCTTCATCCCAAGCCAGATCAACTATGGATAAGCCTTAAATTTTAAACAGTAAATTTTTGAAGGTTTTCTTTTACCATTTAATTATTCCGTATAGGGGTATTTGCCAAACTAGTATTTCCAAGGGGTGATTATTCAGAATTACAATGTTTTTAAATTGGGAAATTTGTGCTGTTGAAATGTGGCGAAATGAGAAATCCCGGATATCCGTGTGTACATTTATTAGCAGTAGTCTTCATAGAGAATGCTAATATCAAATCCTGTGTGAACAAAGCATTTAAACAGGAGTCCCACGAATAAAATCTAGTAATAGATTTCAAATAAAATTGACTTTATCTAGCAGCAAGAAAAGAGATTAAAATAAACTCATTATTGAATAGGCTGAAAGGTGGTAAAACCTTGTAAACACAGAAACTCATTTTAGAACAGACTTTTTTCGAATCTGATTGGCCAGAATGATGTATTTTAATTAGGAGATTGGATGGTGAAAAATTAATGATTCTTCCTTTCTCCAGGAAACAAAGATAGCTTTTCTAATCAGGTTTATTTCCCCTCTCGTATTTCCTTATCAATTTCATTTTTCCCAAATGCAAAAAAATTGTCGCACATTTTCCAGTTTCCATCAAAAAGTCATGTATTCCATATGTAACATTTCACCATGAAAGCTATAAAAACCCACTTCTTCTTTAGCTTTTGCTTTACAATCTTTCTCTGTGTGCCTCATTTGTGTCTGTGCTTGTTGTAATGCGGAATGCAATAAAAATTCTTCTCTTCTCTTCTGATTGTACGAGAATGACTTCTACACTCTAGGCTATATGGGGGAGGAATGGTTATTGGAAAGGATACAGGTTTATTCTCTGAAATTGGGGAAATCATTCGTTTTATCAGTTCCCATTTCACACTAAAAAAGTATTAGAATGACTGATAAAAAGATTCAAAGTTAATTGACCTCTTACATTCATTTTAAAATACAAAACCGGATATGTTATGTTGGGCTGGCTTTATTTATCAATAAAATTTTTTATCAATACAATAAATTTTATTATAATATCATCATCTTATTTACCCACTTGATGATAATGTTGATGGTGGGTATCTTGTTGTTTTTTACAGTTTCAACCAACTTGGAATTGTATTGAAATTTATTGTTGCTGGTTGAGGATGACTCATAGTGTTTTTATTTCCCATCATTTAAGACAGGGCTCACTCCTTTTACATTATAATTGTTATTATGTTACAAAAGAATTTTATTCAATTGACTATGGTGTAGTTCATCGAGGTGATTTCTCAACATTTACTTGGTAGGAACTTTTTTCTTCTCTATTCAGCTTTAGGTAAAAAATCATAATTTAACCAATTAACCAGCTGTATTTTGACTAAATGTGACGATAAAAGATTTGCCCTACGTTATAAGTAGGGCGGTCAGAAAAAAGGAATAATTTCACAAAAAAATAGCATTTTATTCTGAATTGAATTTCAAAAATAGCAAAAAACTTAATTCCCCATTCTAAAAAGTCATTTCTTTAGTAAAAGTTTATTCAATAGACATGATCCATGGAATATTTGATAGAAACTATATTTTTGTCTTGATGAAACTAGGATTTTGTACACTATGTACCCATTCATAAGATGAAAACCTATGACCAATGAAAATCAATGATTTACTCTGATTGGTTTATAAATAATTATCCAATAATATTTGATTTGAATCAAAAATTTCCTTCATTCCTATAGACGGTAACAGGGTTCAACGGGTTCGAAATTTTAATATCTGGTTATCTGAAAGATTTGATTTTATCATGAATAAGAAAGAAAGGCTTTTTATTTGAATGTTTGGTATTGTTTACATTGTTTGGTGAGCAAATTAAGAAGCTAAAGATAGCAATTTATTACAAAATTTGTAGCAAAATTATTTCAGAAACTAAAACAGAGAAAAAAGTATGCCTTACATCATTCTAATCAGATTTCATTGCTTATTAGCGTACAATGCTACATGTACTAAGAATAGCAAAAATAGCATTTTAGTTACCGCCCTAGTTATAAGGCAAGCTCGAAGGCTGTTCTCAAAGATAAGTCATGAGAAGTTACGCATTCTCTTCAATTGAAGTTATTGATATCAGTTGATATTGTACAATGTACGTATAAAAGGATCTTCAGTTCTTCTTCACTGTGCATAATCATTAATTAGATTAATATCAATAATAATACTAAAAGAGTTGGTTGACTATAGTGGGAGATTCTAGAATTCTTTAGAACATAAAAAAGACTATCTCTTCTATACTCCAATACAGCTATTGACGGAACAACTATCCTATATGTATACAGTATAATTCTTTGAACAAAATGTATGTAAAAGTTAGCAGTACTAATTGCATTCCGTCTTTTTTCTTTGGTTTGTGCAAGAATCTTGTCCCAAAGAAGAAAGAGTGAATTCAACGAACCGGAAATGTAGTGGTTTCTCTTCTACACTTATAGTTCCACTAAGAAATGAACAATTATTACTCCTATTTTTTTGAATAACTCATGTTCTTACCAGTTTCTTCCAACTTACACTGATCGTAATTTCCGATCACATTGCCAAAAAGCTCAATAATTTTCCCAAAATAATTCACTTTCTAGAAAAAGATTTTTCAAATTTGAGGTTTTTTAGTAGTATGAGAAGTTACTTTCAAATTCAGGAACATTTTCTTCTTGTAATATATTACCTTCATTTTTCTGAATAGCTTCTAGACCATAAATATTTTACAATTCTCTTAAATAACTGAACCAGGGCTAGAAATCCTAGATTGGAGGAGTATTTACGATTGCTCATTAATTGACCAAGAGATGGAATACAAGACGATTTCTATCCAATATCACTCAACAACCGGAAGTTTATGGACTCAGAAAATTTCATAAATACATCGCTAAAATACACAAGGGAAACTAGAAAAACACCCAAATATAACCTAGAGTAAAGTAGAATATGATTTCTGTTGATTGATTTTTCAAAACCTTCTGTTTTCATGAAGTTGGGAATCAATGATTTTTACAGAAATCTCGATATTTTCATCAATTTGTTAAAGATTTTCTGAATTCCTACTCTTGCTGTCCACTTCTACTTGATTTTCTTGTCTAATCTTGATCCTGAAAATCAATTTTTGATCACTCTCCCACTTTCAAATCAACAAAAATTTTCAGCTAAAAGTTCGAAAAAATGGGATTCTGGCGCCAAATGTGAATTTTTTGACCATATTTTTCATAAAAATAATTTTTTTTTCAGATTATTTTTCTTTAAATGGTAGAAGTGGACAGCATGAGTAGGATTCCAGAAATTTGAATTCTTGATGAAAATATCGAGATCATAGATTCCCAACTTCATATCAATTAGCTTTATTTCTGTTTTTGGGTATTGCATTTTTATTATCAGATTGTTGCTGATAATCGCTGGAATCTTTTCCATTTCTTAGTTTGATAAATCTATCAAGATGACTCATTGAAATTATTATCCTTTAGAAAGTAAAAGATTAAGCAATTGATCATAATTCTATACAGATATCCTTTGAATAGATGAGCAAATTCTTTCTTGTTTTTTTGCTCAGAAATTCTAATGATTTCGTATTCACATGTAACTAGTTAATGAAAGAATAAACAATATAAGAATACTTTACGATACAATACACAATAATAAAATGAAAAGACCATTTTTTTGTTCCGAATAGTGAAGAAAAATTTATCTTTTTGATAATCAAAAATTTCGCTCAAATGACGATCTCTATGATAAATAATTCGAATTCTACGTCTGATTATGATCCGAAATACCAGCATTAAATTGCTTCAAATCTTCGAAATTGATAAGAATTTTGAGCTCAAAGATTGAAGAGATGATAAATTAAGTTTTTTGTAAAAATAGTAAATTCTCAGCTTTATGTCTTGAATTACTCCTTGGGGATTGTTCGATGAAATGATATTTGAAACCTAACTGTCTGATTGAGACATAAAATAAAGTCTGAAATTATATTTGTGATTAATTCCAATACACAAGAACTTTGATGGGATCACTATTTTTTTCCAATATGAATGATTTCTATAGAAATTTATTCCTAAATTGATTTTTAATTATGAATGTTAAAAAAGAGTATTTCTCTCAATTCACTCTGCCTCAAAAACAAAAATAGCTCAATGATAGAATACGTAGAATGTAGTTTTCATTTCAAAAGTTCAGTCCTCTCCAACATTTTGAGAATATAAATTATGTGTATATATATATTACACTGATCTGATACTCTCTGTCTTTGCCTATTCTCTTAATAATAATAATAATAATGAACAATAAGATTCTAGAATATAGATATTTTAACTTGATGTTAACCATCAGAGGATAAGAGACGAGATCCAAGCTCCCACTAACTTTGATGGAAGGATGGTGACTTGGTTCACTTCTAATGGGCAGACACGCAATTTATTTCTTAACTTGCATACATCTAAGAGGGACGTTGAGTATGAGGGAATTCTGCTGTATTTCTTCTCTGTGTACAAAAACTATTAATTCATATCAGGATTAGGGATAATTACGTAGTTTAATTCATTCGAAAGATACATTTATTATCTTTGTCGGTTTTACACTTTCTGAGTCAGCTTTTAGAATGGATCAAAGTACTATCAAGCAACTAATAATGCTGTCATTATAGTCCTGCTGGTTCTGTACTGTTGACATTACTTTTTGGCCAAACTCATTGCGTCTGAAATTGTTACGTTTGAATGAATTAAACAAGAAATAGAAACAAGACAAAGGGAGTAGAATGTCTCATGAGGACTGCCTAGTTTCCAATTGAAAGAGTTTTTCTGTTTATAACAAAATCACCAGTGAAAGATTTGATATCTATGTAGAAATTGTTACTTTATCATCAAAAACTTGAGGTGGAAATATTTGTTGATTTCGAAACAAAAAAAATAGAAATCGATAAACCTCGTCTAAGGATATCCCTCTAAATTCTATTTCCTGGTCAATTTTACTGCCTAAAAATTAGTGAGAATAAAATATCTGACAAAAATAGCGGGATCTATCAAAATTTGAATAGGAAAAATCGGTCCTTTTTATCCAAAAGAAAAACTTTTAATTTGAAATAGATAGAAATAGAACTGCTTATCTAGAATTAACTAAATAATGTGTAGAAATGTGTTGAAGTCAAATATAAACTGATTGTTTATCCAAGTTTAGGACTGTGTGTCCTCTTCCCTTACCCTATTGACCCTTTCTATCAAGAGTCAGAAAATACTTTTTTTTTACCACCAATTCGGTAGGAATCTCTTTTGGAATTTCAGTTACATTCATTCGTCAAACTCGTGCTATTCTAATTCAGAGAAAGCTGATTTTTAAAAACTTAATTTTTCTTTAAAACGTTTTTTTGAAAACCTACTTCCCAGGGTCATAGATAAAAACCAAGATATCTTATGTAATCATACCTGTAGAATTCAGATATGTAATCGCATGAACTCTATCAGCTAAACCTTCAAAGATGGCCAATTTTTGGATAAGAAAATAACCCTATTTTTATCGGTATCTCCTGAACTAAAAATATTTTGATAAACTTTTGTTTGATATCCCAATTCTGATCCAAAATATTCATACGAATTTCAGTGTCATTCTGGTAGAGAACTTTTTGTTTTGTTATTCTTCATACAGTTTGTGGCTACTAGGAAGAAGTAGTGACTAAGAAACAAATTTTAATTTTTCAAGATGTTTTATTATCATTGTTACATGTTGGCAAAAAGAATTCTCTTTTTTCAATTCTCATACGAAGCGTGATGCGACTTTATTATCATGCAGCAGTCTTTCAATGCACGTAATTCCGAAAAGAAGTTTCCATCTTCAAAATTTTCCACGAAGGAAATAATAATGAGAAAAACAATTTTTTCCAGATTCCATTGCGTGTTTCCTCATTATTAAGATGATTATTACAGGAGATAACTCTATAGATATGTGGAATTGAATGTAGTTGAATTTTGTGAGAAAATTCACATGATATAATTAATCAAAAATGTATCGATCAGTCCTTCCCCCTTTGACTAGATCTTATACTTTGATACTCTAGGTTAGCTCTTTAAGTTCCACTGCGTTTATTGTTTCGTTTCATGATGGAATCGAAAATATTTAATAAAAATCAGTAAAAGTAGATTTAATTGGAATATCACCAACCTTTTTCCAAAGCCTCTTCAAGACGTTTCATTACTAAGATAGTCAAGTACCTTCTTCAGCGGATGCGACTGTGGAGCTTCTTATATAGGACGTACGATTAGGAAATTGTCAACTAGGTCAAATGATCATCTAAAGAAGGATACAGCGGTGACAAGACACATCAAACAGGAAAATCATAAGGCTTCGATTCCTAATTTCTCAATTTTGTATAAAAATGCGGGTGATGACAGCACAGATTTGTGGGTGAAGGAGAAATTCTTCATCAATCACTTTAAACCAAACCTGTGTGTTCAGAAAAATTACTCTCATAATCTTCAATTACCCTGGCCTATGTGAGCTTTTTCACTTTTCTCTTCACTCCTGCTTTTTATTGAAGTGTTTTGGTGTTTTTTCAGCTCACATTATATTTTTCAACTTTTACTATACTTCTTTCAAAATTTGTAAAATATTATTTTCAATGAATTTAAAACTGATGAACTATAAATAAATGTACATTTGGTGAATAAAACTTTTTCTTCTATAACTACAAGTATTATATAATAAAACATAATTTATTCAACATTCTAATTTAAATCAAAAACCTGTCTTCACCAGTTTTCCATTACATTAAAATCTTTATAATCTGCCAGGCTGGGTTCCGACATGTTAAATTTAAATCCAAAGTTTTTATTCTAAGAAATCAAATCAGAGTTGACTTTTCGTTTTGCTAAAACTCGCTTAACCCAAGATTCTACTCATGACGCCCTGTTTAATTTTTGGCTTATAAATTTATACAGTAAAAACTTTATGCAATAATAATATAGACTAGAGCACTCAAATGATGGCAATAGGCAACCAATTCTATTAATGTTTCTGTGTTCCCCATTTTATTTTATCATTCCTACTATTTTTTTAACACATTCCCTCTCATTCTTTTATTGATGGAATTTATTTCTCTCTACACAGTAAAAGCTACAGTTATTTTAGTAAAGTACTAAACTTTATCGTTTTCTATAGGGCTTCTCTTTCTTTATTCATTCACAGAAAAAAAATAATGATAATAAAATATATCAACTTTGTGTTCTTTTGTTGGGGTTTGTATTATACTATGTTTTATTCTTTTATGGTCAGTCCTTCCTACTCCTATTTTATACAGCTATTCTCGATGAATTTGGGATTTTTACAAAATTTTTAATTGATTTCAAGATTTTATCAAGCTGTAAAATAAAAAATCAGAGTTTTGAGACGTTGATGAGAAAATTAAAAAATTAGCGCATATATTTCCAAATTATGCCTTTCCATTGTGCCGTTATGATCATCTCACTTCTAATATCGCTGAGTCAGCCAAAAACTCAATAAAAGAACTAAGGGAAATGCATCCCTTTGCTTGTTTGTACCAATATTGCAACAGAGCATCTGCAATCTTTTTAAAAAGGAGAAATATTTATTCAATTTCTGAAAATATCCTCACTTCCAACTTTCAATTGAAATTTGATAGAGAATTCTCAGAAGCCAAGAAACTACAAGTTACAAGGTGTATGCTGGATAAAAAGTTTACGGTGACCTATTTATTATGAATAGTCTTAATTTTGGAAAAAAATCAAAAAATATGCAATATATTTGGGAATTAACTCTAAAAAATAAAGCATGATTGCCCGTTCGTAGAACGAAACTGGCTAGGTCTCTCTCAAATTTGTCCCCTGCATATCCTTTAGTTCATCTTGTTTTGAGAACAATATCTGATTCACATCCTCTTTTGTCAGAGAATTCAGCTCGCTTCCTTTCTGTTATTGTTATATTATCCAGAGAATCGGGTGAATTAACAATAAAAGTTTGATTCACACTTGATTCGTTACATTCATATTCTTATTTTTGTGAAGGAAACTTTAGCAAGAGAGAATTTATGAAAACAACTGTTACTGTTATTCAGGAATGAAATATTTCTAGTTCATTGAATTCAACTTTTTTTCCTGTTAATTCAAAATCAGTTTATCCGACTACATTTTTAATCAACCGGGATGTCAACCTAATAACGAGTCCTTGGTGATGTGAAAAACTTTTAGATTTATCCTAATGATTCATCGAGTGAGAAACAAGGTTGAAAAAATGTCCTTCTATATATTTAGAAGATTTGTTATTTAGAAGATACATTTGTTTATTCTCCTGGACTATCAATATAGTTTGTCTGCCCATCTTCATTAAAACGTAGATGAAGTGATACTTTCTGTAAAAGTAGAAAACTACGTCTTAATTAAGATTGAAATTCAATATTTTCTCCCAATTATTGATTAACATGAGTATTTTGGTTGTTTCTTCTGATAAGATTTTGGAGAGTTTTTACTTAAATTCGCCCTCTTATACCAAGGAAATAATAATTATGAAAATACAGAATTAGATGTAAAGCTTAATCGAAATTAAGATGTTTTTCCAAATTTTTAAATCAGATTCATCAAATTCAACTATTTTCACACATGCCAGTGTAAGGAAAATTTCCTGCGCCATGCCTGACAGCTTCAAAAAGAGATTTGAAATTTATGATTTCGCTAAAAAACCGAAATTAGAGAGATACATAACATCGAGCATAACATCTAAACTAGAGCTGATAGCTGAAAAGTTTGAGGCAACGAGTTGTAGAGAGTTTTTCGCAGTTTATTACAATTCTTTAAGAATTTTAATGCGAGCTTTAATAAACTTTTTAGAGCAAAAATAAGACCTTAGATTCAGTCAAACACAAATTCGAATATTTCTCGAAATCCAAACGCTAAAAAATTTTCAAAATTTAAGAATCTCATTATTTTAACCTGACATGCATACTGTAAAAATTTCACTAAGTACAAAATTTTTTGCTAGACTGTGTTATTTGTTGGTAACAATGAGAATATCAACTTTTATGACAATATTATAACCCTTCCGGTGCTGATGGTCCAGTTTTCAATATTTTCGAACATTTTTAACTTTATCAGTTAGGCAATTCAAGTTTAAATTGAAGCCCAAAATGAGAAATTGTAATATCTCTTGTCAGAATTTGGTTATAAATTTTTTTATAAAAATTCTCTTCAAGTGCCCTTGCTTGAACACATTTTTTGTCTATGAAAGGAAAAAAACATGATTAGATCATCTTACAGGCTTCAATACAAAAGTGTGTACTTTAAAATAATGTGCAATCATTATCTTGCTTTCTTCCAAAAGAAATATGGCCTCATTGATTTGAAAATCTTGAATTATTTTTCTGGTCTTTTTCTCTTAAAGGTAAGCAAGATGCGTCTGTTCTCGGAAGAAATCTTCAGGGCTGATGATCTCTGCAATTAAAAGCGTACTTATGTATTTTAATATACATTAGAATGGCTTCTCTGTGCCTAATAAATGTTCACCCATTTTTCAATTTGTATGACCTTATGTCTTGGAAAGTAGCAACCTATGAGTGAATCGTACAATGCTGTATTTTTTTAAAAAACAGAAAAACTCTCCCTACTTACTTTAATGTCATGAAAAGAAGGCATGTTCTATACACACACAGCTTAAATAAACAAATCAAATATTTTTGAAAATATACGAATATCATTTTCCATTCGTTCACTTGAGGAGGAATAATATATAAACTCGATGGCAGTTATAATTATGAATAATAATGGATTCCTCTGGTTAAATATTTGATTAGTGATGATTCAAATTTTCATCTCCTTATGCCATAGTTTACGATTCCTTTCTGACTTCATTTCTGTCTTTTTGTATTGACACTGTGTTTATTTAAGGACCAAAGATTTCTTCTCATCTTATTTATCATGTTTTCATTAAATTTATGCTGGTGTACTCTAAAGATTTCGCTTTGATAAAAGAAAGAATCACAGTTTTTTTAATGCGCGCCAACATTTTTCAATGAAATTTTTTACTATAATTTTTTGATTATGATTCCAACTTGAGTTTTTTTCCTATCCATTTGTCAAATTTGGAGATTTTTCTTGAAAACCCAATAGAATTTTCATTTCTCCTTTTCTTTTGTCTTGTGATTCGTGAGAATGACTGATTCGGGGCTGTGATCCTTAAGTCGAACACAATATTATTATTACGAATTCGTATTAACATGTATATACATTGTATAATACATACAGTTGAGCTGGAATAAATGTGGGCTAACAAATCTAATGACTCATCGTTAATGGAAGAGATCAAATAAAAGTTTACCGATTCTTGATTGAAATCCATATTGGCAAGAGTTGGTGGAACCCCAAATCAAATGCAGGAAAAAAGAAACACTCTTGAAATTAAAATCGCACGGTGGTCAATATAATATTAATACATGGAACAATGCATTTAACGACTCCCCGTGATATCCAACACATTTCTAAATGAAGAATGCGGATAATTGACCTTTAAATGTTTAATAGCACTACGATTGAAATGAATTTTATCCTAGTAAATGCTAGCCCATGTAATTTTTCCATCCTGAAAAGCATTGGAACAATTGAAACCTTGCATTACATCAACTGGTTAGTTAGAAGTTTAGTTTGCGTGGAAGCAATATTTTAATAACTTCATAAACTTATCCCGAAAGAATCTTCTCAGTGCACTTGTTTTCTTTTGCTCTGTAGAAGAAATTCTAAAGTAAATTTAAGATAATGGAAATATTATGTCCTTCAATGAAGAAAAATTGTAATTTCTTTCTCAAACTTGTCTTAATCCACTGTGACTCCGAGTTTATGACTTCCCCATAGTTGCCCCCACCCCCTTTGTGTATTTTAATAATAAATCTCTCCAAGATGAACAAAATGTATTATGTTTAAATAATTACAACTTTATTTATGTAAATTTAATTCCTTATTTTTCCATCTTGAAGAAATGCCCAAATCCAAAGAGAACATTGTCAGCTACATGAATCCAGTGAGTACTATATAGAATATTTATCTAGTTGTGATGGTTTATTTTTAATCGAATACTCTCATTTTGAAGAATGAACAAAAGTATGCTCCAAATGGCTATTTCAATTCAAGACGAATGAATACCTCCGGCCATCCGGTCTACTCAACTAAACAACAGGCCATGTACAATGATATGACCCTACAGAAGAGATCGTTCACTTCTCATGGGTACGCTGATGCTTCTCCAGTTTACCAAAGCCTTGACAGGCTAGACACTCCATTAGCCCATCAAGACTATCAGAGACCTCAGACTTCGATACCGCAAAATATGATGAATACTGGCTACTTTTACAACCCAGCAGAGGCCATTTATCAAGATCAAATTCCCAACGTCAGCTACTATGCAATGACGGATAAAATCGGCAATTCACACATGAACAAAACCTCAGATGCAACAATAAGTAATTTACTAGAACTATTTAGAGGCTAGGCTGATTTATCTTTTTTTTCAAATAATTTAGGCCGGACTATATCAACGAAAACAACAGACAGCCTAAACGAAAAACAAAAGTCTCCCCTGATCAATCCAGATGAGGCTGCTGATGCTGAAATATCCGAGTACACATCGAAAATGCCAGAACATGCAAAGGGTCTTCACAAGCACGAGATTAGAGCTTACACTGAGGGTAGCTTTGTCTAGGCTACTACTCTGTGTGCCCAAATTAACAGAGTCTTTTTAATCTCAGCCTCATAAACATTATAATTATTATTTGAATAACTTATGTGATATATTATGTATTGTATTATATTATTATTATTGAATAAATATTTTAAATTCCACATACGTTTTGATTTCTCTGAATGAATTTAGTAAATTTAACTCATTGTGAAATACTAGTCAATCATATTGAAAATTCATTGACCAATTGAAAACGAGAACAATATGAGTTCCTATTTGGTAGTTTTTTTAAATTAATTATGTAGGAAAGTAAATCTATCTCTGTTCATAACTTTGAATTGTCTTAATTAAGGTTTTTATGATTTACATATGAAAAGAGTCCATCCCCTTTCACGTGATTCATTGAATTTTCCATGAATAAATTCTCAATATCTATTCATGTTTCACGCTAGGAAGGGATGTATTCTTATAATATTCTTCAAATGAGTTATGGTTAATTTAATTAGTTATTGTTATTATTAACGATGTATTACATTTACATTGGCAAGCAATGGTAGTTTTCTATGGGGAAAGTTGTAATTTCTAATATATATGTACTGTGTTTAGAATGGAACTTTAAAAAGTTTAATTGAGTCATCCTCAAAATCAGATCTGTAGTATTGATGAGATTTTACAGCTCTTAAAATAGAATATTGTTCTTCGTGATAAAACTAAAGAACGTGACTTGTATCAACTTGATACTCTGGCAATACAATACAATGTGATAAGTACTTTATCGAATTAATCTAATCTCTTTGAGTTATTATCGTAATACTATTATTATCGTTATTATTATTTATTGGATGTATTAAAACGAAAATCAAAATGATTTGAATCTAGCTAACAAACTGATTAGGTCAGAGAAAAACATTCTTTTTTTACTCTTCCGATTCAATGGCTAATAACTGTATTAGTACACTATGTATAGTGGAAGAAAAATTCATTGAAAAAGAGATCGCAATGAAATTTTGAAGTGTAGGGAGGGTGTAAGTAAGACGAAGTAAACGATTCATAGTAATTTTTTTAAATGAATATTTATGCTCTAATGAGCAATGATTTCAAATGAACTTGATCACTACTGGAATTAAATCTCATGATGCACTTATCCTGAATGAAACAGTTTGCCTCAGTTGGAGGGATTTAATATTTTTTAAATAAAATTTACCATAATCATCTGATACAAGAGAGAAAGAGTTCAGGTCTAATTTTAAATTCCCCGAATAACAACCAAAAAGATGGATACAAGAATAGATTCAATTCAATCCCCAAATGTGTTAGACAAGCTTTTGATTCTTTTCTCGATTCCCCAAATCTCATGGGAAAGGATTTAGTTTTCCTGTACAAAAGACTTTAACACACGTTTAATGAAAATGAAGTGAAAGGTATAAAAAAATATTGGACACTTCAGTGAGTTTTTTTCGTTTCAAATCGAGCAAAAAGACTGAATTTTGTCGAATGGGAAAGAATTAACTTGAGTAACTTGATTTCAGTTTATTATTTTCTATTGCACTAGTATTAGGTGAATCGTAAATTACCGTATTATAGGGAACATATTCAGAATTAATAATTTTGATTTAATAAAGCTACTGGTGAGAGAGAATTAATGAAAAGTGAATGCACTGCAAAATTTTCAATAGAACAGCCTAGAGAAACAATGATAAAAGACGGAATCACCACTGATTAAGTTGCTCAGCTAGAAAAATTATAAATGAAGAAAAGGTTATAAATATGTATATCGACAGTTACTATTAAATAATAAGACAAGAGGGAATTATTCATCAACCAAGAAGATATGATGTTAGGAACTAGACAGATTGTAACAATTTCAGACAGTTATTTTGACAGGTTAGCAGTAGGTGGTAATAGGGACTCCTCTATTGAAGTGCTGCAATTTTAGGGAAATAATATTTTTTGGGGGAACTACTTGTAAGTAAATACGTATATTGAAAACAAATTTCATTCATATAAACAAAAAATTATTGAAATTTTAAAATATCACACCAAAAATGTAAGATTGGAGTACATTTAACAATTGAAAGCGAATATACTTGCATTAACAATAAATAATTTAAAGAATGACTATGCATACAGATAATTTTTACTAAAATGGAATGATTAATCGATTGAAATGGCAATATTTAGATTTTGATAAGAAAAAATATCACAATTAAGCGAAATACATGACGCGTAGAGTATTCTTGTGAACAGTTACAGCCTTGAGCATTGCCGTAGGTGTACGCTCGTCTGATGTGCCAGACTTTTGACTTCCCTCGCCACTGTCAATTTCCTTTTCGACGAGATGATACCGGGCTCTAAATGCAACCAGATGGGCATAGTAGGCCGGAGCTGGCACCGAAACACTCCTAGTACACCTTACGTAAGTGTGACACAGTTGATAAGTCAAGTTTTGAATGTCGTCAGCTGAGAATAGGTTATCATCCCAAAGGACGTGATAATGACTGGGTCTCGATGTGCCCTGGATGCCTGCGTGAGAACACAGGTAGAAGTCAAACTCGGTCGGATGCGTTATCACCTTGTCAACAGTTGTTCCTGCGGGAATGTTACCCGACTTCCCTTGATCACTTTCGTTGGCACAAAATAGTCGTGTATGATGTCTCTTCTGGACCACCACGAAGGTTATTCCGGGTTGGTAGTTGCACTCCAATGTCAGACAGGCCTCTCTTATTGCCCTCAGCTCGAAGTTGAGCACATTTGAGAATTGCCCTTCGCTCACACCATCTCGATAATAAATAATCCTTGTTGGTTTGAACCTTGTCGATCGATAGAATTGCAGCAACAGCTCTTTCACCATCTGAGCCAGGTCCTGGATGATCTCTTGCCTGTGAGATTGAACTCGGACTGTCGCAGAGTATCTACTCGGGTGAGCATCCATGCTCGCTACCACGGCGGCTATACTCGGCTTAGCCTTATCGCCAGCTGGAGGATGGGTCACATCGGCTCCCAAGAAGATTACAGGCTCGCGGAACACTGTCGGCCTTACGCTTGGCACCAAGATAGAATTAATACCGCCCAGCTTCACGTTAATCTTCAAACATAGATTCGACAATGTCTGTGGAGTAGTTTTGTTGACGTTCTTGGACTGGACACACTGTGTTGCCAATCCAAACATTATGTCCCCGACTCTTTTTACTTCCGCTAAAGAAATAATCATTTGTCAGGCTGCAAAATATAACTGATTTTTCATTTCCACTTACCGTAAACTGGTGTCTTTCCTGGCAAAACGACAACCACCAGCTGCAGCCCCTTTAAGGAATGACGCAAGTATCTGAACATTGGCTCCACCTGCTCTTGACCAGAAACGTACTTGCAGAAGCAGGGCTGCTCAACTATCGGCATACCTGCGTCGTTTGATATCTTTTGCAGCTGCTGGGTGAAATTTCGCAGGGCCTCCTCTCGTACAATCCTCTGCGTTGCGAAACAAGCAATGGCCCATGTCTTTATCTCAATTCCGGAGAAGAACTGTTTTCCTCTCATATCCCAGACACCTTGCTGAGGAGTTGCCTGAGCCTTGTTTCGGCCCCCGTATTGGATCTTGGGTGCTTGGATCACACGACCTGAAATCTGAGCCATCTTCTGCTCTACAGAAATTCCAAACACTTGCAAATGAGGATCAGCATTGAAGTTGGCCCTCTTAACAAGATTGTTGATCTCCCTTTCACGGTCAGGAGCTGATCTAGCTGTTGCTTTGATCATAGTCGATGTTTGCAGATCTGTGAGCTTCTTGATACAACGTTGTCCTGACACCATATTACACACCTCAAGTGGAAGGTAAGTGTGCTTCTGCTCCTGACCCACCTGAAGACATGGCAGGTGTGGGTACTGGAGATTTATGTTGTACCTCTCTTGGAAATACTTGGCCACGGTACAGTCAACTGTCGTTCCTGAGTCCAGTTGCAATGGGAACGATTGAGCATTCGCTGATCTCTTTGTTACATTGCAAACTCGATACTTTCTTCGCATTGTCCCACAATGTGTGATCTCGACCTTTAGACCTGCGAATATCAATGTTTATTACTTCCATGCCTGAATAAAATCCAACGTTTAACCGAACACTCACCTTTTATTTCTTTGGTGAACTTGACTCTGTGACTGTCCGTCAGAGGTCTATGGTCTCCCCTATCTGGCAGATCCAAGACTTCACTCATGAAATCAATCACTGATTGCGCTTTGTAAAATGCAGTAGCTGAAACATCGATGTTCAGCATCATCTTCCACTTTGAGGGTCGCACGCTTTGGTGGAAACCAAACCAAACTTCACGGCCGCCTCCCAGCGGATTATTGTAACCATCAGGGTGTTGGAAGAATGACCTTCCCACTGGAGTATAACTAAATAACATTCAAGTTTATATACAACCAAAATTACTGATCAAGATGTGGACTCACCTCATACTAGGTAAATGCCTCATGATAACATCTAGAGCCACCACAGATTCCTGTGGAATGTGTTGTATATGTCCATGAAGTGCCTCTTCCAAAGCAAATAACGAAACCTCTGAGACATGCTTGATAGCCACTTTGAATAGACGATCTTTCCCCTCTCCAGGTAGAATAACATCAAGCTCTAGTCTTTCTCTATGAATTGGCAAAGGTTCCCGAGTGTACATGTTTCTACGACCATCGAACACTGGCTTCTTGTTGAAGAAATACTTTTGATATGGCATAGAATTTACCATAGTTTCAATTATTTCCCTGTTTACTCTTCTTGGACACTTTTCGGGAGTTATGACTACATCGTAATGATGCAAAAATCCTTTTGGCATATTAATTATAAAATGATTAGCTCTCAGACTAATTGTACGTCCATCTTCACCCATATTTGGCCTAGCTGGCGGCTCAAACACTATTTGATTCTCAATATTTTTCGATATCGAATCATCTCTTTGCGAGTTATTAGAGCTTGAGTTATCGTTTGGGTTTCTTGATTCTTGTTCACTCAATTGTTGATTTTGAACAGATGAATCTAATTTATTACATAATTTATTTTTGTATATTACCTGGGTCCTTATCATAGTTAATGAATCCAGAACTAAATAAATGAGTAGGTGGGTTATATGGCGTTCCGTACATATTAATCATAGTCATAAAATATAATTAGAAAGACTTTATTAACTGATATATACGATGAAAAATACAAAAAAGTTTATCACATAAATTTAAAATATCTATGAATTAAAAGACATCATTTGGAATTTTTGTCTTTTAAAAATGACCCAGAAGATTTAAAATTTTGTTCATAGACTTAGTCAGAATGAATATCTATGGGACTATTTACAATCCACCCACACATCTATTTAGCACTTCTGTTCAAGAAGTTAATCAGCCTCTAACTAACAATGTTCCCACTACGAATGACAATAAGGGAAATAGTCAAACCATATCTGTTGCCAATTGTGAGGCTTCAAGTTTAGCTGGAAACAATGGAAATTCATCAGGAAGTGGATGCGGAGGAGCAGCCTCAACATGCAGTACCTCAGGTCCAGCAAGTGGAAGCTTAATTGGAAGTTTGAATCAGGCAAGTGGATCAAGCATTAACCAGCCGAATCAAATAGTGTTTGAGCCGCCAGCTAGGCCAAATATGGGTGAAGATGGACGTACAATTAGTCTGAGAGCTAATCATTTTATAATTAATATGCCAAAAGGATTTTTGCATCATTACGATGTAGTCATAACTCCCGAAAAGTGTCCAAGAAGAGTAAACAGGGAAATAATTGAAACTATGGTAAATTCTATGCCATATCAAAAGTATTTCTTCAACAAGAAGCCAGTGTTCGATGGTCGTAGAAACATGTACACTCGGGAACCTTTGCCAATTCATAGAGAAAGACTAGAGCTTGATGTTATTCTACCTGGAGAGGGGAAAGATCGTCTATTCAAAGTGGCTATCAAGCATGTCTCAGAGGTTTCGTTATTTGCTTTGGAAGAGGCACTTCATGGACATATACAACACATTCCACAGGAATCTGTGGTGGCTCTAGATGTTATCATGAGGCATTTACCTAGTATGAGGTGAGTCCACATCTTGATCAGTAATTTTGGTTGTATATAAACTTGAATGTTATTTAGTTATACTCCAGTGGGAAGGTCATTCTTCCAACACCCTGATGGTTACAATAATCCGCTGGGAGGCGGCCGTGAAGTTTGGTTTGGTTTCCACCAAAGCGTGCGACCCTCAAAGTGGAAGATGATGCTGAACATCGATGTTTCAGCTACTGCATTTTACAAAGCGCAATCAGTGATTGATTTCATGAGTGAAGTCTTGGATCTGCCAGATAGGGGAGACCATAGACCTCTGACGGACAGTCACAGAGTCAAGTTCACCAAAGAAATAAAAGGTGAGTGTTCGGTTAAACGTTGGATTTTATTCAGGCATGGAAGTAATAAACATTGATATTCGCAGGTCTAAAGGTCGAGATCACACATTGTGGGACAATGCGAAGAAAGTATCGAGTTTGCAATGTAACAAAGAGATCAGCGAATGCTCAATCGTTCCCATTGCAACTGGACTCAGGAACGACAGTTGACTGTACCGTGGCCAAGTATTTCCAAGAGAGGTACAACATAAATCTCCAGTACCCACACCTGCCATGTCTTCAGGTGGGTCAGGAGCAGAAGCACACTTACCTTCCACTTGAGGTGTGTAATATGGTGTCAGGACAACGTTGTATCAAGAAGCTCACAGATCTGCAAACATCGACTATGATCAAAGCAACAGCTAGATCAGCTCCTGACCGTGAAAGGGAGATCAACAATCTTGTTAAGAGGGCCAACTTCAATGCTGATCCTCATTTGCAAGTGTTTGGAATTTCTGTAGAGCAGAAGATGGCTCAGATTTCAGGTCGTGTGATCCAAGCACCCAAGATCCAATACGGGGGCCGAAACAAGGCTCAGGCAACTCCTCAGCAAGGTGTCTGGGATATGAGAGGAAAACAGTTCTTCTCCGGAATTGAGATAAAGACATGGGCCATTGCTTGTTTCGCAACGCAGAGGATTGTACGAGAGGAGGCCCTGCGAAATTTCACCCAGCAGCTGCAAAAGATATCAAACGACGCAGGTATGCCGATAGTTGAGCAGCCCTGCTTCTGCAAGTACGTTTCTGGTCAAGAGCAGGTGGAGCCAATGTTCAGATACTTGCGTCATTCCTTAAAGGGGCTGCAGCTGGTGGTTGTCGTTTTGCCAGGAAAGACACCAGTTTACGGTAAGTGGAAATGAAAAATCAGTTATATTTTGCAGCCTGACAAATGATTATTTCTTTAGCGGAAGTAAAAAGAGTCGGGGACATAATGTTTGGATTGGCAACACAGTGTGTCCAGTCCAAGAACGTCAACAAAACTACTCCACAGACATTGTCGAATCTATGTTTGAAGATTAACGTGAAGCTGGGCGGTATTAATTCTATCTTGGTGCCAAGCGTAAGGCCGACAGTGTTCCGCGAGCCTGTAATCTTCTTGGGAGCCGATGTGACCCATCCTCCAGCTGGCGATAAGGCTAAGCCGAGTATAGCCGCCGTGGTAGCGAGCATGGATGCTCACCCGAGTAGATACTCTGCGACAGTCCGAGTTCAATCTCACAGGCAAGAGATCATCCAGGACCTGGCTCAGATGGTGAAAGAGCTGTTGCTGCAATTCTATCGATCGACAAGGTTCAAACCAACAAGGATTATTTATTATCGAGATGGTGTGAGCGAAGGGCAATTCTCAAATGTGCTCAACTTCGAGCTGAGGGCAATAAGAGAGGCCTGTCTGACATTGGAGTGCAACTACCAACCCGGAATAACCTTCGTGGTGGTCCAGAAGAGACATCATACACGACTATTTTGTGCCAACGAAAGTGATCAAGGGAAGTCGGGTAACATTCCCGCAGGAACAACTGTTGACAAGGTGATAACGCATCCGACCGAGTTTGACTTCTACCTGTGTTCTCACGCAGGCATCCAGGGCACATCGAGACCCAGTCATTATCACGTCCTTTGGGATGATAACCTATTCTCAGCTGACGACATTCAAAACTTGACTTATCAACTGTGTCACACTTACGTAAGGTGTACTAGGAGTGTTTCGGTGCCAGCTCCGGCCTACTATGCCCATCTGGTTGCATTTAGAGCCCGGTATCATCTCGTCGAAAAGGAAATTGACAGTGGCGAGGGAAGTCAAAAGTCTGGCACATCAGACGAGCGTACACCTACGGCAATGCTCAAGGCTGTAACTGTTCACAAGAATACTCTACGCGTCATGTATTTCGCTTAACCACAACTTTTGTAACACTCAAATATTAATTTTTTTCTCATCCCTTGCTCGAGTGTGTGTTCAATGGTAACCCCAGACGTGTTTTTCATTCATGCTTTCTGGTTGTCGCCGCATACATTTTGAGCAAAGTCTTGAATACGGGATGTTTAAAAAAATTTTAATCTGCTCTTCTCAAATGTGGTCCACTCATATTTTCAACAATTCTTATGATGTTCGACAATTCCTTGTAAATAATATTTATGCGATAAAAAATTTCTTTAAGCTTTCCAATATTTAATTTAATAAATTATGTACTTAACATGCATTTATTTTCAAATATTTCACAAACACCATTCCTGGTATTATTCGTATTAATTCATTTAGCAAAATTATTGTTTTGTAATTTTTTATAAAGCTATAGATCAACATTAGTATTAACACGATTAACTGGCAAAGTATTGTCATCCTAAACCAATTTCTTTTCTTATAATATATTTGATCAGTAAGCTCGCTCGAATCTTCTGGTGTCTTATTCAGAATATTCAGTATAACTACCTTTTCCGTAATAATAGTCAATAAGATCACTGCCTCGAACAATCCTGAGTTTATTTTATCTGTTTTGAAGTTTAAATACTTGAGGTGCTTTATGTTTGCCATTAGGATCAAAACTCTTTTAATCCAAAGAATTATTTGCAGAATTTTTCTCTCTCTTGAATCGACATATAAATGAGTCAGTAACTCAAATAAGATATTTATTCCTGAAAAAATTGCATTCTCTAAATTTCCGACGAAAGAAATACTCGATCCAGAAAATTGTGCGAGGATCATTGATAAGCAATTAGCACTCGCTTCTAATACGAGGAAAAGCCAAATTATAAAACTATTTCTCGATAAATTCCATTTTTCATAGCTCAAGATAAGGTTAAGTTTGATAAAATTCAGAATACAGAAAGTTACTACGAAAATTCTGATTAAAATAACTGTTTCATGAATATCAGGGTTATGATTGTAGTTTTGAAGAAATGCCACAAGGTTCTGGTAAATGTAGCCCAGAAAATTCTCGATTATAATCATAAGGGATTTTTATGCATATGAAATCTATTAACTATTAACTTGTTGTTACTACAACTCATAAAGGTACTGTGACTTCATTTGAAATACTGTTTCATTTGTTGATTTTAGTTTTAACTTGTTTACAATTCAAAAAAACTAAAAATTCGTTATGACTAATTTTCTCGATGAATGGATCGAGCAAATTAGAAAATGCAATTATCTTCCAGAAAACGACCTTAGACGCCTTTGTCGAATTGTTTGTGCTCTTCTAGTTGAAGAATGTAACGTTCAGCCGGTTTCCTCTCCTGTCACAGTGTGTGGTGATATTCACGGCCAATTTTATGATTTACTCGAATTGTTTAGGACTGGAGGGGAAATTCCAGATGTATCTTATATTTTTATGGGAGATTTTGTTGATAGAGGATACTTTAGTCTTGAAACATTCAGTTTTTTAATGGCACTGAAAGCACGTTATCCTTCCAAAATAGTTCTATTACGTGGAAATCATGAGAGTCGTCAAATCACATCTGTAAGTTCGATTCTGCTAATAGATTATTTAGATTTATGGATTTTATGATGAATGCATTTCTAAATATGGTAATGCAAACCCTTGGCATCAATGTTGTCAAGTTTTTGATCTTCTAACTGTATCAGCGCTGATTGATGAAAAAATTCTCTGTGTTCATGGTGGTCTATCACCTGAAATTAAAACACTAGATCAAATTCGAACTATTGAAAGAAACATGGAGGTTCCTCATAAGGGTCCTCTCTGTGATATTCTTTGGTCTGATCCTGAAGAAGTTATGAACTGGACAATTAGTCCCAGGGGAGCTGGTTATTTATTTGGAAAACAAGTAAGAAATATAGATTTTACGCAATTTTTCTGGCCTGAAAACTATACTACCAATATTTTTAAACTAAATTTGCGAAATATAGATTAGCTTAAATATCAAATTCATAAAAATTCGAAGCTGTCACAAATAATTCTATATATTATAATCTGTAAAATATTCATTTAAGTAATAATTTATTTTAGAGAATTAATTTTGTTTTTTACTTTTAAGATAACTGCTCAATTTCTCAAATTAAATGGCCTAAAGATGATCTGTCGGGCTCATCAGCTTGTTAATGAGGGATACAAATCAATGTTTGATGAGATGCTCTACACTATTTGGTCAGCTCCCAATTATTGCTATAGATGTGGTAATATCGCAGCTGTTCTCAAATTTCAATCTGCTGATGTTTTCCAACCCCAACTCTTCACTGCAGTCCCAGATTCAGATCGGGAAATTCCTGCTCCCAATATAACTCCATACTTTTTATAATGAGAATATAGAAAAAACAAAAAAAAATATTTAAATTTTATTTGATCTTCTAAATTCCTCGTTTCACAAAGCCTTCTGGGAGCCTTTTCGCTCCATACCAAATAAGATTTTTATTTTCTATTTCTTTTCCCTCATTTTCATATATTCTCTGTCTAATTCGATAAGCTTTGAGATAACTGATTGGATGAACTGGAAAGAAGCCTGATAAGCCAATTAACTCTTTGATTTTACGAGTCGGAAGTGCTCCTCTCCCTAGCCAGTAGGATAATCTTGAAAAGTTTATAGCAACGAGTTGTTCACAGTTATTATTGGGCATCGGATCCCAAGACCCTATTTGTTCGAATCCTGGTTTCTTTGCTGCATCCAGATTATACTTTACCTAATTAAGATAGAAGATGAAATTATTTACATCAATAGTGAAAAATGGTCTGTTTTTGCATCCAGTTCGAACAAGAGCTATTTTCGTATTTCTCAAATTACGGATAGGATACATGCGTTTGATTTGATATTCATCTGATCTGGGCTTATGGACCCATTCTTTAAGCTTATCCGTAGGTCCAGGTTCAATTCCTGATGACTTGGAGCTTACAGAGTTAATGATACGATGGACAACGAACTGAAGGTTTCTAAACATTTTAAAAATTCAATGTATTTAAACAAAATCCTGAAAATTTTTTCAATATACAATACTATAGAAATAGTGTTTTAGTCGGATCATCACATTTCCGACTCGGATGTCTTCGCCTTCTTTGGATTGTAATAGCGTATAACTGAATTAATTCTTGTATACATTTTTCTCGGTTCATAGATTAAGGGACTGACTATAACTACTATCATGATAATGATTGATACTATTGAGGTTGCTGAGACTCTTGAACTAAGCTCTACCACTTCACATTTTAAATAGTCAATATCATCCCCTAAGCAACCCCTCTCATTAGTTAGGTTCGTTTCACATTTTCTGACTCTGGTTGAATATCTCAAGTTCCCATATTCCGGAAAACAATCTGACCATTGAGACCATATGGCCCAAATTCCGACCCATTTTTCACATTCATTACCACCAAACCCCTCAAAGCAATGACATGTCTCCAAGCCCTAAGCAAAATTGAGATAAGAATTTTTTAAGAATACCTTTTTGTCTAACTGACAAGTTCCATGAATACACCAAACAAGTTTGCAGGAATTTCTTATTCTCTCCAAGCAATTGTCATACAAGAGACTGTCATCTTTGATCCATTTCAACTTGTTACAATTACACTGATAATTTGATCCCAAATTTGATATTTCACACAAATTCCCATCATTATCAACGTTACATTCCTTATAGCCAGGACCACCTTTTTCGCAAAAGTTGGCATAAATTTCACATTTCTTACCTCTCCAGTGATCCTTACAGGTGCAAATGATATCCTTGAATTAAAGAGGAAAAATTATTGATTATTTAGAAGAATTTATTTCAGTTTCATAGCATGGGAATCTCGAGAAATTGGCCATTTTCTAAGCTTTTACTAGAAAAATAATTCATCTTAAAACAAGGAGGGATTATGCCAGGTAGAATCTACCAGGAAACCTATTCCTAAATTCATTTTAGTATTGCTCAATTGACAAAAAGTTTCAGTGCATTTCCAGATATCAAAGAAGAGGAAGAAAAAAATTTTAGTTGAAGGGGAAACCCCATGGGACTTTTGCCATATCTGTATGTTTATTTTAGATTGGAGAATTTTTAATCGATAGTTTCTTGGGAGATTACTCTCTTGAAGGAATTTCCCATTTTCCACATGGACTTACATTGTTAGCATTTGTGGAGCAGTAGAGAGTACCATCAGAATTGCACTCTGATACACTCGGCCTACACACATCGATTGGGCGACATTTCTTTACGATGCTATCATAATAAAAGTTTTTGTCGCATTCACACATGTAGCTCCATTCATGCATTCCATGATCCTGAATTTGACACGTGTCACGAGTGTTTGATTCAAATCTTGTACAGGCACCAGGATTCCTACATGGATCTGGACAGTGCTTATCAAGAATGATATGCTCTATTCTTGATTGTCGCAATCGAAGACAATTCACGTAGCAATAGATCATTAGGAAATTCTCGAATTCTATTGTAGTAAAACAAGAGGAGGGTAATAGAAATCCTTTTTAACTTTATCTAACTTTGATTCAGATCTAAAATGAACTCTATTCCAAAAGCTAAACCAATCAGAGTTCACACTTGAAAAACATGGAATAAATCATGTGTTGGAAAGTCTATGAAAAATGATAAGAACTTTATTCAATATCTGTTATATCTTTTTTAGTCTAATTTACATTCAAGTTCCCTTCCTGAGACCTTTTATATTGAATAAAATTAAACCTCTGACTGTGAGATAAAAGCTTGACTGGATTTGCCCAATATGCAATCAATTTCTTCTAACTGCATGTAGTTCTTGTCCTGTTTTTTGAATGAACTTCAATCAATATCAAAATAGATCCAAGAATGAAAATATAGAAATTTGGTTCAAACTCTTGAATTTATATCGCCCCTTTCTATATATTGCTCAGTTTATCATCTTAGAATTTGAGTAAATTAGAATCAAAAGAAGATTTTAAATACCCAGAATAAAGCACTCCCAAAGACCTATGTACAAGGGAAATATTGTATAATCAGACAATTTGTCTAGAAGATCTGTTGGCATTTGGTTATTCTGTACTAATTTTCTTTTTTTTTGTTGGAAAGATTTACAAGAAAGATTTTCCATTCTTCGTTTATTTTTTCTAATGAGCTTTAACTAACTAATTCACTTTTAACTCCATGATTGACATGTTGCCAATGTAGGAGGTAGTATTCGAAAAATTGCGTAAAAAGAACTTCTTTGAATACGAGAAAAAGATCAGATTCTTTCGAACAGAAGAAAAAAGCTATTCAAAGCCAATCAAAAAACAGAATATTGACAACTTTAATTTAAATGATAAACTTCAATTGTATAGATTAAAATATATTAATTGACTTGTGGAACGCAATTCTCTATCTAAGTGACGACCTAAACTGAAGTGCCTCTCTCCTTAGAAAAGAAGTGTATTAGGCTACAAGAACATGAATGACTTGCAAATTGAATGCTTTTACACAGAAAAGAAGATTTTCATAAGTCTAATTCAAAAATTTTGTTGTTCTGGTACCCATAAATCGCATTTTCTCAAAATTCTTTGTAACGCATTAAAATTTTCGGAAAATAATGAGGGCATGTAGATTTTGAATAACTACCAGAAGTCAAGCAGATTGCTCAAAAAAGTGAATTTTATCAGTCAAATTGTCGTAGTAAATTTCATTCAAAATGTGTTGGCGCGGATTTAAAATTGTAATTTTCCAATGAGATTTTTCTCCCAAAATTTAATTCTCTATCGAATGAGCAAATAGCCGAAAAAGTTGTAAAAATATGTATTAATATAGATCATAAAAAACGAACTTTTATGAGATCACATTTTTTTGTAAATTGAAAATTAAGCCATAATTTTAAAGATTTACGATTTTCAAACAAGTATGACATGATGGAGAAGCATTTTAACCATATTAGAAAAGTCGGTAAGAAAATGAATTTAAACATTTCACTGATGCTAAAAAAGAGGGGGGATATTTTAGACAGATATTGACAATTTGTGACGTGAAAGGCTAAACTTGAATAATTGGACCAAGATTGAAAAATATTCCTTTTGAAAAGTTCAATTTATCTGCTGAAATTGTATGAGAAAGAGGAAATTATGAATTATTTATCAGAAAAAGAGAAGGGAAGCATTGTATTTAATTCTCATATCTCCTCTACTCAAATTCTCTCAGCTAGATTTGAATAACAATGGAAAATTGAAGATCAGAGGAGAAGTTGAGATACTTATTCAAAATTACTTTCTTTGAATTAGTCTGTTTGAATGGCCTAGAAGAAGTACTCAATGAGCTTGATAAAAAACAATCGATAAGGGTAATGAAATTTTCATCCTTAAAAGATAACGCCCATGTCTCAAGATTAGAGAACTCTTATTCCTCAAGGAGAACAATGCAGATCTTGCCTCATATTGACACATCTTATGAAGAGGAATGAGAAGAGGCTTTGGACAGCTTTACTGCCAGTATTTCTTTTCTAGGGGCTGATACTGATTTTTCAATTTTCTATATAAAAACCGTTAGTTTTTGGTGTTTTAAGCTTACATTTTCCGCTTAATTTGGAAGTTAATTCTTAAATTTATAAATTATTTATTTCAATGACTTTTGTTTTGTTTTCTTCTGAAAGTAACATTGTTTATTAACTTTGAAGAAATGGAAATTCAGTGTTAAACTCTTGATAGTCAAGGACACAAATAGATTTTGAATTTCATTATACGGTGCCTATTGGTTTTAGAATATCAATACAAAATTACAATTCTGTATTAAATTGCTCCAATGGCTAAAAGCAACAAGAACTTGTGTTTAAAAAATTCGAAATCAAAAAAATGCAAAGTTTTCGGTTTTTATTCTAACAATAACAAATTAAATAAGTGTGAACTTCTTGTACAAAAATCAAACTAATGGGAATTTAAAGAGAGGAAAATCTCTGATCAATTACAGATAACTGAGATGTTTTTGGGTGTCTTTTAATTTAATCAATAATTATCATATTCCTCTACAAAATTGATGTGCTAGGGTGTGTCCTCTCTATTAACTGGGAAATAACTGATTTTCATATTGTATTAATGTTGTTTTCAATCAAAAATCTCTAGCATAAATTACTCCGAGAGAGAAGTAATGGGCTTAAGGACATTTTACATCAAGCCCATCAACAAATCAAGGTTGATATAGAAATGTACATGACTCTAACACAAGAAATTTCATTTTTACATCTGACACTAGAGAATCCTTTTAGAGGACATCTCTCAAATTTTATATTACTACTTTCAAGTAGTTATAGAAAATTTAGAGGCTTTTGATAAAGAAACTAACTACAGGTATAATTTAATTACATTTCAATCTATAAATTTACAGAAATTAATAATTCTAAAAAGAAAGGCTTTAATAATTTGTTTCAAATTTTTGAAATTTAATAAATCATTTTGGTCTAAAGAGTAATTAATATCTCAAAAAATGGCAATTATCCAATAAGTGATTTTTAGATCATACGATTTTCAAAAATATGATTTTATCGTTTTAGACCTTATTTCCAAGACTTTATTCGCGATGAATATTTTTATTACCACTCAAAAATAATCAGAAGTTCAATAAATCAAAACTCTTTTCGGTTCATAAGTAGAGCTATTAATACGATTGCACGTCTTGGCATGACTATTAGTCATTGACTAAATGAAATACAATTGATTTCCCACGCCACACATAGAATGATGAATTAATGTGGTGCATTCTGAGTGGTTTGAATATTTCTAATTAGAGCAATTTACCCCTATTCAATGACGTGGTATTTATGTCTCATCCTATTGTATATCATTAAAAATACAAATAGATTATTAACTCTTAATTATACATTATAAGATGTTATAACTCTGGACCCTAGGGTCTGTAGTGATCTTAGTAAAGTTAATGAATAAAAGTAACGAATATAATGTAATTGTATTCGAATAAGCAAAGAGTGGGGAGAGAATAAAACAAAAGTAAATATAAATAAATAAAATTGTTTAAAAACACGCCGAAGCATTTGGCAGTCTTTTTGATTTCAAAGCGATATCATGAGAGAACAAACTTCTAATGATTTAATTCCTCCCCCAGGTCCCACCGAGGCAAATAGGGATTCAAATGTTGCCGTCAGTGTCCTACCTAATGAGATGAAAGACCGGATCATCAATGAGTTATTGGAAATGTTGAAACGGTCGCAACAGTTGGAAAGAGAAAAAAAACTGAATACAATAGTTTAAATTATGTTTTTTTTACAAGCTCCCAAAGTAGAAGTATGCTTACTTATAAGTACAAAGGTTATATTATCATTTCAATAAAAAGGTGCAGAGAGGAAAGGATGATTTTTGACATAAAGTGCGCAGTTCGTACTGTACAATGTTATTATACTTAATTTTAAAATGTTAAGTATTATTCTGGCAATTCAATTATAATGAATATTTATTATATAATTTCGTTGCCTCCTCAACATCCTTTCCCTTTGTAGCGAGCCAGTTTATCTATTTTTTCCCGGTCACGAAGAGAGTAGGTCTTAGAGGTGGGTTTTAGATTAGTACTGAGGTGATCGGTCTGAAGGGTCGTTGGAGGGTCGATACTGGAGTGTTGATCATCATTGGTCTCTGGCGGTTTAACGATTGTCTTAGTGTCGAAGTCGGGTAAATCCCCGAAGTCCATATTATTTTCGATTTCGGACTCGTCTACTTCCGTGGGGATGGCCTCTGTGTCTTCGATTAATTCGGAGTGTACTTCCTGTTCCTGTTAACATACCTAGTTAGCTTGTCTTCATTTAGTGTGAGGACCGTCGCAATATACCCTTTGCACTGGAGTACTGTAGCTTTAACCCAGTACTGGGCCGTGTCTTTTATGAACCCACACTGGTATTTGTTTGAGCCTTCATTAGACACTGGCTTTTTATAGTGTATGGGATTCATTAGTGACAATTTTGTATTAGTTTTTCTGCCTAGCATAACTTCGGCCGGAGTTTTCCCCAGTAGTGTTTGGTTCGGGGTGGATCGATAGTAAGATAGGAATATATTGATGGCGTCTTCTTTCCTTTCCGTCTTATGTTTGTGCAAACAGCGTTTGAAAGTATCTACAAACCTTTCAGCTTGCCCATTAGACTGAGGGTGGTATACTGGGCAGTTGAGTAGTCTTATTCCCAGCATTCTTGCCCAGTTAGTGAATTCTTCGGATATAAACTGTCGACCGTTGTCACAGTGTTTCACGAAATCCTCGATGTCATGGTCGATGTTATACCAATACACGTTTTGTCTTGTCAGTGCTTTCATTCTTCGTTCGCCCGGATGATCGTAGTGCAGTTGACGTAGTACTTCCTTTCGTAGTATGTTAGGAATTATGACTCTTTCATTCATCAGGATGCAGTTTTGTAGTAGCTTCAGGTTGTTTCGTCTAGCTGCAAGCGGTTTGATCTCTAGAGGCACCTTTTCTGGCCAACCCGACATGAGATATTTCTTTATTTGTTTTAGTATAGGGTCCGAACTCGGTTCTAATGCGATTTCTTCCGGCAAGATAGGTAGGCTTCTCAAGGTGGAATCATCTTCAAAAGATAAGCTTGCAATGACTACGTCTTCGTTTGATGGGTCGTATAATCTGGAAAGGCAGTCCGAAATTCTTAGTGTTTACATATGCAATTTTGAAATCATAGTTCCTTAAAGTTATTGCCCATCCTTGGAGTCTGCTAGCTGTAGTTAGTTTTATCCCTTTTTCTGGGTTGAAAATGTTCAATAAGGGCTTATGATCCGTTTGTAGATAGAACTTTCTTCCCCATAGGTATTTATGAAATTTAATTATAGTATAGACTAGCGCCAGGCCCTCTTTTTCGATTTGAGCGTAGCCTTGTTGAGTTTTTCGATGCCGTCATTCTTGGAGATCTTAGCTTATTATAAGTTGATTGTGTAATAGTGGATATATCTGCGCCCGAGTATACTTGCATCTTGACCGTTTGTCCTAGGATAGTTAGATCCACGTACCTCCGGTATCCTGCGTTGGTACTGATTTGTTTCACGAAGGTGTGAGCGAAACATCTGTCAGGGAAATGTCCCACTCGGTTGCACTTCTTGCAGACGTGTTCTTTAGCCGAGCAATCCCTCTTTTGATGGTTACCCCCGCATTCCTCATCACCTTTAGTTTTCTTATATTTAGGTCCTAGACGATCATTTATTGATCTTTCTTTAGGCACGGTTATAGTACTACGAGGAACCACTGATACTCGTCTTTCTTGATGATCATCCGTAATTTTTCCCACTATAGTCTCTGGGCGTAGTGTTGCTTTTGACTTGATTGATGACTCAACTGTTAGGGCTTCTTCAAGGACCGCTTCTATAGTTGAGTTTTCCTTGGATTCGAACTTTTTGATTGTAAAGATTCATCTTTTCCCGCTGAGAGGCCTGTGATGAACTGCTGGAATAGTAGTGTGTCCAGGTTTTAATCGTTGGCTTTGATCTTCTCAGCCCATCAATTCAGACGGCCATGATAATCTAATAGGTCTTCGTCGGCTGCGTTTTTTATTATAGTAAACTCGTTTCTATAGATTAGTGTCGACTTTTTGTCGCTAAACAGATTAGTCTCGATAGTCTGCATGAATGTTCTTGAATCTACTTTGTCGGGTGACAGTTGGCTAGTCACTCGATTATGTCCAGCGTCTCCGAGTTTGCATAGTAGTGCTCTAATTTTGGTGCTATCATTTTCATTTGCCAGATCTTTTTCAAAAACGTAGGAATATCTATTGTTCAACTCATCAAAAGACTTGTACGCAGTTGAGAATTTAGTTTGGTGCTGAACTCCACAAGGTTCTTAATTGCGTTAATATGTTATACATTATATATTTATTATGAGAGAAAGAAATTTTTCCTCTTTAATAGAGGTAGATGAAATTTTAATATCGCTCTTATCGCATATACAGGTGAAGTACCCTGTTTCTTGCCCACTCTGCTCGATTCATCACACTCAACCCGGTTTTATATTAAAAGTTAAAATAATCTGAACCAATGAAAGGGTGTGAAAATATTGACCAATAGAATTGTATGTTTTTAAACAATTTTATTTATTTATATTTACTTTTGTTTTATTCTCTCCCCACTCTTTGCTTATTCGAATACAATTACATTATATTCGTTACTTTTATTCATTAACTTTACTAAGATCACTACAGGTCCAAAGGAAAATCTGAATACAGATAGATAGATAGCCTAACTTGATTTTCAGAGCCGAATTTCAACAAATTTTGGCAAAATCAGGAATTTACCTAAGCTTAAACATTTCCATCATTAAGAGATAGCAAAAGGGAAATACTTACGAAAGTTAACTTTATCCTTTGCAATTTCCATTTTAACTAGAGATAATCAAAAGTTTAGAGTTTATTTCAGATATTACCATCTTCATTGATCGTATCGATTTCAGTACAGTTGAAGGGACTTTTGGGGAAAAGATTTTTCATTAATTCACAGTTTGCTCTATGTAAATTATCAGATATTCTGGAGACATTGTATTCCTTGTGTTCTTCAACCATGTATGACGAAGTATAGGAAGAGAAAAAAGTTTTCAGTTCTTCCCTTGTATATGAATTTCCTGAGATTTTATTGAATGAAAAGTCAAGCGAGTATCTTCTAGGCACAATCTTTCTGATTGACAAACCGTACTCATAAGCTTTTGGACAAAACCCATCGACAATAGGTTGAGTGTAAAAAATGAAAATTGCTAACAGAATCATTTATGATTTTATTGGATGAATTTACAACTACATTCAATTATTGATTTTTTTTTCATTGATGAAAAATTTCAACCAATCAGGAACTACGAGAGTTTACCATTTGATTTTATTGGTTGATAAAAAGTAACTATCATTTTCTTAGAGTTGACACGAACAGAATTGGAAAAGAGATGAAGTGTACCTTTTGCATATCATTTTGAGAGAAAGTGTTTTCATCATAAAGATATACAAAATGAAGTATAAAAGTAGTGTAATTATAGAAGTATGTGTACAACAGTCCATCCTGATGTATGCTTAATAGTATGACGGATTAATTAACAGTACTGTGACTAAAAAATAAACTCAAATCAAAAAGAAAGTTTATAATTCAATTCGAGAGCATTATTTATTCTATTAAATCATTTTCAGTACGAGCCCAACGGTAGGCTGTGGAATAAGGAACATCAGACATCTTAGCATATTCCCTCCAGTTACCACCGTTCCTATACAAAACCAAAACTTTTTTTCTCACATTCTCATCATGTTATCTTTCACTATCGTAGTAGACACAATGTACTTAGAAAGTTTGAAAAAATTAGTTAAAAATTTTAACCAATCAGAATGAGTTTAACGTTTGACCTTAAAATTTTACGTTGAGACATATACAGACGTGGACATAAATATAAGCACCCCTACTCTTAAATCATATTTCATTCATTTTCTGTTAACCAATATGAAGAATTGTTTTGAGTTTTTTAGAACTTCACAGTGTATCTTATGCATTGTAGGATAAAATGAGAGAAATGTGTATTAGTGAAAAAATGTATTAAATATCTCCAAGAAGGAAGTTTATCTTGGGCAACGTTCTTGGAGACCACTGTTTTCGATAATTCGCCTCATGTTTCTGCTCGAAATTTCTTATCCTTTTTTTCTAATTTCACTTGAAATATTGCTAGAGGTTATGCTTTGATCGATTTTAACCATTCAAAAAAAATTTCTTTCCGTTTCACTTGTCAAAAGGCTTTTTCAGCCACGACCAAGAAAATTTGAAGAAGAGCCTATTTTTTTGAACTCCCTTATGACATTAAGTACAGAGCTTGATGATACATCAAAACGCTTTGGTATCTTCTTATAGTCTTACCTTTTCAGCGGAAAATTGATACATTTATTTTTAAAGCCTTTTGATGATTCTTTCTGGTTTTTTGGCATCGGACTGATTTTTCTAGAGAGTTGACTGATTTAATATCAAATTAATGAAGCAAATAGCTTAGAATAAATGAAAAATCAGTTGAAGTGCGTCTAGCTAATGATATTTTCAAGTTTACAAAAAAAGATTGATATTATTCCTCCCGTGATAAGTTAATTAAACCAAATTTTATGTAAGGGGGCCAAGCGAAATAACATAAAGATAAGATAAATCATGCAAATCTCGTTAATTCTTAAAAATTCCTATATTATTTAAAGATAAAACTAATTGAATTAAAATATGTTAAAGAGTTAAATCAAACTATTGGCTACTTATGGTTTGTAAAACTCAAAATAAGAAAATTAATAGAGGGGTGCCTATATTTATGTCCACGTCTGTAAATAAACTCCCCTTTTCACGACTTGCAAAATGAAAAAAATTATCTAACAGTTTGTTCAAGACTTTCTCTCAAAATGACATGCAAAAGGTATAGAAAATAATAAAAGAGAAATTTATCCTTTCTTTCAGGTGTACATATACGAGTGAGTACAATGTCACTGGGAAATAATAATCGATTCTCTAAACTGAGAGAGATAAATCTCTCGATTTTTTTCTTTCTCTATTAATAGATGGGAAAAGGGATCATAACTAAAATATCTATTTCCTATATTTGCAGAAGCATATAAGTAGTATTTTGATAGGGTATACGCGTGTGAGGATCATCTCATGAAACTTGATTATTCTTTCTATGGATTATAATTTCTATGCATAACGGGATGCTCAAATTCTCTCTTATACGATTTGATTAGTAATCAATGATTACTCGGGAAAAATCATTGTAATTTGCAGCTTTATTAATTCACCATGGACAAAACCGTTTATTTTATGGAATATTGCAGATTTTTTACTATCTGACCAAATATATATGAGAAATAAAACGAGTTTTTCCCAATTTTCAGAGCAATTTCCTAAATTTTCTGCATCATTTTCTATCAGCCTATGACTATAATAAACATTTTATAGCAATAATAAGACCTAAATAATTCAAATTCTCAGAATTTACTTTATTTCAATCTGATGAAAATACTGTCAAATAGAGTATGCAGGAAAAAAATGTCATTTTGCCAGACTGTGTTATCTAGTTTAATACAATAAAGAGGGGAAATTAATATAAGTCTTTTTCTTGCCTAAAAGAGGTCCCTTTGATGTAAATAAGATGCGGAACACTACAGAGAATTAGCACCTACTTTGAATGAAAAAAACATCCTTCTCAACTTCTATATACTACTTTTGAATAATTATAATTATTAATCAGAGTAATTTCGTTAAATGTCTCTTCTCAGAATATCGATCTAATCTTCCTGTATTGTAAAAGATTCGTTCTTATCCACTCTCTGGGGATTGGTTGAAAGTGAGTGAAAGAGGGGATACTTGCTATTCAAGAGTGAAAACAGGAAACATCAATCAATAATTCATATATGTAATAAAGTAGTAATTATAAATGTACATTTTGGACAGAGAAATTTAGGATACAAGGAAGTCTGTATAAATATAGGTAGATGTTTTATTGAAAAGTGAATAACATGTAAATTGGTATGCATATATGTAATATGAATATATATATTTTTTCTTAAGTATGCATTGAGCAGAGAAAGAGTTTAGGAGTAAAGTTCTTCGATGACTTTGGCAAATCTTTCCCGAATGGCGAATCGTTTTAATTTCAAAGCATCTGTCACGAGACCAGAGTCAGGAGTCCACGACATGGCATCAAGATGAATTTTTGCTGGAATTTCAAAGGTTGATAACTTTTTAGATCGACCGAATCTCTTGAGTTCCTCCAGGACCAAATTGATTATCTGGAATGAAAAATTGAGATTTTATTGAATAATTATTTTATATTATTCTAATTTCTTTATTTCGAGTAATCCATATCGGGGTTATAAAATTGCATTTTTCCTTAGGAAATAAATAAAGTTAGGAATCTATGATTTTTACCAAAACCTCGATTTTTTCATCAAAAATTCAAATGTTTTAGGAATCCTACATCCGGCTTTCTTTTCTCATTGTGGTCCTGAAAATCAACTTTTTAATCGCTCTCTCACTTTGAAATCAATAAAAATTCTCAGTACAAAGTTCGAATAAATGGGATTTCGGCGCCAAATCGAAATTCGAAAAATGACAATATTTTTCATAAAAATTTTTTTCTTCAAATCGTAGAAGTGGTCAGAGGAGTTTGCGTATTTGCTCCAAAAACAAAATACTATTCATATATCTTGATGATCTGAAGAAGACCTTTTTGAGTTCAAAAATTCGTCAAAACTTCTGGCTGAGGAAGTCTCAGTAATAAAAATAGTTTTTTATTATTCACTGAATCCAAAAATAGCAAAAATATTATTTTATTCTATGAAGATTAAGATAATACAAAAACTGCAGTCATCCTTGCCTTAAAAGTTATAGTAATTTTGAGTCTTCTTGATGAAGAAACTGTCCTCGGGTGGGAAATAAATAAAAAAATGTTGACTTTTAATTCTTCATCAGAGGAGTTAATGGATCTATTGATTATTTTGTCAATTTTGTACGTTTTATATTGTTAGAGATGGGAGAGAACAGTTTGGCCAAACAAAATATTACTTTTACACAAGATGAGTAATTGATACTCAACTTGGTTGGAGTTAATCTTTAGAACAATGACAAATGTCAGCAAATTTTGAATTTTGTTAATTTAAATTGAATAAAACTTGAGTTGAAACTTGAACTATTTTATGATTTTGTAAGAAAGAGCTGAGGCCAAAACAAGATCTCTGGCTAGTCTATAGAAATTCGATTTACTAGTGATCGTAAATAATTTCCTCACTTTGAAATCAACAAAAATGTTCTACTTAAAGTTGAAGACTGTAATTGATTTAAATTAATAAACGTATTGTAGATTAAATTTAAATCTTTAAATGGATCTTAATCCCCTCTTCATACTTTGGAAAGATATTCCTTCTTGTATGTACATAATCTTACCTTGCAGAATCTAGACCATAATATTTGCAACTTCTAAATAGAACGAAAAAATATTATTATGCCATATCTAGAACAGTGGATTGCGTGTGTATTCATTAAAAAATCCCAAAGGCCTCTGACGATATTATTTTTTTCTGTTCTTTTTCACTAGGGAAATTAGCTTATAGCTTGGTAAATATCTATATAAAGAAGCATATTCTGTGACCTAAGAAATGGAGAGAAAATAAGTCAAGAATTGTACAAATCAATATTGGCATTCTAGCAAAAGAGTGAGCATTAAGCCAGATTTTCTATTCAATTGTAAGAGTAGACTATTATTATTCATGAGAATCTGTTTTTAGTCCCTAAAAACCCTGTCAATTGCAATGTGTTACACAGATGAGTATGCCCGAAATAGAGATCTTTACTTGTGAAAGAATCTGGTATCTTCTTACTTCATTCTAGAAACCATGCCTACTTCTATAATTATAATAACTAAAGTACAAAATCACATTCGTTTATCTAGGCATGTATATGCTTGTGGGGAGAAATTCACTCTTGATTGAAATCATAAGACAAAAAAAATTCTAGTAAACCAAAGTAGAAGAAAACTGAATGCCCAATCTGTGTGGGTAATTTGGTAACCTTTTTTTCTGTTTCTAGAGATTTTCCTGAAGAAAATCAATTTTTAAATATGAAAGAATCTAAAAGAATTTTTTATCGTAAAGAGAGTATCTTTCAACTTGATTTAAAATTAATGGTGAGAAGTATTTTAAATTGAATAAAAGTTGAGTTGAAACTTGAACTATTTTATGATTTTGTAAGAAAGAGCTGAGGCCAAAACAAGATCTCTGGCTAGTCTATAGAAATTCGATTTACTAGTGATCGTAAATAATTTCCTCACTTTGAAATCAACAAAAATGTTCTACTTAAAGAGATTGACCCTCCAATTACCAATTATGATTTAGATTACTTTTCAAATACATTTTGGAGTTGAATTTCGATTTTTTGATCCTAGATCAAAAATTAAAGGGTATCCCGTTTTTCTTGCTAATTTCAATCTTGAGGTCCCTTGTCTTCCTTCCAAATCAATGAGAAAACGAGAATTTGAATCAAGTTTATGTTTCAAATCACGAAGTAGCGCAAAGTTTCCATCTTTGTGAACTTTGCGTTGAAAATATTTGCTGATTTTAAAGTGAGAAAGTGATCAAAAGTCGATTTTTAGGATCACAGTAAAACTTTTGATAAATTTTTCATTTTTCAGAGATCAATTTTCAAGTGAGGAAAAATCACCAAAAAAGAAAATTCAATTTTTACACGATGATAGGGGGAGTCTCGTAATCTGATTCAGGATATTTGATTTCTTTGGCTAATCATGATCCTAAAAATCAACTTTTGATCACTCTTTCAATTTGAAATCAACAAAGTTCAAAAATATTGGAAACTACTCCGAGATTTGAAATATGCCATAAATTCCTTAAAGATTTTTTTCTTCATATATCATGGAAATTGGCTTCATGATCTAGACTTCAAAAAAACCGACTTCTTGAGGAAAAAATGGAGAATTAAACCATAAATTCCCATCTTCATATTGACTAGCTTAATGTTTCATCATAATCATGGGCTGTAGTACAAGAGGATAAATAAAGAGTTTATAAGAAAAAGTTTCTCAAGAGTTTCTCCTTCACTGCAATAGATATTATGTTTATGGATTGAACAATTTGAAAATTTCCTAAAAAAAATAAATCGACACTCAAGACTTGGGGGTAACGCCTAAAGAAAGGATATTTGTTTTTATTAAGAGTGATAAATTTAGCCTTGAGATACATGGCATTTCCACAGAAACCAAAGTGATTCTTCCATCTTACTCAAGTGGTTGAGGGATAGTTTATTTTAAATAGATCTTAAAATTGGAAAAATAGTTGAAGACAACTGTCACTTATGAGATATCAATGTCTTTTCATAGAAGAAGATAAAACTTTAATTTCCATATCAAGGATTTTCTAGAAAATACCTATTTTTCTCTACTGGTCAAAATTAAAAACAGAATATTACTGAGTTGAAGAATTCATTGAAAATTAAATGTCTAAATATTATAATAACCAAGTGGTACACGATAGATGCACTGTTTTCGAGAAATTTCGAATTATCAAGTGTTAAAAATGATCAAGAAATCGAAGTTCAACTCCGAGACAATAATGAATCTTTGGATAGGATTTAGCAAATTTGGTTATGATCTGGTTTCTAAAAGATTTTCCATCATTTTCAAGAATAAATTCCCAACTTTAACTTCACTCATTAGATTCTCTCACTTAGATTAAAAGCATCGTCTTAGAACCAGTACTGATCACAATGGAGAAATAATAAATTTTTCTTAATCAAAGAAAATTATTTATGTGCAATGTTTCAAGTCTCAACTGGATAAGCCAAACGAGAAAAAAGAATGAGAAAAGAATTTTTCATACAAATCATGATCAACAAAGCTACGAATGATGAGAATGATGATAGACAAGAAAAAGTGATAATCGTGCCAACAATGAAAAACATCTCTCGAGTTATATTTTTTTGACTTGATTTTGTGTAAACATATACAATAAACAGAGAATTTTAGACATAGTCAAAGTTATTGAGAAAAGTTGGCTTTAGCTTTCATTCTAAACTTCTTTCAAAGAGAAGAGTTTTTATCAATTTTTGAGTTATTTTCCGAATAAAAATTTTCTATTCACATACCTTTCATACCTTAAATACTTTTTAAATTACTAATCAGATCTGAATTTATGGCCAGATTGTATTGAATGATTTTCACTCATTACTATCACGTAAAAGAATCTAAAAACAAAAAGTAGTAATTTCATTCATAAAAATTTTCAATGAAATTACTAAAAATTAGCTTCGACTGTAATTTGAATACCTTCGATAAAATTGAGGATTGTTGTTATTGATTTTTTCCCTTACTGACCAATGTGAAATTTTTCTTATTTAGCAAAAACAATAGGATGAATTGAAATATTTTTATTATTATTTCGTACCGCTTCAACTCAAAAATAACAATAATTTACTTTTGTTGAAAAAATTCAAATTATTTAGTACAATAAAAGGATAATTCATCATCTGGAAATGATTTTCATTGTTAAATATGTTAGCGTGAATTTATTTGAGCTATAAAACGATTAAAAACAGATATTAAATTTAACAATGAATGTAGATATATCCACAATGGGTAATATATTTTCTATGCTCAAAATCATAAAATTTTGAGTCCTTCTCCCTACTACGCTATCGTGATGATTTCCATTAAAATTTTGTGTATTCCTTCTTGTTAGTGAAAAGAAAATCAATATCGAGAGAATTATTAATAGTCCATAACTTGATAAGTATCGTAAAGGTAACCGTTTGCCTAGTTCCTAGATATTAAAATACCCTTTTCGAATGTATTACTATTCTGTATAATATGGACTCACTTTAGGATGTTCACACAGGTAAGTATGCAGAGCTGAATCTGTGTCGAGATTCCTCTTTTCTTTAATCTCTTCGAGAAGCATCTGGTTTGGCAGTATATTATGTTGTCGAGCCAAATCCTTGATTTGTTTGCGTTTGGGGGAAACCAGACCAATGGTAAAGTTGTACTTTGAGTCAGCGTAGATACAAATCAGGTCAACATACTCGTGTTGAGCTAACTTTAACTCAACCTTTCCAAGGGAAACATATTCGCCCATTTGGAGTTTGACAAGATCCTTCTTCCTATCAATGATACTCATACTACCGTCAATGTTAAAACGACCAATGTCGCCTGAAAATTGATTATAATTAATATCCATTTAAGCTTAGTTGTTAATTGCAGGCTTAATGATGAAAAAGGTTATTTTTTCTCACCAGTACAAAACCATAGTTTTCCATTCTCATCGGTAAAATATTCTTTGGAGGTTAGTTCAGGTCTTTGGTGATAGCCTCTAGTGACAGGTCCCCCAGAAACAATAATCTCACCTCTGGGATGTGGCTTATCAAATGGACTATAACCGCCTTCAAGCCATTCTCGAAGCTTGACTTCCACAGAACCAACAGGAGCTCCTATGTGGCAGGGGCGAATATCATCCTTTGGCATAAGACACAGACATGAGCTTGTTTCCGTTAATCCATAACCTTGAATAACTTGTCCAAAGATTATGTTAACAAACCAAGAAGCTTCCTCTGATAACGGAGCCCCTCCACTAATTACAAAGCGTATTTTTCCTCCGACAACAGCTTTAACTTTATTGAGTAGTAAATAGTGAGACAAGAAACTAGGATAACCTGCCTTCATTCGCCGCTTACGATAAACAAGAGCAAACTTTAAAAGGTCACTATAGAAACGTCCCTTATCGTTTAGCTTCTCAAAGACACCCTTTGATATTCTCTCCACAACAACTGGAACGAAATTGAAAAGGGTTGGTTTCAACTCAGTCATGTCACCCTTGCAAGCTCCAAATTTAATCCTTGTAGAAGTATCAACCAAGGTTTGGGGACTTCCATAGCCAACACGAATGCCTGTGGAGATACAGGTTAACTCTGAGGCCAACTCAAAGACATGGGCTAACGGGAGATATGCAATAAGAGTATCTTTATATGGATGAATTTCAGGCAGACGATGAATGAAGCCGCCAGATGAACTAGCCAAGTTACGATGGGTTATTTCAACACCTTTTGGAGTGCCTGTTGATCCGCTTGTATACATGATGAAAGCCAAATCATCTGGATGAAGACGCCTCTTTGGATGCATCCATATCCCAGTATATCCAGTATGAACAAATTTATTTGGAGTATTTTTATAGACTGTAAGCTCTTCTTCGCCAATTCTTTCAAGATCAATAATATCCATAAACTTTTTGCCAAATTTATCATGAGCCTTGGTTATTTCCTCCTTGAAAATCTCAGGAATTCGATCGAGATCGTTGAATTTATAGAAGAATATTCCATTAGAAAAATAAACAATGTACTGTATAGACGGACACTTTTCGAATATCGTATGAGCATTACAGACCAATTCGTGAGAAATAAAGAGAATAACAGCTTTACTCTCATTTAGACCATGGACTAAGGCCTCAATTCCAAGAGTTGAATAGAGGGTAACCACATGAGAGTTGCATCGAAATATTGCCTGTGAAGTGTACCACCATTCAGCTCTTGTCTCACTATAAATTGCCATGGGACTCTTGATATCATCACCAAAGAGACGATAGAGTCCGGCAGCTATTTTGGAAATTCTTAGTTCAGCTTCATAATAAGTCTCCCAATAGTACGGTCCCATGGTTGCTTTGATAAACTTTTTTCCGTCAGGAGATTTCTTGGAAAATAAAAAAAGATTAAACTTCAAGTTTCTATCATGAGAATAACAAAAACTGACTTCATATTCAAGTTTTATGGTCTTTCTAGTTCCTGAGGAATGTTTTTCTGGATAATTAGAGAACGGCTTCAACCATAAATGATATGCCAAATCGCAATATTGGTCAACTTTTTTATGGAGCTCGTCCATACATTCTACAGATCTCCAGGCTGATGAAGGATCATCTTTTCTCGTGGGCAAAGCTAACACTTTGTATTTTTTAGGGTCTAGTTTTTCATTTGAATTGAGATCAATATAAAATCTTGGCACTCTCAGAAGATGATAAACAGGGAATGTGATGAACTCATAAGTGTAAACAAGCACTTTTATAATACCGAGAGCGAAATCTACAATGATTGAGCTCATGCTGGTCGAGAGTAGTTGAAAGATTTGACTAGTTCAAATTCATAATCCCGCTTCACTTACAGCTGAAAAGAGGAACAAATTTAATAATTTAACAAAATAAATTCTTGAATATTAAAGTTATTCAATACTTTTATTTTCTAACCACCAATTCGAGGTTCAATGGATCATTTTCAATAAAACGTTTTTAATTAAACATCAAACAAAATAATTAATATTCCCATACTTACTTACAAGTAACCATCGCAATGGAATAATTAAAAAAAGAAAGTTCTTTTTTAGACATTAAAGTAGTGATAATGATTTCTTTTGTTTCTGTTATCACTATTTCTTCAATTCAACATAAAAAGTCAATCTCTGCACTTGATCGAATATCCTAATAAATTTTAATAAATTTTATCCTCGATTATTTCTCTTTTTTCTTTTTATTCTTCTATTTTCAGGTACATTGGTACTTATTAATGTTTATCTATCAAGGTATGCAGGAAATTTCTCGATGTACAAATAAAAAAATGCTTTGACTCTCAACATAATTTAAAATTTAAATTCAATGTACTAGGACTATATACTTTATTTGCCATGTTTTTTTATAAATCAGATTGCCGCCACTGCACTACGAATAAAAATTTCATTCCACAAATTATTTCAATGAATTACTACTAAGGTTCAGTTATTCTTGGGTTTTTTTAAACTTGACCAACAATGTTTAAAGCAAGCAATTTAATTCCATGGGTGTCAGAATTGAAATGAAAATTCAGAAGCAAAGCTTATGTGATAGAACGATTGACGAAATACAAGAAATCTGACACGATTTCTGTATGGAATAAAACCTCTATCGTGTCTGTTGAACTCTGTTTAAATTTCAAAGAAAAAGAATAAAGCCGATCTTTTTTTCTGTTAAAGGAAACAATCTTCTTCTTTCTCCTATATCCCCACATGGAAAAATGATGTAATTTCTAGGCTTCTTTCTTTTCTTTTTGCTTTTGTCTGAAAATATATTTTAATCTCAACAAAATTTTTTCCCCCAATAAAACAAGATAAAATAATTTTCAAATTATTGATTTTGAAATTTGCACAAATTTTTATTTAAACTTGCTCATCCTGAAGCCACTACTGAACATTAATTTATTCCACTGGGAAATGTGTGTTGTTGTGATCGGATACTATCGAGAAAGAAGAAATCAACCATCAAACCTACTTGGAGGCATACGCAAAAGCATGACAGTTTGCTAGATTTCCATTACACATTAAACCATTGCTTCTTCTTTCACAATCTTTACTTTTTGCCCACACATCGTTTATTTCTATGTGGGATCCTCGGTTTGTTTACTCTCTACGTTGCAAGCATTAAATAACGCAATCGACGTGAATGGTGGTTTATCCCATGGCTTTCATTTATTCCTCTTTTGGAAAGACAAACATTTTACATTCAATTGGGGAAAAACCTTATCTCTGTAGTGGAAATATTGAATGAATCGTGATTTGAATGGAAAAGAAATAAGAGGATAGGTTGGCGGGGGTCTATTCTAGAATAACGGGCATAATTATATCAATAATAAGTAAATATTGCAAGAAAAAGAGAGAATAAAAACCACACTCGGGTAGGTCTTCGTTCTTTCCTTGGAGATCTTTACTTTATCTACCTTTGGAAAATTAATTTATTAATTTTCTATCAACTTCTTAACGCATTCACTGTATTTAAGGGAAAACCATACAGTTCCTACTAAATTATTATTTTTGCTGAAAACATAAGGTTCAATAGAAATCTTTTCTTATTTTATATCAAATGAACGCATAAACTTGAAAAGTTGAAAATTATGTCCTACCCTACTAAGTAATGAGTAAAATTCTGAAATCCTATGAAATTAAAGGAAAAATATCAGTGTTCATTTTGAAATAATATTTATTTGGAATAACTCGAAATATGGACATGGAGTTTTTGTGATAAATTTCAATAGAGGGGGCATACACAAATGCTTATAGTAAAAGCCTTCTTTTTTCAGCTTAATGAAAAAATAGATCGGATTGTCCCTGGATAGTAAAATAGTTTAAGAGGGGAGGAAAAAGATAAATATGTTCGGCAATAAATTCAACATTTAAGATGTTTATTTATTCCAAACCAATGGAATATTTAGAAGAAATTGTAATACATTGCCTGTTCACTGATGATGATTTAGCAAGGAAAATTCAAATGAAATTCCACCTTATTTCCACAAACTTAATGTAATGTAGGCAAGAGTGGCTCATTTCCCGAAGAGAGAGAGAGAGATATGCAAGGAAAAGGGTAAAAGAATTTTATTATTATTAACACTGGAACAAAAGAGAGAAATATTAACACTTTTACACAGAGGGGAAAAAGACAAACAGGTTTCGGAAGAAATTATTAATACAATCATAATAAGGCAAAGGAAATGATAATTAAAATTTCAGTTTTTTTTATTGCTCTTTAGCTCGCTGCCTGTGTTCGCTTACTATCTTTCTATTCGGAATGCTTTTTTCTAATATCAAAAAAAGAGAAAGAATAGTTAAACCAACTCAGTCATTATCGTTGTGTGCACTGCACCCAAATGGACATGAGGAGGTAGGTCAATAGGGAGTCCATCTCGGGATGGGTAAAGAATTGAAAGGAGAATACAATTTTTATTGCATAGATTCTATCGTTTTGCATTTCCTCCTTCTTTTCTGGAGAAAGAGCAGAGAAATATTAACACTTTCCATGGAGATTAAATGTTGGTCTAAATAAACTCGGTTGACATAAAGTTACAAAAATCTCAATTTTTTCATTAAGAATTCAAAGTTGTTGGAGATTTTCCGGAATAAAAATCATGTTGCCTACTTTAAGCATTTGAAGAAAAAATATGGTCATTTTTCAAATTTTGATTTGGCGCCAAAATTTAAAGTTCAATGCTCGAAAAATTTTTAGCGCCAAATCGAAATCTGAAAAATGACCATATTTTTCATAAAAATTATTTTTTATCAGAATTTGTTTCTTCAAACGGTATTCCGGAAAATCTTCATCATATATTTGAATTCTCGAGGGAAACATCGAGATTTTTGTAAAAATCATCATAAAAAACCCGGTTAAATTCGAGAACATTTGCCTCTTATTTCTCTCTAAGTTTAATCTGAATCGTGTTGGTCTTTTTATTATCGATGAAATGAAAACGAATCCCTCAATGTTAAAAAGCCCTTAGTCTCTTTCTCAGAAAAATTACTGCAAAACAAGAAGGGGCAAATTTTTTAAAAATTAGCTAAAAATCCGGTCATTTTTCAAATTACGATTCAACGCCAAATTCCCATTTTTTGAAAATTTTTGATTGATTATCAAATCTCTCTATAAAGGGATGGTTTTCAAAAGAAGTTTTTTTTCAGTATCAGAATTAGACAAGAAACTCAATTAGGCTGAATTAGTTGGATTTCAATTTCTTGACTCTTCTCACTACTTGATAGTTCGAAATCTGTTGATCTAATGGCGATATTCGGCTGTCTTGTCGAATTCAGATCATAATAAACTTCTTCTAACCACTCCAAAATTTAATTTTTTGTCATCTTTTCCCAATCTAGGTCAGCTTAAAATTTTACTCTTCACCTGTTATCTAGAAATCCATTTAACATTTCGTCTCTAACTCAACAATGGTTATTAAAAGGATTGGACAAAAAGATTTTTGTTAGAAAAACTTAATGATAGATCATAATTACAAGTCTAAACTATTACTTAGTAGTAGTGCACTGATAAGTAAATCCTCAATTACTGAAGCTGATTGAGAGTGAACAAAATAATCAAAAGATAAATGTCTGAATTCTGTATTTATTCCGAACAATTCAAAAGTTTTAATCAAAAGAACGAAAATTCGATCTGTAGTCATAGGCTAAGCTCAAGTCTCGAGCTATTTTATTACAGGTTTACAATCTATAGTGGTTTGTCCTTTTTTTTCATTATTAGTAGTGTGTAATATGAAAGAAATCATTTAAAAGCAAAGAGTAAGAAAAACTCTTTGAAAAGAAATGTCATCTGGGGTCGTGAGAGTAAAATGTTTTTTCTTCTTCTTCTGTATTTCTAATTGCCAAATGCAAGTGATAAACTCTCTTTCTATATGTAGAAGTAGATGAAGAAGAAGAAGATAGCATTCAAGTACAAATTTATTTGTTCAGTGTTACCCATGTTCTTCTGTTAAAAATTAAAACGTTTATCATGATTCCATTTCAACTTAGATTTAAAAATATTGGAATCATCTTCTCATGGTTCACACATAAGAGGGTTGGAATTGTGATAAGAAGTTTTTCACAAAAGAATAATACAACTTTTTAATATCTTCCCGAAAAGAAATTAAAAAACAAATTCGAAATTTTCATAGATTCATTTCAATAAACTTTACGTTCCAATATAGAGAAATTTTATTTAACCCTTCATGTCCCATAGTTCCATCAGTGGAACACAGCACTTTCTCGATTTATAATTTGAACATAAAGATACTTGAAATACTTTTTTTCACCCCTCAAATTATTAAGCTACGAAATGTGTATAATTCATAAATATAGCTTTTCACTGATGTTAACCAGAGATAATTGAAGTAGGGTAAAATCAAGTAAAATATTTAGAACGTTTTTTGAAAACCTATTTGCTGAGGCCTTAATAACTGGTTTCAAATGCCAATTTTAACCTCTATTATCTTTTTGAAATGATAAATCGATAAATGATAAATAGAAATTCAGCTTAATTTTTTAGTTTTTACCTTTCGTTCAGATTTCCCAATACAATTATGACTTAATAATGAATATTACTCGTAAAATAAAATGATAGATTCAAACAGTTTTAAGAATATCAACACGTGATAGCAAATAATTTCTTCTTTTTCAAGGATTCAATAGACAGAATGAATGGCTTAAACATGCATCTTTTAATTCCAAAGTCGTTTACAACTATTTTATCCCATTTTTTCCCTGTTCACTAATGTTCTATTAATTGCTTGAAGCAAAAAATCTTCCTGCATTGCCCAAGTAATAATTAGGAATAAAAAACAATGGATAAGTTGCTCGTGAGATGGAAAATCATTCTTATCATGGAATTATCTATAGTTGTGGCATACGGAAACAGGTTCTGTTTATTATCGTTATTATCGGCAATTATCACGATATCTCTACTTATCATTTATACTTGACATATTATTATCATCTGGATTTCTATCAACTATTTCTCTGATAGTTTAACGATTTCTGATCAAGTTTGCAGACCCAAGTTTTTGACTTTTTGAATTTAATTTGAAATTACCCTGTTCTGAATAAGATATTCAGCCATTTCAGCCATTCATTTTATGATCTCCTATCACGTGAACAAGAACACAGCGGTAACTAGGCGTATTAGATAAGAGAAATATATGGCTTCATTTTCGAATTTTTCCCTTTTATACAAAATCAGATGCTACAGTGAATCTGGAAACTAATGTTAATGTTCAGATTTCTAACTAACTAGAGAGTCTCAAGATCCAAGATAGATGAATGTGTCACAGAGAAATTCTTACAAACAAATTTCTACAAACCCAGTCTATGTGTTCAAGAGAATTATTCCTATAACCTTCAATGGCCCTGGCCGACTAATCTATAGAACCATTGCCTCCTCTTGTTTTGCAGTAACTTTTCTGAATGACAAAGAGACCAAGGGCTTTTTAAAATCGATAATAAAAATACCAACACGATTCAAAGTAAACTTAAAGAGAAATAAGAGGGGGGGGGCAACTGTTCTCTAATTTAACCCCCTGGCCTATGTAATCTTTTTCACTTTTCTCTTCATTTTTGCTACAAATTGGATAGTTATGGAGTATTTTTCAGCTTGCATATCATTCTAATATCCTTGTAATATTTGTAAATTATAATTACTAACTTGGATAGTTTACACTAAAATTCAGCCACAGAAATCATCATGGACCAATTAAATAGAAAAAATAGTGAAGAATTAAGGTGTAATTCCAAAAAAAATAAACTACCCTCCAAATACACAACAGAAGATAGAAAAATAATCAGTGTCCTTTTCAGCCTACCGCTAAAATCTATTTGTAATACATTTCTTTTTCTTCTTTTCTACTCAAAACTCATAGTGTTCTCATTAGCAAGTAATAAGTGAGTATATTGGAATATTTGAAAGTACCTGATAGTTTTCATTTACAATTGAAAAGTTGTACTGATAAATGAGTATTATTATTGAATTGCAACTCTCCGATATTACTTCCAAGGTAGGTAAAGGTAGGCTGTTGCACATTTAGAGATGAGTACAGTAGAAGAAAGAAAATGAATTTTGCTGTATTGTCTTTTTTCACATAACAAAAGAAAGGCAAGCTTCAAAACTAACTCTGTACTGTTAGTATACAAGTTATTTTTTTAATTTCTCTCTTGTGATATTTATGGATAAGAGAACACAACACATTGCATTCTCAATATCAGTACAATTGAATACTAAAAAGTAAAGAAAGAGAATTCAAAAATAACCCAGGAATGATCTTCTATCTTATGTAATTTCACAATTAACAGGTTTCCTGTTGGCGCCAAAACTTCAATTAAAAATATTTGTTTATTATTTTCGTTCGGGTAGCGGGGGAGAAATCACATTGATTATTTTAAAATTATTAGAGAGAATACTGTTGGAATAGAAAAGCAACAGCATTTGGCTAAATAACATTAAATTTATTGTTACATTTGGCCAATCTATAATCCCAAAAGAATACAAACATTCAAACCAACACCCGTTTCCTCTAAACTATCTTTCATTTTAAACTTGAATCAATGTTTCTTTTTCAAAATATTCTTTACAAAATTACAGTGAAATTTCAAAAGACTGTCTATAACGTTTTTTGCCTGCTACCTGACTTTGTGTCTTTGTGCTTGATCTATCTGTAAAATAATCATTTGAATTATATTATATTACTCTGAACAACTCACGAAAGTACTTACTTTTCTAATAAAATTTACTACTCAGATTATGTTTGGCAAATTTTTTAATGAAGTTCAACCAAACTCCGACCAATGTCCACTTTTTCGGAATTTTTCGATCTCAACTAATTTTGGGTCAAAATTATGATTTCAAAATGACTATTTTTTTCATAGAAATGTTGAAAGTTTGTGCAGAACACAGAACTACATAATTTTGTTATTCAATATGTGCGAGAGAGACCTTTGTGTACAGTAAAAAAACTATGAGTCATGCCTGTATAGAGAAATGAACCATTTGATATTCCTACGACACGTTGAATTCCCTCCAATCCAAGACTAGGTATACACGCCCCTTGGAATGCTTGCTTTCACAGACTTTACATGTTTTTGTTTTTCAAGTTTAAGTTTTTCTATTGTTGTCTCTGCTTGCTAGCCGTGAGAATTAATCTCTTTCATTTAAGGGAGAGAAGAGAAGGAGAAAACACGATACCGAAGAAACACATTTTACAATACAAGAACAAGGATACTTCATGAACAATGTGTCACTAATGAGATATGGAAATGTGTATAGTACACAGGGAAGAGTCAGCCCGATTGATAGCACGCGTCAGTTTTGTAAAGAAATGACTTCTTTGATTGTTCACTTGATCGCTGTTTGGAAACATTCAAAATTTTCAGCGAACAAAAAAAATTATTAAACGGAATTAGAAATAAAGCCTGAATTTACTATTAATAGTTAGTACGAAAAGGCACAAAAAGGGTTCTTTTCAGGGCATTATTCTATATCATAGATTTTTTGTTATGTAATGCACCAGAAAACAGTTTTGCATTTGATAGAACTGTTATCGTTTTATGAAAAATTAATTAATATAATCCTAATAACTCTAGGGTTCAGTAAACAATGAATACTTTGCATTAAAAGTAGAAAGATTGTTTTCATATTGATCAATCAAGTGAAAAATGTTTCTGCATACGTCAATTTAAACTAGATATCACTTAGAGATTAACAGGGATTTATTTCCCTCATTAACATTCCCAAATTAAAAGGAATATTATCAAAATACACTCAGGGATTCGATGGTTTGCAGAAAAAGGGAACCAAGAGAAATAACCACATACCTAGTTTTTTTCTCTTTCCCCCAACTTTAGGCATCAACGAAAAGGGAAATTGCTTTGCGAAATGCATTTATAAAAAAAACCAACTAGGCATAAATAAGAGACTTAAATAGACAGAATTAATTGTTTCCCTTGTATCATCCTCATTGTGTAAAAGAAAAACCACTTGCTGAATTGATAACTGATCTCCTCCTACTTGAATTTCCATTGAAAACAAATGAGTTCTCTTAGAATTTCCTATGCAATTTGTTTTTTAACCTTGAAATTATAGCGTTGTAGCTAGCGAACTGTGGTAAAAACCATATTTTACATATAATAATATCTATTCAAACGGTAAATGTAGGCATCATTATCTTGATTCAAAAAAATCTTTACATGTTTTCGAATGAAACTTTGAGATTTCTGTAAAAATCATAGACTCTCAAACAATTTTACTTGATATTCATGTTTAAAATGGCTTCTCGGAGCAAATCCTAAAAAGCTGGTTGACATGAAAAGGAAAATTTACCAGAAAATAAAGGGTTAATTCCAAAAATCAACCCAGAGGAAATTTTTCCTAATATTCACCCCAAATATTTTTTTTAAAAATAAGAAATAATTTAATTTAATAATTTCTCTACCCTTTTTTTCAGCGCTTGATATTTTACGGCTTTTTGCATGGTCTTCCATATTTTTTATTTACTCTGTAACCTTCAAGTTCCGACTCCATCAGAATTTCGACGTCACGAAGCATGATAATCTCCGAGTAAGCTACTTTCAGGGAGATTATTCTGTATTCATATATAAGGACATTGGAGTTTGGTGAAGTTAACAACTCTTCTCAAGCTACAATCTTTTATTATATATTTTAAAAGTTATGACAATTTAAAAATGACTCATTTTTGAAGAATCCCTCACAGAGGTGGAGAAGAGAAAAAAGAAACCTTCACATAGAAACCATAAACGTAGAATTCGAAAATCGGATCCCCTTGAATTTATCTCTTGAAATAAGAATTTAGCCATTTTCTGGGTCTAAAATGGTAATTTTTTGGGCCAATAGCTCCTAAACTAAAGGTTGGTTTTTGAAAAAAATTGCCTATTCACTATCAGGATGGATTCTGAGACCAGACAAAATTTCCAATAAAAACTTTCTCTTGAATTTGGCCAGATTGAATTCTAAATATTGAGGTTTTTTTTAAATTAGTCAATTCTCATCGTCTCATATCAAATAACTGAGATTCGAGGGAATAAAGCATGAAATTTAATTTAGCGAATCATTTGAATTCGGTCAACAGCGGTTAAAATTCACCAATAGTCTGATATATCTAATTATACATAAATAAATCTGCACAATAATAAAATGAGAAACTAACGTGTAGAAAGAAAAAATGTAGAAACCCGATCTACATTTAGAGCTACACGTTCAAATGAAAAAAAACTATCCATGCATAGACAGCCTAGGTTTCTTTCGCGTATAATGTACACAAGGTTTGTATATTCGAATAATAAAATGAACGATAGTAGTTGTCTATGCATTGTCGATTATATCTGTTCTGTTAGTGAATGCCAACAAATGCTGCAACGTTTTAAATATACATTCTCATTACCTGTGTGCATTTTATATATCCAGTATATACGCACATATGAAAAAAATGAAGAACAAAAGTTGCATTATCTCGTTCTATTTGAATAGGAGAAATGTATTCCATGGATATCTTCTCCATTATAACGTAACGGATTATGAATAAATTTAACCATTGTACAAAATATAGAATATAACTAAAGCTAATTGATATCAAGATGGGAATTTATGATTTTTACAAAATTCTTAATTTTTTCATTAAGAAAACGAATTTGATCAAGATTTTTCTAGTTCATGAGGCCCTCTTTCAAGAAACGGAGAAAAATTTAGAAAAAATCAATTTTCAAGGAATATACGGCAAATTCTCATTTTTTGGAACTTTGAGTTGAAATTTTTTGTTGATTTCAACATGATAGAGTGATCAAAAGTTGAGTTTTAGGATCACAATCAATCAAACAAACCAATTACAGTCAATAACCAAGAGAGAAACAAGAATAGTGGAATGACAAATCAGACGTAGCTTCTCAAAAATAGTGGAATGATATGGTGTATTCGAAGGTATATAAGGCAATTTCATACCCTCACACACATCCATGTGTTTGACTCAGAATCTCAACATTGAAGTATAGGGAGGGTAATTATGATTAAGTCGTATGCAATGAAACCAGTAATTAGCAATTGAAGTTAATTTTTTAACATTACACAACAGAAAACAAGAGAGTTTACATGTTTTTCAAGGTTTATGATATGAGTCATATCTTATTTTTCATTATTTTGTGTAAAATTGATAGAGTACTTTTTTTCCATCTTGGATCAACTGGTCAGGATGAAAAAATTTTCTTCTTGATCTGATCTAATTTTCTCGGTCGATGACATGAGTAAGGGTCGATTTTTATTTCGTTGATTAAACTCTCTGAGAAAACTAAAGAAACCCCGTTTGTGATCAACGTTTTGAGATTCGATCCTGATCAAAAATAATTTTTTCTTCCAAAATTGATTTTCATCTGTTGCTGCTTTCAAGATATCCTTTATTCGTTTGCAACAAAAATTAACGTTTAATCGAAGGAGAGAAATTTTCCAGAATAGATTTTACACAAATATAATTTTTGTTTTAGAGTGACAACACAAAATTTCTCTTCGAAATTAGATCAGATCAAGAAGGTTTCATTGCATACGACTTAATCATAATTACCCTCCCTATACTTCAATGTTGAGATTCTGAGTCAAACACATGGATGTGTGTGAGGGTATGAAATTGCCTTATATACCTTCGAATACACCATATCATTCCACTATTTTTGAGAAGCTACGTCTGATTTGTCATTCCACTATTCTTGTTTCTCTCTTGGTTATTGACTGTATCATCATAAAAATTTTGATATGGGGGATCTTGAAATATGAAATTTCATCGGTTTTCAAAAATGACCGAAAAACTCAATTTTTACACGATTATGGGGTGATTCTCAAACCCAGATTCAGCATATTTAATTTCTTTGACAAGTTGTCATCCGAAAACTCAACTTTTGATCACTCTATCACGTTGAAATCAACAAAAAAATTTCAACTAAAAATATAATATTTCAAAGCACAAAATAAGGGAATTTGGCGCTACTTTTAAGCTTGCAAATTTGCCGTATATTCCTTAAAAATTGATTTTTTCTAAATTTTTTTCTCCGTATCGTGAAAGAGGGCCTTATGATCTAGATTCAAAAAAATCTTGATCAAATTTCGGTTTCTTGATGAAAAAATGAGAATTTTGTAAAAATCATAAATTCCCATCTTGATTTTAACTAGCTGTAAATGATATTCCTTATATGATAGGTCCAAATGAAGAGTACACCTAGTTAATATGAAGATGGGAACTTTGAGTTGGAAATTTTCGTTGATTTCAAAGTGAGTCAGTGATCAAAAGTTGGTTTTTAGGATCACAATAAGACAAAAAAATTAATTCTCTTTCTAATTATCTCCCTCTCACATTGAAGTCAGCAAAATTTTTCAAATCAAACTTCAAAGAAATGGGAATTTGGCGCTAAATCGAGATTTGAAATATGTCATTAATTCTAAAGTTATAATTACATGATAAAAGTTATGTGACTCTGGGAAGTAGGTTTTCAAAAAAACGTTTTGAAAAACCAACTTTCTTTGAATTAGTATCTTCGAATTTTCTATCGAAAGGGTGGTAAACGAAGAATTTTTTGAAGCTTTGTGTTGCTTAACCCCTTCGATCCCAGAGGTCGTATACGACCTCTAAATCAACAGTTTTAGGCGATCGCTGCATTTTAACGAGTTCGATGGGGTTAAATGAGATGTGGTAGAAATAACCCAATGATAAATGCGAAATGGGCTTAAAGAGATTCATGTTTTTTAGTTGATAATCCAATAGTAGCAGTTAAACTCGAGTCTGTTGATGGAATTCCCAGTCAAACGGACCCAACTGCAACACTCAACGAGATTTTTTCAAAGCTGAATCTAAAGATCACTGCTAAATCAAAGTACATGAAAACATCTTTCTTTCGTATCTTTATGTCTGTGTTTCTTTCTCTACAAAAGATGACTACATCATTCTGAGTTGATAAGAAATCACAAATGTAATTCGCTTCACTTTCCAATTCGATTTAAAAATAAACTATTAGTTATCTTTTGTATTAATGATTACGTATGATCATGAGTCGAATAATAATTTTCAAGCAACTAAGACAAGTTCCATAGTTTCTTGTTGTCATCTTTCTATCATAGTTTCTATCACAGATTCTAACATGGATGGTCTTTCAATAATTATTGACACTCTCTCTAAATTTTCTTGATTTCTTATCATAATTTGCACAAATATCTGTAATATTATATTATATTTAACAGATATATAAATAAGTTAACATACCAGGAATATACGAATATACTGGTATATGCATATAAATGAATAGGTGAATTGGATACAGGTATGTATGGATATATTCATACTTGTATTAATAAAGCAGGCTCTTTCCATAGGTTCTCTATACATCAATAGATATTTAATCTTAAAGATTTAATCAAAAGATACACTTTACAAAAGATACTTGCTAAATAACTAACGCGAACAGAAGAAATAAACTCAGGCATCACTATTTAGATTGAAGAGTTTGTCGTGAACCTTTTATTTAGAAAAGTATCTCACTAACATGGAAGTAGCTAAAATTTTGACGCCCAGCGAAAGTGACCAGGAATCTCAGCCATCCTCGGAATTATTCTCCCAGCAGAAATGTGAAACCTCTTCATCGCCTAATTCAAGTCCAGAAGAGAACGGAATCTTCCAAGGCATTAATAATAACAATAATAGTTTTACAAGTGAATTGATGGCCAGCCAATTTGTGGGTAATCTGGCCAAGTTCAATACTCATGAATCACTTCGTTGGTTCTCAGAAAGAAGCAATAACTTTATATCAGATATTGTCCAACAACAGTTGGAGAAGCGTCTCCTTCAGATAGAAACCCAAAACGCTCAAATCCACAGACATATCATTGATTTGACAGCTTCCCTTGTACGCCTTGAGGGCTTTCTTGAAAGTAAGTATCCAACATTTTTCGTCATCATCCTTTTGTGCAAATAAATTTTCAATTTCCCCCCTCAGACTCTGGCATATTAACGAATTCTCTAAAGAGAAAGTTTTCCGAGGAAAACTCTTCAAACATACAGCAGTCAAACAACCAGAATACTCCCAGAGTTCGCAGCGGCAATTCCAAAAATGAATTCCAGGAACACTTGAATCAACAATTAGAGAACCTCCAACAGGGATATCAGAGAAATAATCAAATTCAGAAAAATCTAAGTTTCATCATGGATTTCATAGGTCAGAATAAATTCCAAGCGAGTAATAATAATGGCCAGATGGCATATCCGCCCAATATGCCCTGCTTGAGGAATCCCATTCTAAACTTTCTCAATAATAATTTTAACCAGAATGACGATATTCAGAAAGAAATCAAGAGTGATCTCGAATCTCAGGAGAAGGAGTATACCGACGAAGATGACACAAAGAAAAGAAATATCAAGGAGGTATGCATTTTCCCGCTAACTATTTTTGAATTTTTTGAGAGTTTGTAAGATTAGATTCATGAGCTAAACTTTTGTTAGCTTTGGTTGTCAGCCACTTCAATCTTGGATCCTATCGCTCTCTGTTAGGACCTTGAGTGTTCAAACTGAGAGAGCAAGAAAACTACTCTTTCTCATCAATTTCACATTAGTAATAAAAAATAAGTAGGGTCAGATTCATCCATTCTAACGGAATTCTATACAGTAATTAAATCGAAATATTATTTTTTATTGTTCTTTATCATCAATTAACAACAAGAATAATTTACATTTTTTCATACGTACGTCCTAAAAAAGAGATTTGTAACCAAGCATTTGGAATAGCAGTAGTAGCAGAGAGAAAAAAAACATTAGTTCAATCAGAAACATGAACGAGGCGACGTATGGCTTCAAGGATAGTTAAGTTATATTATATTGTGTACTGCCGTTGGCCAAATTCGCTTTTAAAAACTACATTATGTAACATTAAAATCTCTAAATTTTTTATCATATATAGATCCTTTCAAAATTCTCGACCTATTTGAATGATCAAAATCAAGGAAATACACAGCTATTGGAAAATCAAGAGAAGAATGCAGTTACGAATTCATTCCCCGGGATTAACCATCTCTTGAGTAGTAACAACTTGAAAATAAATCGATCTGATGAGAATGGAGGAAACAAATCGAAAAAGTGGGACGAGAACCGACCCTATCGTAATACAACAAATCAACGCCAAGATGAACCTGTTATGATCTTGAATCCAATAGAACCTAGAGAAATGTTTGTTGGGGGTGTACATCCGGTACGGTTACCAGTCTGGGCATACAGGAAATGCTTAGGCATGGTGCGAGGGGCTCCGCATGAACTTGGGCCGAGATTATGTCTCAGACTTTTGCAATCATTATTCAGCTTGAACTATCTCGTTACTCATAATTATAATGGATCTGGCGGGAAGACGCCAATTGATCCAACTGTGATGTCAGCTGTACTCCAACAAGCTCAACTTCAGTTTGGATCAGATCATTTCTTCACTGAGCCAATGGCCCTGGGAAAGCTAAGGGACTATTTGAATAATGCATTTAGAGTAATGGCTTTCCGACAGCGTAAGGGGGAAAGGGTTCGAAGTCCCTTTTGGAATGAAGACGGCGAACCAGTCCTTCCATTAGACCCTCCAGCTGGTTACAATATTAGTGGTAAGAATACGACAACCTTTACAAGTGGACAGACGAACCTTGACAAAAAGTATTTAAAGAGTGATCTAAACTGAATTAAAATCCAGTTCTAAAGAAATCTGTACATAGAAGAAGAACAAAAGGAACTAATAATGCCAAATTTATAAAAGTATTCAATTTTTCCTTGGTATTTTACCCATTTATAAATGCAAAATTCTATTATATGAATTTAATTTGATGATTGAATGAAAAAATTGCCAAAAGCAGCCAAGTATGAATATTGATCAAAATAAAAATTCCCGCTAACAAATCATTTCTTATCTATCATGTAGTTACTTGTAAGTAACATCATGCATAACAAATTAAAAATAGATCATTGCAAGAAAATTTTATTTTAAAAGCTAATGAGTATAAAATAAGGCGTTTATTCTTCAAAAATTTGGTATCATTTTAAAATCAGAAGTTACAGTTTAAAATATAAAATTTGGTATTTAAAGTTCAAGTCTTAGTCTTTTAGAAGAAAGGTTGTAAATCGAAAATAAACGAATAGGACGACTCAAATCAGTCGAACCCTATTATTACATTCCTCTATTTGTAAATTTTTTGATAATGTGTTTTTTCTTAGCGATACAATTTTTGTATTTCAATTCAAGTCATGAAACATGAAATGAAATGAATGATGAATAATTGAAAGAGTAATGCTTACATGAAAAGTGAGCGAAATAAATTACTCCAAGCTACATCTCACATTTCCCCTTATCAAAGGGATATATCTCGGAGTGTGTCTTTCAAAGTATAGAAAAGACATTGTTCACACTTTTCTCTTCCATTATTAACTAAGCTCTTTGGATTAAGAATTGAAAGAGAAAGATATCTGACAACTTCATAGTCTTGTTGAATTTCCTGATGGGGAGGAGATGTCTAATATATTTAAAAGTAAGTAAAGGAAACTTTAACAAAGGGGGTATTTATTTAGTCTACAAAGTTCCTTTATTTTCACTTTTCTCAGATTAGAATTTTTGTCTAATTGAAAAAATACAAAAATAAATATTCGTCAGAATCAGATTTTCATTTTTTAAACATATAATTAATTACAATTATTATTAGACTGAATCAGGATTGCTTAGAGGGTAAAATACCAAACTCGATTTAATTTTGCTTGATGAACCAATGAAATTTCAAATTTTCAACAAAGATATTCATTAACATAATATTCTCTTCACATTCCATGTCTTAGTTCATTAATTGATAATGATTTGTAAAAATGAGAGCAAAATTTATGATTTTCCAAAATGCAAAAAAAGACATACTTTACATATTTTTTAGCCTAACTTTGTTATTAGAGCACATAAAATCTTGGAAAATACCTCAATTTGAAGCTAAATCAATTCTTCACGTTATGATTTAGTTCGATTACATCATTGATCCGGATCTTAGGAGGCATTGTCACCTGATTTCAGATCTACATTTTTTTTCCTTTTCAATCGCAAATAAAATAATGAAGAAGACATTTTGAAGGACTGTAAATGTTTATTTAATCTTAAGTTGAATTATCAATACTCTTTAATTAATCGAGATCATTTAACTAGATCATGAAGAACTGGGAAATGGTGAAAATCACAAAAAACCGGTAGTTTTAAAAATTAGCGTACTTTGGCCAAGGTTTTTCAATGAATTTCCACTGCGAAAAAATGACAAATTTAATATTTTTGCATCAAAACAGCAATTAAAAATATTTTTATATTCCATCTCTTTTCAAATGATCTGGTCATTTTATATTCCTAGAATAAACTCGCTTATCAAGATGATCATCAATTGATAATTTCCTGGTAATTTCCTAAAAATGTAAAATATTTTTCCAAAATCCATTGAAGCATGGTCTTCATCAAACAAAAAGAATAAAAGGACGATGAAGTGGAAATATTGAGACTGCCAGTGCCCACGGTGCAGAAATGAAATATGTTCTCTTTGATCTAATGAAGAATAAGACAGTCCTAGTCTAAAATGATGGAATCTTCAATCTTAATTAAAGTTGCGGCTTTACTTCTAAAACCTAGATCATGAGGCCTATTTTTATCGTATGCAAGAAAAATAATTTTCGACTGATTTTCATGTTTATTTCAACTTGACAGAGCGATTACAAGTTTATTTCATGGATCACAAGTAGACAAGAAAATCATTTACATAAAAATTTTGAAGGACTCGTATCTTGGGTCATTAGATTTTCATTGATTTCCAACCGGTTAAAATGATCAAGAAATTGAAATCCGACTTAGCGTATTACTAAGAATAGATTTACTTCTACCTTTTTTCACTTTTTGAGCTCGAAACTATTGTGGAATACAAAATTTTATGATTTGACATAGGATAAATCTCTTTCTTGAAGCCTACTATTTACTGCTCTATTCTTGTTTTTCGACAACTTTAGGACTAAACTTAATCGATAGTCAAATTCAGTATTTTTTCTGATTCTCACGGTGATCTTTAAACGAATCAACTCTCTCTTTAATAACCAAGTTAACCCTTTCAGTGCTGAGACTATTTCCCAATTTTTATAAAAACCAAAATTTAGCTATGAACATACCAAGTTATTTAGCCAAAAATATTACTAATGCAAGTTCATATTGTGGGCTTCAATTTAAACTTTAATTGATCCAGAAATCTATCAAACTGGTAGAGTTATGTAGGTTCAAAAATATTGGAAAATTGACATATATGTCCATCGGCACCGAAAGGGTTAATAATTTTAGGTATTTTTTGAAGCCCGTGAAGTTGAACTGGAAATGATCATGCAAGTTTATAAGCAAATTTCAACAATGCCAAGATATACCTTCAAAACCTGTAACAGATTTGATCAGAAAAAATGCCGGGATTCAGCATTTGTTTACTGAATTAAAGTGAAATAAAAAGCTGTTTGACGTTTGAAAACATTGAATCTATTCTTGTTTTTTATTTTATTTATAATTTTTGGTTAAAATTATTTTCCAAAACAGAACATAAACAATGTAGTCCTGAAAGAATAGAATCAAAATCTGATAAGAAGAATAAACAAGCTTGTTAGAGGGAAATTCCCACGTCTAAGCTATTTTTCTTGTTATTTCATTAATGGGTTCATCTTTGAAAATTATTTCAAGAGATTGTCAAAAATCGATAAAATTACCATTTTTTTCTTTTTTGCAGTCGGGAATGAAACTTGATAAAACGTGATTTAATTGTAAGTGGATATGACTATATAAGAATCACTTGTGAAATTTGACAGCATTTGGATTTAATAATTATGATTGGTCCTTTGAAATAAGCCAATCAGAGATGACCATTCGTATGGCATATCAATGAATGTAATGAATGTATCTAATACAACATGATAATTCCCCTTTGATTATTATATCAATGGGCAATAAGAAGAGCTATCAAACTCCAATACCAAAAGGATATGTTATTATAAATCTGATTAATCCGAATATCCTATGGTTGGTACAGTTTTCTGACAAAATTCGAACTGATGTACAAATGATTATCAAGAAACACTGGCACAAATCTATTCAATGGACTCGGAAACGAAACCTAACCAATAGCCAAGATTCCTCTGAGCATTTATTGAACACGATAATTGGGTTGAATGGAAGTCCTTTCGAGGTACTGCTCAATGATCAGACGAAATTGGAAGCTTTACAATCAAACATTCTATTCAACGAGATATATCGGTGTCTGTTCACAAATGGATATAAACTCTTGTTAAGTGGAAATTTTATTAAATCAGTCGATGTTACCTCGTTGATATTTCATAAGGAAATGGAATTACAGATGAACGCTGAATTCTCAACAATATCCCCAGATGGACTGGATTCTGTGTTGTTCTCAAAGGTTTCTCCTGACCTAGCAAAATCAATTATCAAGATGTTAATACAGGTTAGATTTTAATTTCTTTTATTTATTTTAGAATACTTATACTGTTTATCTATACATAAAAAGTGACTTTTAGTGAAACATTCTTCGACATTTGGTGATAATTTTGATTTACTTTATTTTCGCGTCCTTTGCAAGTTATATATTTTCCATAAAATAAATTTATGAAGAAATTCTAGTTGATAATCATAGCTAAGAAAAAATATTCCACTCCAAAACAAAGAAAGTTTCAAGTCTTTTAGCATTGGAAATATATAATTTGTAGTTATTTTTCTTTCTAACATAAAAAACTATTGCTACTAAAGTTTTTCCAAATCCATTCGTTATGAATCTTTGAGTCTTTGAAACAAGAATGAAATCCACATCTACTGGCAACTGATTATACTGTTCAGGACTTGTTTCACATTTTGAATATTCAACTCTCAGCGAATCCAATAAAAGGCAGATTGTGTAAATAGCCAGAGACAAAAGAGAAGAAAATGATTCTTTGACAGTTACTAAGTGAGAATTTATTTTTTACCAAGAAGAAGAGTAAGGAAAAAATCGCAAAGGTCGCAACCAGTTAGAAAATCGCAAAAATTTCAAATTTACTGCCCTACTGATAAATCAATAGGGACGCTGTAGGATTTTTATGGTAATTATTAAGTTGTGTTAGAGGTTCAGGGAGAAAATAGTTTGTTTTATCCGATGAAAATGTCTATTTTTCACACTTTTTCAAAAATCTTTCTGGACAAGAACCTCATCTCTTGATTGATGTTTCAGCAATCAAGAAAGATAATAATCTGTTGTCGTGAGGACTTGATTTTTGGGTGGATGCTTTAGTGTATATCGACATTTGTAGCCTTTTAGTGACGTTTAGATTCCCAACTTAGATTAGTTTTGGAATAAAACGGGTTGTAAGTTTAGGATTTCAATTAATCATGAAAAAGCATTTTGAAGGGTAAATTCTTACAGGTCCCATTTATATGGACCAAACTATTAAACCTGAATATTTCTACTAAAGAAGGAGATTTTGCAAGTCACGCTTCATCATATATCATATGAGCATTTGGACTAAAAAGTAATTACAATTACTAATTAGTAATTACCTAAAATTATCTGTAATATTAGGTTTTGCGATAAGTAATGGGAGTCCAATTTAACAAAAAATTTATTGAAAGGATTCAAACAAATTTGTTACCATTAGAAAGATGAAAAACATCAATATTTCTTAGTATTTTGATTAGAAAGATTATCGCCAGATATTTGTTTTGCTTGGGAACTTGGCCAGAGATTAAAAAATTTTCTTCTCCCTAATAGTAGCAATCTTGAACCATCTGATGATTGCCATTTTAAATCTCTAGAACCCTTTCTAAAGGTCAAAAATTGAAAATCAAAAGATGAGATTAGAAAGCTACAAATTCTTTTGGTCAGAAACTATTTTCACTGATTTACTATTCATTTTTCTCAAATTGTTTTCCATAAAATCAATTTTCCGAAAATCTTTGCGTATTCAATCTCTAAGGGGGGTTTAATTTCCTTAAGAGCTATATGTTATAGGGTTTTTTTTGGTGACGAGGGATAAGTGCTTAAGTCTTGTGGTATCTCTAATTGGAGTTCTCTTCCCTTAGAGATAAGACTCAGCGTGTATCTAATTTATAAACTAGTGATGAAACATTCCAAACATGTATGGCAGGTATAGACGCCTTTTGTCCTTATTGAGACTCCTCAGTAGACTTGGACGAAATTTTGCAAAATTACTTAATCGCCCATCGATATGACAAATCTATTCCTCAAGTATTTAAATATAATCCCACCAAATTTCGCTTCAAAATCCCTTACCACGCTTCTGGAATAAAATAAACAAAATTGTGAAAATTTTCAAATTTAAAACGTTTTTTATTGTTTTATATTTATAATTTTAACTTGAATTCCCATGATTTCTTTACATAAAGTTATAAAAATGACTTATATCCTTTTAAAGTTGTTTTTTCAATAGCTCAAAACGAAATTTCTCTTATTTTTCATGAATATTTCAATTTTGATAGGTCAGAAAACGTCCTAAATTAGAATATTTTCACAATTTTGTTTATCTTATTCCAGGAGCATGGACTTTGAAGCGAAATTTGGTGGGATTTTTATATTTGAATACTTCGATGGGCGATTTAAGTAATTTTGCAAAATTTCGTCCAAGTCTACTCCTCAGTATACCGTAGCCGAGATTCGAACCAGGGTCATGGGAAGATGTGTGACTTCTCCGCATCCAATTAGAGATACTCCAAAACTTAAGCACTCATTCCTCGTCACCAAAAAACCCTATAACAAATAAATTAAGTATTTAAAGTATTACTTAAAACAAAAAAATATGTAATCCTGGGATCTTTCAAATCTATATCCCTCTATATTAAATATCTTTTTTCATGTGATATGAACTCAACTGATACTTTTTTCTCTATTCTCCTATATATATAATATGCTATCTATGTATAACGACGTTGTATTATATAACATGCACAATACACACTGGGTAGTTTATCATATTTCTTTGAACTGTTCCTCTCTCCCCTTCCCAATACATTAGCATTTTCCTAATCTGGTCCGGGGCATAATCCCTTTTCTTCTGCTTTATTTTAATTTATCAATTGAATAATCTCCCAAGAGTATTCCTCAAGAGGGGAATTATTAGGTGTGGAAAGATTGAGAATCATGCAGAAATAAATTTTTAAAAATGCCTAGAATAGCTATAGGTTTACCCCTATGGACATTTACAGTTAATAACCAAGAGAGATACAAAAATAGTGGAATGAAAAATCAGACGTAGCTTCTCTAAAATAGTGAAATGATATGGTGCAATCGATTCGAATGCCATTTCAACTGTGAAATGCGTATAAAATAAAAATGTGTTTCAAGTTATAAAATTATTTTTGTCAATTAATATGCAGAGAACTCGTCTATCTATGGAGCAGAAACTTTGAATCAAACGCTTAAGAGACAATGGATCTGATATATAAAGGATCTCACAGTTCAATTTTCCTGTTCTGAACACACCATATCATTCCTCTATTTTTGAGAAGCTACAACTGATTTTTCATTCCCCTACTCTTGTTTCTCTCTTGTTTATTGACTGTATGTCTAATAGGTCATATTATATTGGATAAATAATTTTATTGACTTGTAATAAGCGTGATTCAATGTAGTGTAAATATTTTACGTAATTGAATAGCTTATTATTATTATTGACATTTCGAAATTACCAATATTGAAATTTACGAAAATCTGATTTTTGATGAAGTTTTTAATGAATGCTGCAAGATTGAAGAAATAAAATATCAGGAATTGAAAATATTCTACTTGGCTACTCGAATGACAGAATATTTTGAAATTTTACAGACTTTTTATACCCATGTTCTTCATAAAAATCGATAGAATTTATTATTTATCAACAAAGTTTTTTCTTGGTCTGATATGTCTAAAGGAATTGCCGCAAATTTTCGCAGAACAACTTTATTTATCGATTATTCCATAAAAATTTAATTGCTGAATAACTTTGATATCTATGTAACGTTGAAGTAAGATTTTTAGCAATACGTACAGAATCTGTAAAAATAATAAATATTTATTTTATGAAGCAATATAAGATTTTTATTTTTCAAAGATTCTGATTATCTGGTACAAAATTTTAACTAAAGAAGCTCTAAAATCTAATTTCAATCTTATAAAATTAATATCTTGAATAGCATCTCTAAGAGGATAATCACCATCTGTTCGATGTGACGAACCTTCACGACGGTCGTCTTCGCAAACCAATGAAAAATGCTATTTCTTTATTTTCTAGAATGATTCAAGTTGGAGAAAACTTTTTACTCTAATGGAAATGGGATATTCTCAAATTTCCTTTTTTTGAAATTTAACTCCAGCAATATTAGAGATTAGAATGGATAAAAAGGACTGTCTCGTCTATTTTTCTGCAAGAAGCAAAACTTTAAGTATTTAGAAAGTCTAAATCAAATTGTCCAACATTTCAGAATGAATTTTTTCTTCGAATTAGAAATAATAGATGATCCATAAGACTTATTTCTAAAATTAAATTCATTAAATTTTTCATTCTACTATTTATTTTAATCTTTTTTTTTCTTTTGTAACTTGTACCATGATGTTTTATACATTATTCGAATTCTCCTGAAGAGTCCATTCAGATTCTGACCCAGGGCTCGCGACCAAACTTGAAACTTTTTCTGAAATCTGTAACAATTGTCTGTGATTCTTGTTTTCAAATTAATTAATTAAATTTAAAAGGAAGGTGGCCATTTTTTATTCATTTTCATTGTTTGAGTTACACGTGTATAATAACAGTTATAATCTCTTCAGAGTATTTTACAAATAAGATCATGTTTTTTTCATTCTTAAAAAAAGACATGATCTTATTTCAAGATCCCACCTTTTCAATGCTAGTCGATATAAATGGATAATTTCGATCTCTCCTTTATTCGAAATTCAAGAAGATTGGAGTCTTATTTTTAGTCGTTATCAGTAGGGGAAAATAAAAATAGTTAATTGTAATGGAGAAACTAATGTAATATGAAAGAGTGAAACTGTATTTCGTACAGTTTTTAAATACATTCACATAAATATAATCATGATTAATTGTGATGCGAGATTTCACACTCTTCCCATTAATTCAAAATACCTAATGAGCAAGATTGATTGGATTCTTTCAGAGAATAGAATGAAACGTACAGTCTAAGCAGGGAAATATATATGTAAAGATTAGCTGTGTATGCAAGACGTAAATAGTCATTATTTGTGAAATCGAAACATCTTTATTCTGAGAATAATTTCGAATAAAAATAGACCAAAATAACGAAATTCAACTTCTATGAAAATTGCTTCAAATGATTGAAAAAAGTGGAACTTCTTCCTATCAACTAGGTTTAGTTAGAATTCAATGACTATAGCAATAAAGCATCATCCTTTGAGAATACTTTGAACAGTTTTTCTTGATCTGAAATGGTAGGACTAATGTGGGTTCCCTAATTCAATGAGGTAATCAAATGTCTCAGTAAGAGATTGTTGACCAAACCAAAAGAAAATATTTATTCAATTTTCAATTTATTTCAGAATAAAAACAAGAAATTATTCCAATTTCGGAATAATAATATTAGCTTAAGCAATTTAATGCATTTTTCTATAATTTAGACTGTTATTGGTACTGTAATTTATTAAAACTTTGCAACCCTTTATATTTACTTTTCTATATTGGAATCATTCAGATACAAAGTATCTCCATGAATACTTGAGCTACATCACGGGACATTTATCAGGAAAAATCATCATGAAATATTGCAAGACTAACGAAACTAGAGAAACGCAAAAAACTAAATTTCCTCAAGCAAAAATTCTCTCCAACATTTTTAGTTTATGAATCCAGTGATTTAAGCCGAGAGCAATCAGAAATTCTTATTATTAAAATCAACATAAAGATTGAGAAAGTTGATGGAATTCCAACCAATTGGAACTGTAGAAGGTTGATTTTTTTTAGTTTTTCATCAGAATTTTGAACTAAATCCCCAAAAAAGCCTTTAAATTTTAAATTTAAAACTATTCATAGTTTGACTAATTTTCCCAATAAAATTTCTGACAAGATGAGAATGAAATATCTCAGAAATTTATTCCACCCCTCCCCTCTCTTAATCCTAACTAGGACAGGATTTTTATCTCGTCGATTGATGTGAAATAATTAATCTAATTCTAACAGCTAACATGTCCCCTTTCAATTTCTTGTCAACTGGCCTTCTCATTTCATCTTTTTTTCTGTGAAGGAGGGGGATGATTAAATTTTGCATCTCTGTTGTTTGGAATTGACTTTCATTGTCATTGAAAACAACATCTTCCAGACTTTTCTCTTCATTCATCAATGGAGCAGATTGAAATTTCTTCATCTCCGAACGACTAACGAGAATATTCACTATTCCCGGATAATGTTCAACATACTTTTGAAAATTATTCTGGCCACTGAATTTGGCCATTTTTTAACGTTTGAGCACAAATTTTTTATCGATTTTGTAGATTTAACGCAATTAGGCGAACAGTTCAAGTTTGAGAGAAACTCATTTCTGAATTTTGGATTATTTTTCCTTCAGGATAATCGATAAGGTGAATTTGAATTCCTTGTCTTGTGTTGTACCTAAATATCAGTATTGAATTCGAAATCGACAAAAATTTTGAAAAGTGGGAATCTGGGGCTAAAATCGGGTTTAAAATTCAGTATATCCATCAATATCTCAGAGATGAACCAAATGGCTGAAACGCCTTCTATTATCATTAACTTGGTTCATTATATTTAATGACCTTAAAGATTTAATATGAAAACATAATCGGAATCAGCATGTATTATTCAAAATTTTTTTTTCTTTGTAAAATGTGTAAATTGAGATGAGACATCCATTATTGAATTCATTAATTATCTGAAAACCTTTTCTACACATCTACCTGTGTGTGATCACTGATCATGCAAATTAATTCAAGAAATCTTTGAATAAATACGGTAAATTTAGTTTATTTTGGTATAATTTCTTTAAGAAGTACAGATCCAAGACTGACTTTGAACATTACTTTGAGTTAACATTTCCATACAAGGGGATTATGTATTTCCATATAGAAATAGTTATCACTATATCTGTATGTGAATCTATAAATTTAGCCCATTTTTCTTTCACATACTATTTCTAATTCTACTGTTTGTATTCATTAATCTAGAAATTCCCTTCTGGTACACACTGATTTTATTATCTGATTATTTGTATGAAAAAAATGATTTTACAATTTCTTCAATAATCCAGAAACTATTTGTACACTACACTGCTCAAGTACACTATTCAAACTCCCTTTTTTCAAGATTTTTTCAATCTTTTTATAATATCCTTGCTATAGAAGAATATTAATCCATAACTCTGAATTTCAATTCGTTTTATTTTTCTAATCGAAATAGATATTCACTCAAAAATTTGAAGATCAAAAGCTTTTACCAGAGCCACGTGTTCTTCCATGAAGTTTTTTTATTTACAAAGAAAGCTTTAGAGTTCAACACTTTTCTTTAAAAATACTAGCTAAATTAAATAGTTAACATTTTATTCTTGCTATAACTTTTGCTTAAAATACTTGAACATTGTTGTGTTGGCAGAAGCTGTACAAAACTGGTCTACTGGATCTAAATATTGTAAAAATCAGAAACTATTCTCTACCAATATATTGAATTTATCAAGCCTACTCACCTTTTGAGTTTCATGGTTTCTATTTGTATCGTTTAATAAAAAGTTCCGAATTTGAGTAGATTTGAATAAGCTTATAGTTTTTATACAAGTTGCTTCATATGTTTCTGCATTTAATATCTTTAGATGTAGATCAAATCGGTAGCAGACAATAGAAATTATCTATTTGTAATCGATTTCGAAGAAAAAATAAAGCAGAATTGGAATATTTTATTTTTCTACTGAATGCATGTGAAAAACATTATTAATGCATAGGATCATGTTTATGCGTATACCCCAATTTACTCATGTCCTCAAAAATTGCTCACGTAAGATATTCCATGACAAAATTCATGCAGAACGAAATGAATAGTAACACCAAAATTTCAATCTGTCAATTAATGAACATGCATGAGTTAGTTATTGAATTTTGTTTTTCTTCCTCAAGAAATACAAGATTTTATCATGGACATTGGCTGACTACGAGACAGGAAAGGTCTTTCAGACTATTGAAATGAATGAAACAACATCCCTGGATCATACTTCTCTTGATGAGGTGAAACCATTGTCGGTTGTTGTCAAATTTCAAAATTATATTTGGGATGCGTTCAAAGAGGGCTCGGACACCTCTCCAAGAATTATTTTAGACTTGTTGAAATTATTCTCAGAAAACAGTTATCAGATTGCTGATTGTGTTATATTTCGAGGTAAACTTTCTACAGTAATTCTCAGGAAAAAGGTTAGTTTATATTTCATTTATATTACAGTAAAAGTATTTCTATTGAAACATCTTATTGAAACACGAATATTTACCCCCTAATTGAGTATTATCTCGACCAATAAGAATGCAGCAAGTGATTTCTATATATAGGTCGACATAAACAATACTTAATTAGGGGGGTAAATATTCGTGTTTCAATAAAAATATTTTTACTGTAATGTATATTTATAACATTTTCACTTGATGATACGTTAACATAATTCTGATTAACCCTGTGAGTGACTCAAATTGAGTCACACTGTGCCTCTGAAGACACAATTGAGCAACTTATTGTTAAGCCTCAGAAAACACTTGGTTTAGCACTCATTCGATAGGAAAATTATTAATCTCCTGAAATACACAGAGATCATTCGTCAAACACGTGATATATACGAGTTCAAAGAAAGTTTCTTTTTACAAAGAATGAATTTTTGTTTAAAACGTTTTTTTGAGAATCTAAATCCAAGGGTCATGGATAAAAACCAAGATAACTATTATCGATTAATCATAGCTGTGGAATTTGCTAAATCTTCAAAGGTAAGCTATTATCGGATCATAAAACGACCGGTAAACAATAGGCAAAATAGGTTGAGTGCGAGTCAGGAAATGATATTCTCTGAGACTTTAATCGATAATTCGAATTACAATTTGTTTTCAATCCTAAATAAAACGTACATCTTTGAACGGTAATCTGGTTTAGAAAAAAAATTGTATCCACGAGTATCTTGTAATCCTTTTTTGAAGTTGGTTCAGTTTCATGCTTTTGTTGAATATTTCTGTCATTGTTGATCTGGTTCAATTGTTATCAAATCATCGAAGAAAATCTCTCAAAGAAATGTCCAATAATCAGATTTTATATGAAAATTCAATCTGACTAAAGTTAGCCCGTTATTCGAATTTCAAAAATGCACCGAATTTCCACTTTTTCAACTTTTGAGCCCGAAATTTTTATCGATTTCGAGGATTCGAAGCAGTTTAATGCAGATCTTTGGGATCAACATTGAACGAATAATTCGAATTCACCTGCAGAAGTTTACTGAAATTCGTCATTACAAGTGGGAAATCAACCCATTTGAATTTTTCGATTATCACGAAGGCAAATTATCCAAAATCTGGAAGTTAAACTTTTTCTCTGAAACAGTAAGATCTTCGCTACTTCTATGGCCAAATTCCAATTCTTGTTTTAATTTTGATCCGAAATATCATCACTTAACTGCTTCTAATTCTCGAAATCGATAAAAATTTCGGGCTCAAAAGTTGATAAAGTGGAAATTTGGTGTATTTTTGAAATACAAAATAAACGGGTTAACTTTGGTCAGATTGATTTTTTTCAAATATCCACTTCTTATTAGCTCATTCCGTTTTAGAATTCAAAAAGAAATTTTTTTCTGTGAATCCGGAGAAAAATATTGAGTTTCTTGTAAAAATGGTAAATTCTCATCTTCACGTCAACTAGCTTTATATAAGAAGATTAGTTCAGGAAGTTTCGACTTTAGAAATAACCAAGTAAGAATTTAAGGATAAATTTTTATGTATCTCTGATTAACAAAATTCATAAGTTTGATTTTTATCTATAAACTATGATCTTGGAAAAATGCATTAAGATTCATAATCAAGATAGCTTAATCAATATTTATTTGGATTCTAGACAGATCCGTGTGATCACTTGCAATTTTGATCTGTTTGAGGATCAATTAGCCTTTTTGATTAGTGACCAAGACTAGATAAAGATTCGAACTCACGGCGTTTTAGAGAAGCTCATTTTAGAAAGCTAGACAGCGTATTTAACTATCTTCATGTAGACAACATGAAAAAGATTTGTTGGTCACTGGAGTTATTGGATTTCTTGAATTGTTACTCCAGTAACTTTATCCTGGTCTCTCAAAAATCAAATGTACCTTGTTTGATTGAGATTAATCAAATTTTGAAATTGGTGCAAATTCAAAAAACTCCATCAATATGGAGAAAACTGTATTAAAAGTAAGGCTGTTGAAAAGAAAGGCTTATCAGGCTCTTAATTTATTTAACCAGTCTTGAATGCGACAACCGAGAGGTTTTTCACTTTGCAATGACAAAAATTCTTCTCTTCATGAGTGACAAAACTCCCAAAGGACTTTCCAACAATGCAGTGCCAACTTGGCCCGAATTCCTCGTCACACTTCTTCTTTATATGTCCAGCAATGTCTTTTTCAATCTTTTCAAATCGAAAGCTCTCCTCGATAATGCTCTTCATGCGTTCCCTCTTGTTAATCTCCAAATCGGCATTTTCAAATTTCACTTCCATCGTTGAAAAGAAACTTTTCAAGGGAAGCCTCTGAAAACTTTATATATCTGGAAAATTTTTTCACGCAATAAAACATTTCTTTCTGTTACACAATGTTGAGTTGTGAGTGCACTGATTAATTAACATATGAAATAGGCCAAAGCCTATTATCATATTGGTGGAAATAACAATGTCTCCTCGGATCAATATACAAACTTAACCGTAGAGTGCAAAAGTTTTTATTCTTCTCGCCTCTTTTCTTGCATTCCTCTGTTCATCTTTATAGTTATCTTTCAACATATTTAACTTGTGTATCTTTTTATTATTTTAAACAAACCAAACTTTCTTTCACATACCTAGGCTGATTGATGCTTCCTGAAAAAAATTTAAACTTTTAAAATTGACATTTCTCAGCTGCTAAAGTGCACATAAAAGATTCAGAGAGTTTAGAAGTTCTTCAAATTATCGATTTTCAGTTGGTTTTCATTTTAGCCTTTACGCATAAACAGATCGAAAGGATACCTTCAAAACTACGGAATGAAATGTTCGAGTAATAGAGTGGGTCGCTAATTTTGAAATATTATAAATTTCATTCGAGTTTTTATAGTAATTTAGAAACGTCGATTAAGAAATACAAGTTAGAATGTAGGTTTCGTATGCTCCGGAAAGCTTTTAGAATTCTCTTGGCCTTAAAGTTTTATATGGGCTCTTGAAAAAAAATTTTTTCAAATGATTTCATCAACCGTTTTCTTGATATATCATTTCCTATTCTCACATAAGATTTGCTCCAAAAAATTGTAGGAAATTTGGGAAATTTAGTAAGCTGATTTATAAGATAATTTGGATTACATAAAACTATTATTTAAAGAAAAATATTTAGCTGCAACCTTCAAGATTTCACTCTGAAATCATGGTAAAACGTCATCAGGAATTTTGGAATTTTTTTTTGAAATTCTCTTACAAGTAGTAAAAAGATTCTGAACCATCAAATGCTCTTAAAGGATTTCTGAACAAGTTAACGTCCCTTAAATAGAATGAAAATTCGGGTGGCTTTTTTAGACTTCCACAATGAGTTGTGATCAGCAAAAACGACATCTTCATTTTTCTGCAATTATTCTCGAGATTTCCTGAAATATTTCTGTTCTTTTATTTACAGCGTGAGCAATTTATCACTCTCTCTGTGTGTGTAAGCTTGCACATCAAAGATTATCCTGGGAAAATGCTAGAAAGTCTATTTAAAAATTCCTTTTGATTTGCAATAAAAAGCAATAGAAGAGCTGAACACTGTGTCCATCATTAAGGGAATTTTCTTCGCATTTAAAATTAGAGTTGTATCCGAAGTATTGAAAAAAAACAGATTAGATTAACTTTAAATAAAGATAACTCCTAGGATTCCTATGTTCTAGAGACTTGTATGTATTTCTAAATATCTTACGTTTACTTGAATTAGTTAAGGATTTAGCAAGAGTTCTCTACATGGAATTCCTCCCATTTTCAGATATAGATCAATGATCGTTGAATTAAATGCACTTCAGTATAGCATATTTACTAAGAATCCATACGTTTTCTATATTCTGAATTGTAGACTCTACAATGTAGAGATGCAAATTTTTTTCTGAAAAATATATAATCTTTCATTCAATCATTAATAAACTCCCGCAATGAATTTATGAAATTCTGATAGAGTATCAAAGTTTTGTAAAATATTCGTTGATAAAGATTAATTAATGTTGTAACAGGTAGTCTTTCAGAGACCTATTCGAATTATATTCTCTAGCTTAAGTTGTAAAGAGACAAACAAAGGTCATTTATCTTTTCTACAAAGATTAGAAGCTTCTTCTTATCATTAGAACCTGTCGCTTTCAAAGTCTCTGATTAAATTAATCCAACAGGTTCAACAGAACACATAAAAAAGGTTAATAAGAAAACGGACAAAATAGACCTCAAGTTATTTTTCCAAAGACTAGTGATATATTTTTAAGCTGAACAATATTTTATGTATTACTTTTAGAAATCAGTTGCCGAGAAGAAAGAACAGAAAAAGATTTTATTTGGCATTTCCTTAGCCCAGCAGAACAAGCTGAGATTCTTCAATACCTGGAGAACGTTAGCAGAGTCTATATCAAACTTGATCATGACCAGCATCATGTTTGATATACGCAGTAGAAATTTCCTTGATCATAATCAGGAAAATGAGAAATCTTATCACGAAGTGGAATTCTATGGAAATCCTTGGTAAGTTTTTCTTTACATCAAGATAAAATAAGATTCCATATCTATTCAAGTTTAAAATTTGTTCAAATCTTTTCAAACGGTTTCATATTACAACTAATTTTTTTACTTTGAAAGTGATCAATAGAAAGTTTTTCATAAATTTCTTCTTCTAGTTATGAACGTGTTCTTTTTCGTAATATTTGAGCTTAAAAATCTTTCTCTATGCCGATTTCGCTGACATATCAAAAAACAAAACTAAAAAATTGCAATTTGATAATTATCGAGTTAGTTCTCAACCCAGCATTATCAGAAATGTGAAAGAGGCTGCACCTGCAAATGGTAAGAGAGGTAGAAAGCGTAAAAGTCTAAGTAGACTACCAACATTGGACAGATACTTAAAAAGGAAGCAAAGATCATGGATAAAAGCCATCAAACTTAACTCTTTCCTTCAATGCTCCAAATTGAAAGAACCAATGAGAGGATTTCGTTTCTTAATACATATTTATCCAGTGGATGTAATAGTCTGACAAGAATCGGTAAAATATAAGCTTTATAACTAAATTTTCACTCGTCATCTAAATCCTCTTCATCAATAGTTCATTAGAATCAGAAAGTATTCTTTAATAAGCTCGGCAATACTTTCCGAAAATCAAGAACTAAAATAATTGCAAATGAATCAGTATTAGATTCAAATCAGCTGTCTAATGATTCAGAAATTTTATATTGATCTTCTTATTGCAATTGTTGAATGAGATAAAATCCCTTTCAGAGAGCAAATTACATCCTCTACACCAGTTTTCTATTCAGATACATAATTATGAAATAAATGTAATAATCTGGCTAGATATGGGGCAGACAGTCCCCCCTTTTTATTTGATGGCGATCAAGAATTCTTGATCTCAATAAGAATCTAAGGAATGTAGAATTTTGACATTCAAATTTTTTCTCGACAGTCGTAAACATACATTCTTGCTAGGTAATAAGTAAAGTTTCAGAAATCCTAATTTGTCTGAATGGTATTGATTAGATCTAATATAACCATTCAATATTTTCCAGTCATTGTGTCTTCACACGCATTTTTCAGCTTTCAAATAAATCAACTTTTGATCACTCTCTCACGTTGAAGTCAGCAAAATTTTTCAACTCAAAGTTCAAAAAAATGGGAATTTGACGCTAACTTGGGATTTGAAATTTTAAAAATTTATTTTTTCAAATTTATTTTTCTCCTTACATCGTGAAGGTGGGCCTCAAAATCTTGATCAATTTTTTGATGAAAAAGTTGAGAATTTTGTAAAAATAATAAATTCCCATCTTCTTCATATTAACTAGGTGTATGTAAAGTGTACCAATATCAATCTAATTTTCAGTAAATCAATACTTTTCATATTTTTGACATGAGAATAAAACTTTTTAGATTGTTTATTGTTCCATCATAAGATATCAAATTTTTGGTTCAATATTAATCAAAATGATTAATTCGATGATATTACATTAACAATTCCAAAGAATCATTGCTCAATGATTTATGATCCGATTTTTTATTTAGCATACATAAACATAGGCATTAATGATTAGTAATGATGACATAATCTGAATGATTTTTCTATTATTTTTGTTTTACTCTCGATAATGTCAATGTAGCTGATGATGTAAATATGGTTCAATATATCAGGAAATAGATATTTATTTTCCATTGAAAAACTCGATGAATATTTTTATTCTGAAAAATATATAAATTTTTGATAAATTCGTCATTTTTCTGGGATGTGGAAATATCAAATTTCAAGTAGGGAAAATGATGAAAAATTCAAAATTTGATTTTGACACGAATATGGGGTGATTCTTAAAATCATATTCCTTAAAATCAACTTTTGATCATTCTCTCAGATTGAAATCACCAAAAATTTTCAACTCAAAGTTCAAAAAAATTGGGAATTTGGCGCTACTTCAAGATTTCAAATTTGCCGTATTTTCCTTAAAAATTGTTTTTTTTTAATTTTTTTTCTCCATGTCGTGAAAGAGGGCCTCATGAACTAGATTCCAAAAAAATCTTGATCAAATTCGATTTCTTGATGAAAAATTTGAGAATTTTGTAAAAATCATAAATTCCCATTTTCATATAAACTAGGTTTATATAAGACAATGATGATTATGTACAAGAAATTCTTCTCTGAGAATAATAAGAAAATACGAATAAATTGGTGTCATCAGAAGGGTTTCTCTTAGGAATTCATCAAACTCAAGAATAATTGGAGCATTGACTTTTTTGAGAAGACTCTGATGATTCTTTCTCGAAGGAATCATGTTCGTGACTTAATTTGTCTTGATTCTTTGTACAAAAATATCCTCAAGAAGTTTCTTTCAGTCTTTATTCATTAATTCTTTCTGTTCTCTTATAATTATTATGCATTACGAGGTATTGTAAGGGGGATGGGTGAAGTTGTACTCAAGAATATTATTTTTCTCTGAAAATTTGCAAAAATAGCAAAAGAATTTTGATATTAAGCATGAAAAAATTCATCCTCCAGTTCTATACGTTGGTTCAAAGTTTAAATGATGTATTTTATTCAAGTTTTCCAACTACAAAAAATGTAGCTGAATTCGATCAGAATAAAAATTTTCGTTCATTTATCATGAATAATTGATAATACGATTATAATCAATAACTTCTGGTCTGTATTTGCCCTGGAAATCACTAGATCTGCTAACAAATACTTTTTTTAAATAAAACTAATTGTTTAAAGAAATTTAACTCCTCAAAAGATTTTACCAATAAGTGAGTAGATGATAAGATAGTCTTTGATGAGAGACCCCTAAATTTTGATAACTAATACAAGTTGTATTATACAACGGTTACAAGAGTCATTTTCATTAATTGATTTCCAGGTGCATATCTGAATGGGACAAGGAGAATATGATGAATATTCGTTATGGTCTAGCTAAAGTGTTCCTCTATCTCCAATTGAATGATATCCTCTTGTTGACTCATGTCAAGGTGTACTCAAACCAATATGACAAAGGCTTATTTATATTCCAAATGGATCATACTGACGATATACTGGATAAAATTTCAAAAATATCGGTTAGTTTTACAAAGAGAAGGAAACTTTGTTTTGTTTCTTACTTGAGGATTTACTTTAAAGTAGTTTGATGAAAAAATTTCTGTGCTCTTTAAAATTCCACATTCATTTTTATTTCAGAAGCACATGGATGAAATTACTAGCAGTAAGACAGTGGATTATCCTGTGAAATCTGGACGACTTATCAATGCTGTCTGTATTACCCCTTACGAAGGAGATAAATTATGCCTAACCGGCTTAACTCCTTCTCTTCAAGACTTTTTCAATAAAGAGTTCAATGATAATGCTCCTAAAAGGATACCCGTCAGAAAAAGATCATCGTTGATCAACTTTTTTGATCTTAGCAACCCAGAAACATCGCCATTTCCTCTAGGTTTATTAACAATGCAGAATGTGTTAGCTTCCAGTAAAGGCTATAGATTTATCACGTCATCAATTAAGGCAAATTATCACTTTTTATCTCTCAAAGATGAATCTTGTCCGCCGAGCTTGGACGTGTTTTTTTATCATGAACCATGGATTGGATCAATGGAATGGTTACTTCCATTTCTCAAGTCAAAAGAAAAGAATTTTTCCATTAAATGCTATCAGTCAAAGCAATACTCTTTAGCTTTAATTTGTTGGGTTCATGAGAAAATGCAGAATATCAGTCATATTGACGAGACTTTTGTGAATGAAGAGATAGACCAACAAAATTCAGATAGTATAATTGATTTGGATTCAAGAAGTACTCTTAAACTTTGCAGCAGAAATTCAAATATAGTTTTAGCTGCTGATCTGTGTTCTAATAACCAACTATCGTGTCCTAGCATTATTTATAATGTGAATTTTGAAATAAAAAGTTGATTTTCTGAATTTTCCTCTTATAATAGGATTTGAACATGGAATATAGAATTATCCTTAGCAAGTACAATTCATCAATTAATATTATTAATAAGAGATAATAGTTTGATTAAGAAACTGAAAAATTCGTTAATTGAAAATTAAATTTCCAAAATTTCAATTTGAAATATCACGAGAAACTGTTTGAAATTCAAACTATTTTCACTCCTCTGATAGCACTTTTAATTTAAACTCTAGCGCGCGTTGTACGCTTTACAGTAAACTATGTATGATCAACTCAAGCTCACTGATGGAGATTTCATCATAGCGGGTAAATGGCGACTTGTTAAGAAGATTGGTGCTGGCTCCTTCGGGGATATATATCTTGGGCATAATATTGTGACTGGCGAGGAAGTAGCAGTGAAACTTGAAGCAAACAATGCTCGCCATCCTCAGCTGTTTTATGAGAGCAAGGTTTATAAGTACTTACAAAATGGAATAGCTATACCTCGTCTACATTGGTTTGGTCTAGATGGAGTTAAAAACCAATACAAAGCCATGGTTCTCGATTTGCTAGGACCTAGCTTGGAAGATTTGTTTACTTTCTGCGGTCGCAAGTTTACTGTCAAGACGGTTCTAATGTTGGCCGAACAAATGCTTTGGAGATTGGAATTTCTCCATAATAAGAGCTTGATTCATCGGGATATAAAACCAGACAATTTCCTCATGGGAATTGGTCCATTCTGTAATCGTGTTTTCATGGTCGATTTTGGTCTAGCTAAAAAGTTCCGTGATCATAGAACAAAGCAACATATTATGTGTCGTACAGATAAGAATTTAACTGGTACTGCTCGTTATGCTAGTATAAATGCTCACGCAGGTGTAGAACAATCAAGGAGAGATGATATTGAATCTCTTGGCTATGTCTTCATGTACTTCCTTCGTGGATCACTTCCCTGGCAAGGGCTTAGGGTAAGTTATTAATCAATACTATCTCACAATGAATTAAGAAATGCTCACTAGACTATCATATCGACTCTTATTTTCAAACTGATTGCCATTCTAACTATAGATTTTAATTTGAAATCAACCTTTCTTTAGGTCAGCATCTATCAAAGTTTCTATTTCTATATATCTCTCTTTTTCTGTGTGTCCTAATACCAGAGTTAACGTTTATTCATGAGAATTTATTTCTCTTTTCCATTCATTTAAGAATGACTCCTAATTTATCATGCATGTAGAAATAGGTTTATTTTTTATTCATGTTTTCTCAAGAGAGAATGTTGTATAACCACATGACTAGACTGTAGCCTGTTAATCAATATTTATGATCTTTATAATTCTATATACATTTTCATCCTTTGTGCTCAAATATTTAGACTTTTAACCATCTCTCTTATATATCATATATTCATTAAATGAAATACTTTTTTAGGCCAATACAAAGAAACAAAAGTATGAAAGAATTTTTGAGAAGAAGAGTGCCACTTCAGCACAGTCGTTATGCAAAGGATTCGATATCGAATTTGAAATGTATCTTCGCTATGCTAGAGATTTACCGTTTGAAGAGGCCCCAGATTATCTTTACTTGAGAAGTATCTTTAGAAAACTCTTCAAGACAATGAATTATGCCTGGGATTATGTATTTGACTGGACACTGCTCAATCAGAAGTATTTCCCTCCCAAAGCCACTGGCGACAATAATAATCTTGAATTCCCCATGTTTCCCCCATTGGCTGTGAACAATAATGCCAATAATAACAATACTGCTAGTAACAATCATCCCTCCCATAACAATAACTCAAATAATGTCAGTAATCCAAATGACAGTAAAAACATGCCCAACAACTCTCATCAAAAGTCTGGTAAGAATTCCAAACTCATGATTTATTCCATGCAAAACTATGGTAACCTAACCACTATCGAGGCTAGCAATCATCCAGGTTTCCTTGATAACCTTGTCAGGATTTGAGAATAAAATCCTTTTGAGTATTTTTATTTTTCTCATCCATCCGCCTCATGAACCAACTCTCTTTTGTGAATAGAATTAAAATAATTATTTACATGAATAGAAAATCAACATTATCACATGCATTATTCAATCAAAGAGAGAAAGAGTCTGACCTATTTTTCTAGTTGGCATAATTTTTTTATTATTTTGAAAAACATTATCAATGATTTTCATTTCATCTCAACATGTTTATCGATGAAATTTCTATTTTTATTTTTTTTATAACCACATCTAGGTCCTTCTGGTACAATTTCACAGCAACAGGAATTTATATCCAGAAATATCCTAGCTGAAGCTACTAAAAAGGTCAATATTAACTATCCCCTGGAATCCGATCAAGACCAGGGCCAGTCCTCAAATGTAATTAGTGATCAGCATGTCTTGAACAATTACAACCAAAACTAGGGTTCCTTTATATATAAAACCTACACTTGCTCCTACTATTAACCTCTATTATTGTACTACTAATCGTTTGGACTATTTATTCCCGAATCTACACACACACACAAATGGGGATGGGTATTATAATTCAAACAAAACAAAAAAAAACATTTAATACTAATAATAATATTACTTCATATTCTCTGAATCTCTCTCTCTCTCTTTCGTCTCATATTAAACTTGTTCCTCTTCCAATCAGCTATACACCACCCTCTCTTTCATATACATTACAGCTTGTTTTAGTTTGTTTGTTTTTCATTGACCTCAGGTTTTACTGTGCAATTCATTTCTCCTTAAAAATCCCATACAACTTTTGGGGCTATTTTCTACGCTTTTCCAAGTTACCCGCCATATTCACACACATGAATAATGGGAATATATTTCTTCTTTCCAACTGATTGTATTTTTGCCCTTTATTCACATTATTCTTGTATGTAAAACATGTTAAAGTGAACCCAATGAAAAACCAAACAAAACTCGTTTGCGTACGAAAGTTGGGTCCTGAAAATGAAGCAGGACTCCCATGAGAAGAGAGAAATTTGAAATTCTTATGAACAAAAAAATCTAATCGACTCAATAAACTATTTCCATAATTTGAATCGGTTCCCATTGAATCTGATCAAATCAAATTGAGGTGCAGGAATTACAATACTTTATTAGATAAAAATTTAATAGAATCAATTAAGAGATGTAGCTTGATTCAATTTGAGAAAGGTCAGCGTCATTTACGTCAAAATCTTCTTTGGGAGCAATCTTGATTTTCTTGACCACTACATTCTGACTGGATTGTTGTTGAGAGTTGTCGCCTTTTTGGCCAAGTACGCCATTGACTATAAAATTTTGGGCCAAGTCAAAGTATTGATTCGGATGATTGATCACCGGGACAGCGGATATTTGATTTTCAGTAGCATTCGAGGGAAGAACAGTTGCCTTGAAGTATTCCCTACAGGCGAGATGAAACATTTTCTCCTGGGAATGCTTGAGGATTAGCTGAACGCGATCCGAGCTCAACTTGCTCGATAGGCGTTGCTTCAAAATTTCACTTTCTGTATGCTTGAAGGGACATCCATGACAATCACCTCCCCCCGGAGCGGTTCCACTAATTATTCTAACACAAGAATATGGCGTGTAATCAACTCTTTTACCTTCTTTGCCATAGTTATGTCGGATATTATACGCATATTGCTTGTTGAATGTGTCATGATCAACTTTGGAAAAAGCCTGCTTCCAAAACTTTAGAGATTCCTCCATGCTAACACCGATTCCCTTGAGGAACAAGCCAAACTGCATTCTTCCATGATGACGTAAATGCTTAAGGGTCTTGAGTTGGTCGTGAATTTGGGACATACAGAGTGGAAACATTTTTACATGCTGATCAATATTTGAAGCCTTAATAGCTCCTTCCGACTGTGGCACATAATCCTCTCCAATAAATTTGCTGGCCAGAGATCTGAGAATAGGAAGAATTCTATTCTCCTCATTATGAATTGAGGGCAAGACAAGCAAATTCATTTTGGCCAAATTATGGGATAAGTTCATTCTAAAACGAATTGTTACGAGAGAAACCAGCTCTGAATCTGGTACGTAAGCAAAACCATTTTGAATGTAAACTCTGCGAGCTCTGACTAATTCAGGAACTTCATAAAATTTAACCTTGAAGAACTGGCAAGTATCAATATTGGTATTTGGGCTTGATGATACGAGTTGTTGGCGTAGTTCATCTTTTTCCTTATCACTAATGGCATCGAATGACATGTTGCTGTTTGATAAAAATTTCTTGATTATGTCAGAATTCTTGTTTGTTTTGGACTCTTGAAGAAATCGAAAACGAAACAAATCAACTTCCTGTTGAATGAGCCATCTTTTGGAGCTTTCATCATTACAATGCCCGACCAAAAGTAAAAAATGGGATGCAACGTCATTATTTATGTCCTCATCGACATTCTTAGCGTTAGAACTCGTGGAAGTAAAAATTCTCCCAAAGTTGCCCAATTTATTTAGTTCAGAGTGAACTCTTTCATCATATTTATCTGAGAATTTGAGGAAATCTTGACCAGCAGTTTCTAATACTTTAAGAACTCTCAGGCGATCAAGACAAAGTGTTTCTAATTCCACGAGATTAATTTTACTATCTGGAGGTTTATCATAAAACTGCAATCTTGGCTTATTGGTTTTCAAAGAGGTGGAAAATTGCATCTTGAGAGAGCCTTTATTGATAAATTAAAATCAAATGTTAAAAATTTCAAAGATCAATTGATTTTAAGCATGATTTTTAGTTTATCTAGATAGACTTATTTTTAAACAAATTATGCGTAAAATCAGAAACTTTCAACTTCGGCCTTTTTATAATTTTTTGTTAATTACCGTCGGACTATGTCTTGTATACATCCAAGGTTTCCATCCTGCAATTACTAAGCATATATGGCTCTTTTCATGGCTCCAGGATACATTTGGAATACAATTTTTCAAGATTTTATTCGTCATGTCATGCATAATTCATTTCATTGAAGCATGTATAAATTTAATGTTATGCAGAAAGTATAACGTCGGCGATGAACCTAAATGGTTCTTTCAAACTTTAGTACTCGGAGGTTTTTCCCTTTATCCATTTTATAGAGATAATTTTACTAAACGAATAAAATGACTCGCATAAATTACCTCGAATTATTTTTTTTCAAATAAATTTTATTCTTTTAGAAATTGTTCTTCTCCCTACATAATTCATGTAAATCATAACATGTTTAAAATTATTTTTTATAAATGACTGTAAATAATATTTACTAAATATCCATATTTAATAAAAAAACTTCTATTCCAAAATATCATAAAAAAAATTTCCACAAAAAGCAACAAAATCAAATATTTTATTTTAATTTTACTCACAAGTAGATTGGTAAAAATAATTAAATTAAATTTTAAGATCAAAATTAATATTTAAAAATGTTGGCAAACTCGAACAAATTTCCTTCAAGAATATTGTTATTTTGGATACTTACGAAAGGAAGAAAAACTATTTTTCAGTTATGACATCTGAACTCGTGTTCCATAAATCTCATGGAGTTCTCATGTTCATTGCATGGGGATTTTTGTCCCCACTTGCAAACATTCTCGCCCGTTACTACAAATCAACGCTGTATCAATTTAAGCCATTTGGAACTCCTGTTTGGTTTCAGCTACATCGGGCTCTTCAATACTTGTCAATGATCTTGACTATAGTGTCTTTTATTTTAATATTTTCAATAGAAAAATCCTTCCTCACCCAATTATCCCAGCCGTATTCGGCTCATCCGGCCTGTGGAATCATCGTTACCATTCTGATTATTTTAAACGTAATTCTCACTCATTAATTAATCTCTTAGCCTTTGATATCATTCTTTCGTGGAAAGCCCTCAGACCCGCATAGATACATTTTCAACTTGTTTCACTTTTTCATCGGTCTCATCGCTCAAATTCTCAGTGTTGTGACCACATTCACCGGCTTCAAATTCTCAACAATGGGAGAGAAATATTCAGCCTCTGATGACTCAAGTATCATCTACTTGGCCATGATAATCTTTCAATTTGTAACAGAGTTCACCCTCGAAGTGATCAGTATTCTCAACAAGGGCCTATCCAGTGTGAGTCTTTTACTCAAAAATAAAAGCAAACCTTTGTTAACATCATGTTGTTATTGAAGGAAAAGACCAGCTCTGGCAAATATATTGACGAGTACCCCTTGAAGCATTTCATTATGTTTGCTTACATTAGTGTAGAGTTACCCTTGGCCATAGCCATTGTTGTACTAATGTGTATGGCATCATGAAGCTATGCAGATCACAAAAAAACAGGTGCAAATCCACAATTTTCAGACAAATGTTTCATTTCTTTTAATAAAAATTTTATTAATTTTTTCTCTTTAAACTTGTATAGTTTATTCAATAATTTACAATAGTTTTCAAATTGTTCGTTGGGATTCTCATGTATAAATTAATCATAGCCAATGTTCAATATATAGATATATTGGTTGTAATAACTATAAACTGTAATAATTGTATTTACAAGGTAATCATAAAAATATATTTACTTTATATCAAACATGATTTTGTATTTATTTGTAGCAATGGAGGGGAAAGAAAAAAATGGGATTTGATGTCAAGATACATTTATATAAATCAGGATAGAATACCGTTCGATCTTTTGGTTGTAGTTGGGGTCTTGTTATACTGCTGGGAATCTGAGACATGATTATTAAAAGTGGAGACGCCATAACAAGAACTGGTCGTACCACTGTTGCTGCTGTCCTCTAAGGGCATTGGTGACTGTCGATTTGTATTCTTTTTCTTACTAGCAGCCATTGCAGCTGCTGTTGCAGAGAGGAGGGCAGCTGTTGCTAAGCTGTCGTTAGACTTTTGACTTCTTTTGACTTTATAGTCTTCAGTAGAGTCCTCAGTTTCCTCTTCGATTCTATTCTCTTTAGGCGAAGGACGATAATAGTTTCCTTGATTCTGAGGTACAAATAAAGGAACTAAACTACGCTGGAATTGTGCGTTTATCAAATAACTTGGGGATGAATTCGAGGGTGTCATATAATTTCTTACAAGATTGCTTGGACTTGTTATCGTGTTGGTTTGAGAGAACTGTATGGGTAGACACATGGCACCAATATCACCGCAATTAAGGGTGTCTGAATCATTTGGGGGATATTCTGCAAAGATTTCCTGATTCAACTGATCAAGACTGAGGAAGAAACGCTTCCCCTCAACTAGGTCATTTTTTTCCGTATTCGAATTCATTAGAATACTGAGATATTCACGAAATATTTTAAAATGAAAGTAAAGTATCAAACTGATAAATACGGGGTCTGTCATTAAATGAATGAGTGGCAATTTATTTTGTATGAAATCCAACATTTCACAACACAAGTTTGAGACGGCCGACAAGCCTGGACTGATGAAAACGTTAATGATCAACATGAAGAAAGATACCCGCTTCTTCTTACATTTAACCTCACGAAAGAGATACACCAGACACAAGATGATTTCCACAATAACTGGCATCATGACGAGAATCACTATGAGGAGAATATTCGATGGTTGATTAATCGGCTTGATGACATGTCCCCTTCTCGAGGACTGTGAGCAGTTGAACATTTTCTCAATGATAGGATAATAATTGACAATGAAACTGGAATCTCCTTCGGCTTTATTCCGTGAGTTTTGCAATAACGGCATAACAATGACGATAAGGGAGCATCCAGCTGAGATCATCCACGGCACTGAATGGGTCAGGGATAAGTAGACAAGACGTTGTTGCAAAGGAAAATCATTCTTCTTTTTACTCAAATAATCAGGATTCATCAGATTTCTGGATGAGTCCATTTGGCCAGTAGTTCGTGTACGCTGACAACAACCAAATGAGATAATATAAGATGTCAGGATGAACGTGGAAATAAGATAGAATCTAGCGGAGAGCATTGTGAACGATGTCATTGGATTAATGATGATACAGGTAACTCGGTGAGACAGACTATTTACGATAACATCAACACTCAGATAGGCTGATATCAAATACAATTGAATGGACGCGATAACTATGGATAACAGGGCAATATGAAAAGCTAACGTCACTAGGATTATCAAACTCTTCAGATTACGACTATACATTTGGAGTTGTTTTTCTGTAATAACTTCCTCTGCCTTCTTAATTGGTTCTGTGATGTTTGAACGCGTCATTTGTCTGTCATTTTCTTGGAGGAAAATAATAAAAGAATCAAATAAAGAAAGAAGATGATGCCAGTTATACCACAAAAAAGGCCTTTATATTGTCTTCTAATTTTCTCAAGAGCGATAAATGGTCTTCTATTATCTTAATTAATTCGATAGTTTAGTGAAAGTATATTTAATCGGAATTTACCAAACGTTTCGGTACTGAGATAGTGGATGAGGTGCTTGTAACCTGAATTATCTTCAATTTTATCTAAAAATCATAGTATTCCTATTTCAGAGAGTTCAGGTTACAAGCGTCTCATCCACTGAAGAGAAGATACTCGACTATCTCAGTACCGAAATGTCTGAAAGGAATTTTCATGTTTTATAAAACTAATAGATAAGTTCTCATCTTCATGTCAGCTAGCTTTGTAAGGATTTCTCAATTAAAATAGTCTATAGGTGACAGACTGTGATATCAAGATAATTTCAATACTTGTAAACTTGAGAACAGCTCGATGATTTGCTAAGAACACTTGAAAACTTTCATCCTATCGAATGGTGACCTCTTCTTATCTGATGGTAAAGTTACACACTACGAATCAGGTAGGCAAGTCTGATGTCTCATCTCTACTTCATTGGATACTCAAACAAACCAATATGTAGATTATTATTTTCCAATGCATTAACCTTTTGTTTTGTTTTACAGTATGGATTGGACAAACTTGTTGTTAATTTTGTCAACCTCACCCCTTTTGTTAATAATATGATCAGATAAGCGTAATGTATCTAAATTAAGAGTAGATTTGAAAGGCCGATATGAGTATGTCCTAAAAATTCTACAAGACCGATAATATTACTTATACTTCTTAGTCCATAATACGTACTATGCTTGGATCTAGAAGTAGGGAGAGTTACTTGGGTTATCGATTGACAAGATAAGATTAAATTGAAATTAAAATTAGAGATCATTCAATCGAGATTAGAAAGGCTAAATGCATACAGGGAGGGGAAGGTTGTAGAGATTGATAGAAACCTCGTTAGAGTTTAACAAGAAGGAATGTTAAGTTCTAGAATATATTTGATTTTAATTTGATTGATTTTCACACATTATCGAGATTTTTTTTCTTAAAATAGTAAAAAAGTAGAAAACATTGTATTAGGATTCCAAAAGATTTCTAAAAAGTTCAAAATCGAGAATTTTATAAAAATCATAGATTCCCAAATTCATATCAACCAAAATTATACAGTGTATCATATATATTCTAAAAGAGGATCAATTAAAATTATATAAATGAAAAGTAACAAGCTGACGAGTATGTCCGAAATAGAACTTATTCTTGTGTAAATCTTGGACTTCCCTCTTTTTTCTAATTTGGTATCATTCGCTCAGCTGTAACCACTTTGAAGAACTTTATATATAATCCTTCAAGGATTTGAGAGTAAGGCCTAACATAAGCGAAGAATCGTCAAGTTGATGTGATTTCAACCAGTCTGAGATTATTATTTCACTATCAATCTCTTATTGCTAACTTGAAGTGGGAAAAATCAAAATCTGGAGTAAAGATTGTCATTCGTACTACCAACATTTGTTACATCAACAAGACAGAGTGGGGGGGGGTAAGATACGAAGCTGTCAGAAACAGTTTGAGATGAAATTAAATTACGATCTTTTCCCACCATCACATGGAATATTCACCTTGGCATGAACTACAAATCATTACTAATATCCCATTTGGATGATTAAAGTACGAATATTTCTACTCACTCACTAATGAAATAAAAAAAACTCTGATCGAGTACTAGGCAAGGACTAGTACTCAAAAAATTGAAAGAATATTTTATTTCTAATAATAAATATTTCATGAAACTCTTTGATTCGTTTTGCGTACTGCCTGTTCTATCCATGTCAGTGTTTTTCTTTGGAGATGAAAAATTAATTTGAAAGAAGGATTTGATTCGTTCAAAAGAAGAGTACATTGATCAGACTCTTTTCACAGACCTTCTTCAGTTGGATTTTTGTTCAGATTCAGATAAACTACATTGTTCCGAATAATTCTATTTTTACGAATGTTGTTTGCTCTTTTGTTCTTTCAGTGAAACGGTGGTAAGAATCAATAAGAGACAAGAAAATACCAATTTGTAAGAAATCTTCCCCTGCCTTTGGGAAATAAATTTTCCTAATGTCAATCTGAAATTTTATGATCTTTCTTCAAAAGCCTCTTTTAAAATGTTATCTCAGCTACTTGTAGTAAAAGGGAAATCCTCGTTTTTTTTGCTACAGGGAATGTGAAAACGTTCAACCAAAAAAAAACAGAAAAAGATACTGGAAATTATGTTTAAACTAATCTTCCTCCTAGTAACTCTCTCAAAATGACTGATTTCCTTTTTACAAATTGGAATAAAATAAAGCTCCAAGAATGAAGAATTCATACGAATAGAATGATTTAAATCTAGTTCTAAGGTTGGTTCATATGAAGTTGGGAATCTATGACTTTTACGAAAACCTCGATTTCTTCATCAAGAATTCAAATTTGTTAAAGATGTTTTGGAATCCTAAAATTTGAAAAATTTTTTTTTCTTCAAATCGTAAAAGTGAGCAACATGAATAGGATTCCAAAACATCTTTAACAAATTTGAATTCACGATGAAAAAATCAAGTTTTTTATTGCTTTGGATTCTTACAACATCAAACTTGGCTGAATCTACGCATAAATTAGACTTACCTAGTTCATTATCTGTGTTGGCATCACTGGTCATGTAAATCCAGTCATTATCACTAACAGAGGTGACATCATTAAGACCTTTGTCACCACAGCGATCTGTTGTCTCTTCCAGCTTCTCCTTCAAGAGCTTAAGGTAACTCTTTGACTTTTTGATCTCAAGGGATTTCTTTGAATTCCTTCTAAGGAATTGATATAAAATCCAGATTATGAAAAAGACATTTATGACAATGATAAGGACAGCTAGAAAAATGGGAAGACTCATATTGGCCGATGATGTACCACGATCAATAGTAACTGGGGAAGTTAGAATCTTCTCTGTAACAATCGCTGGTGTTGTCGGCGGTTTGGTTGAAATGAAGATATTCTCATTGGTAATTGATGAGTCATTCGGTTCAGACTTCTCGAATACTTCGTTTTCCTCGCGAGAGTCAGGCGGACCAGTTGGCAGTCGGAATATTTTCCCATCTTTTGTTTGAACCAGACCTGGCTGGATTAAGCTAATATTCTTCCGCAATAGGTAATCTATCAGTTGAACACCCTTGGGCACATACAAAAATGGTGGAAGGCTCATCTATTCATTTGTTATCTAAATTAAAAAATGATGTTCCTTAGTTTTATTTCGAAAATTCCACGATAATATTATATTATTTATACAGATTGGCCATAACTTAGTTTCATTTCTAATTCAAGTTATTGTTTTTTTTTGAAAATGAATTCAAATTTTGTGAATAATAATAGGCCGGATGTCGAAGTTTCTTTGTTATTTGGTACTTTTACAATTCGGAAAAGAAAAAAAAAGTTTTCCCTCCAAACTGTATCTACAATAAAACTTTATCTACATTGGCAACTTATTTTCATCCATTACTAATCAATAGACGCATACCAAAATAGAGAAAGAATATTTAATTAGATCAATTCAGTCAGTTGGTGCGATCGTTGACATTGCCCCCACTCACTGGAATAAAAAAAAGAAGAAAAAGAATTTAATTATAGATCAAATTACATTGATAAATGAAAATATATTTGAGTGGAAGTGGTAGGAACTTGTTGGCTGTTTCTAAAGAAAAATACTGCTCATCTATCCCTGGAGGATTGACAATTTCATCCTGAGAACTAATTAAAAAAAACAACAGAGATTTTAATTACGAGGTTATGATTCCTTTTTGTGTGTGGGGCAGAGCCTTCACCTTCTTCAAGGCTAGAAGGATGCCAGAATAATCCCTAAGGATTTATATCCTGTTTCGATATACCATCATCATTATAAGTTATACACCTGTCGTACATAAATCAAGAGGACAAATATGACTAAAAAACATCTTTCTGTTTCAAGTGTAAACAAAAAAAAAGTTTTGATTTGGTTTTAAAAAAAACATCATAAACTCTCTTGATTTATAAACTTCCTTGCAGGTAACTAACTAAAGCTAAAGATGACCCAGATTTGGGATTTTTTTCTAGCTCTGAAAGTTTTGTTGATTACATAAAGAAAGAAATCAAATATGGAATAAAATTGTCACTTTGAATTTTCTACAACTATGGCTGATAGGAAAAGCTATTCTCTTATAAAAAATGTACAAAAGTGAGGCGATGAAATCTGGCAATTTTTTCTGAATTTCAAAAATCATTACGCTCATAACTTTTGAATCGTCTAGCAAATAATTTACTTGGTCATTAAGTTTTAATCAAAATTTAGATTTGATCACATTTTTCAAATTTTTACTTCAAACAAAGGTCGAAGGATTTATTGAAATTTTTTATTGTTTTACTGGAACTAAATTTGTGATTTATAATAATTTCAGTCACAATTTAAGATTTTCACGAGATACAAGAAGGAGAAGAGATCAACTATTCTATCCCAGAAAAATGTGTTTTTTATACCCAAACCAAAAAAAGAAGTAAGAATAGAAGAAGGAGAGAAACGTGGGGTAGGGGGTGAATCGTGAAGCTAATCATAAATCATTGTATAATTACTCTGATCCTAGTTTTGTATGATCATTATTACACTGGTATTTTTCCCCTTTTTACCAGTGCTGGCCAATTTTCCTAATCTGATATCTTTATTATTTTTTATATTTTATTATCTCATTCCAATTTCATTGTAATAATTGTAATAATAAATCGAGGGATAGTTAAAGAAAATGTATTGGGAAATGAAATCAAAAGAAGATTGATTGATATGGACACACACTGTAGTTTTCAAGCGTAAAAGGTTAGAAATTAATGCTATCATTGAAAAAAAGAAGAAGAAATCATTTTTTAGAAGATAAACAAAAAAACCCTTGTCGGTTGTTTTCTTCTTGCATCTTCATGAAAAGACTACATATATAAGAGAGAGGCAATTTTTTTAACATCCGGATGTACAGAGCTCATTTTAAAGAGAATTTTTCAACGTAAAAAAGTTTCTATATTTTATACCACAAATCACAATTGAAAATGCCGATTTTTGAATTGGCGCCAACTATTTTCAATGAATTTTTTCTACTACGATCGATTAAAATCTAAATTTTGAGCCGGTTGAATGCAATTCCAAATAGAAATAGGTTCGTAAGGTATTTTTAATCAGCACTGCATATTCTAGTAGAAAAATCCGATCAATTCCGAAGATGTTCGGGATAATGGGATTTTGGGGGATCAGAGAATTAAAAATTTCTAAATTAAGTTTCTAACTAAGTTAGATCTACGAATTCTCATTGCTGCCGAAACATTGTTCGGGAAAAAATATATTTGACTACTACAAATCCTGCCTCAGAGGTAAGATTCAGCGTGTATTTAATTTATAAACTAGTAAATAAAAATCCAAACTTGTTTTACCGACTTAGACAAGATCCGTATCGAATTAGATACTCATCACTAATAGAAAAACGGTCAATTAATCAGCTTATTTTGATGAAGTTGACAGGTTTTTTTGCGACTTTGATCTTCAACGACAGCACAAAAATTCTCTCAGGATTAAAATTCATTGTAAATAAATATCCTTACCTGTTATTTAAGAGACCTTGAAGCTGCAAAGAAAGTCATTGTTTTCTTAACTTGGATACTATAGTATATAGGTAGGAGAAACAAAAATATGAATTTATACCAATCGAGAGTGGAAATTTCATGAACTTTACTGGTTGCATGTGGGTGAACGAAAAAGACCTCAGCCACATTCACAATATACTCTCCCCTATTCTATTCCAAGGTTTGGATAACTTTATAAACTTTATATGTGTTTAATACACTAGAATATTAGAATGACAATGATGTATTTGGAAGTTCTTTTGAATCCTTCATCTTGAGAGAAAGAAGAAGAAGGAGTAAATAGGAGAAAAATCATAAATCTCTTCCGACAAGGGATTCTGCACATGTGGATATAATAACAATACTGAACGCAATGTTTAGCAGAGGAGGAGTTTGATTAGAAAAATGGAAGAAATTATTAGATTTAACACATAAATCTAACCGAATTTTTTAATAAAATTTATTTTGAAATCGGATTAAAATTTTCAATGAATTTTTACTACCTAATTACTATTATCTTGAATAAGTTTCTAATGTTTTAACAACAAGACTACTATAGTAATATTATCATAAATATTCTATAAGAATAAAGTGGTAAATAATACAGGTATAAAATGTTAATAAAAACCTCTTTGGAGTTATTCAAAAAGAAGAAGAAGAGATTATTATCTAAACAATTTGAGAGTAAAGAAAGGGAAAGTAGAAAAAATATTCCCAATTGAACCTCATAATAATAGTAGCAATGAACAAGAGGGGAAATGAATGGAAATTGGGGTCAAAAAAGAATGGAATATCTTTCTTCTCCTGTATTATGTCTATTGTATGTCCCATCTATAGTAATAATCTCTTATTAAATGTTATATACTTCCCATAAAGGGGAGATGTACCATTACTACTAGAGATTAGAGATGTCCACTCTTCTTTTTAGTTGAGGTTTCCATCCCTGACGAGGTGAATCCTTCTTCATATCATCACAAAAAGATTATGGTGATGGTATCCTTGAGATTTGTAAGGAATAAAACTCAAGGAATGACATTTTCAAGAATTTCCCTTTTTGCCCTGAGAATTAAAGACTAAAACTCTGTCTTGACAATTTGTGAATATCACTTAGAAAGTTGGGATAAATCTCAATTTTTAAGACAATAAAATCAATGTGAACCACCTCGATTTCCAGATAAAAAGTCAAAAAATTATAGCTTTAAATATGTCACCTGTCAAATAGAAAATGACCAATGGGTCCAGAATCTGAAATGAATATTCGTCAAGTACCTTCTTCAGTGGGCCGATCTCAGTACCAAAACTTCTGGAAGAGACTTCGTTACATCTGAAACTACTGGACTAAAATTAATTTTCAATAAGAATGGGGGGGGGAATAAATATACTAAGCTTTCTTAACACTTAAAGTCTCACAGTGATATTTCTATCACATCATTTTAAAAACTCATTATTATTCATTCAAGCCTCAGAAAATACCTCGTTTACCAGCCATTCGATGGGAAATTTATTAATCTCCTGGAATACGCAAAGAATTTGGCATCATCATTCGTCAAACTCGCGCTATACTAATTAAAATTTTTCAAAAATTAATTTTTGTTTAAAACGTTTTTTAAACCTACTTCCCAGGGTCATAGATAAAAAATACGATAAAAAACTTTTATCGAGGAATCATACCTCTAGAATGCAAATATGCAATTGCCTGAACTCTATCTGCTAAACCTACAAAGATAACCTGTTTTTGGATCAAAAAATGGGTCATAGTTGCGTTAAAAAAACTGTAGATTCGTAATCAGCTTATTCACAAACCATAGGCTAGACAAAAGATTGAATGCGAGTCATGAAAAAAGTTTCTCTGGGACTTTAAGGGTTAAAGCATAAGCATGATCGCTAGTTGGCTACCTCAATCATCAAAAAAATAAGCTGAAGTATGAGGAAAGAACCAACGACCAAATTTTCTTTCTCCCATAAATTATAACATCTTGAGATGGTGATCTTAATCTGAATGATTTATTACTTTTGATAGGAATGAAAGGAGTATTGTTAATAGACTTATTCCCCCGGATAGGTCTTATATTTCATAAGTTGTACATGTAATGGATGTATTGTTTGACTGTATATATATTGAAGGGAAGTGAACCTCGAAGTATATTTGGATCTTTTATTTTTTGCTTTTCATTTCAAAAGAATAGCAGTGAATGGTGAAAGAGATCAATAAAGTGTTATTTCTAGCTTTTGTATGTTCAATTTGTAACCCAATTAAATCAATCCTTTTATTTTTAAACATTTTATTGGAACTTGAATTTCTTGTAAGAATTAGGTCATCTTGCAAGTTTATTCATTTAAACCAGCGAACAAACTTTATCCTATTGTTATTATTATTATTACTTTTTAAAATAATCGCTCTTGTGACTGATACCTCTCTGACAGTTGAATTCTTTTTTTATTCATTGAAAACATAGGCGTAGAAATTATAAATGGATTGTTCTTTTTAGACATAAAAGCATGGCATTAACAAGATGTATTGTACCGGATGTTGAGAAAGAAAAATAGAATTGGAAAATACAAAATTGGGTCCATCGTCAAAGAATTGACAAGGAGATGCAACTATAGTGATCAGAAAGTTGACAGTAGACATATTACGAATTACTACAATTATTCACACGAGTCTTCATAAATTGTGAGAATAACTGAAATAATTCCCAACTATCATGGCCTATATGAGCGAATAAACGGTATTTTAAAATTTTAGAATAAAATATAAGATGAAAAACACCAAAAACTCTTCAATCAATGGCAAAATTAAAGGGAATAGCTCACATAATACAAGATAGTTAATAGGGAATAGTTTTTTTTCGATAGAAAGCTGGTTGAAGAAGAAATTCTAATCTAGTGTCATGAGTAAGTAGTTTTACTAAAGCTAATTGATATGAAGTTGGGAATCTATGATTTTTACAGAAATCTCGATATTTCCATCAAGAATTCGAATTTTTAAAATTATTTGGAATCCTACTCATGTTGCTTATGTTTACCAGTTGAAGAAAAAAAAAGATTATTTTAATGAAAAATATGGCCATTTTTCAAATTTAATTTGTCGCCAAAAAAACCCAATTTTTCGAACTTTGAGCTGAAAATTTTTGTTGATTTGAAAGTGGGAGAGGGATCAAAATTTGATTTTCAGAATCAAGATTAGACAAGAAAATCAACTCCAACTGAATCTTATCTGATGCATAGCCTTATTATCGGTTGGGAGCTGAAATTTGATTTTTTAATCAAATTCACTACTTGAAAATCGATGAAATTTCGATAATTCAAATTCTCTCGAAAATGGGATAACTATCGGTAATTTGACGGTGCTATTCAGCTTTATTATTTAATCTTGATCCTGAAAATCAATTTTTGATCACTCTCCCAATTTCAAATCAATAAACATTTTCAGCTCAAAGTTCGAAAAAATGGGATTTTGGCGCCTGGGAATTTAAAAAATGACGATATTTTTCATAAAAATAATTTTTTTCTTCAACTGGTAAAAGTAAGCAACATGAGTAGGATTCCAAAAAATCTTTAAAAAATTTGAATTCTTGATTGAAATATCGAGATTTCTGTAAAAATCATAGATTCCCAACAGGGAATGAAGATGCCAAACAGGGTTTCGAGTAATCAATAGGCCAATTGTCCAATCTATTAACCACGGTACTGAAATCGATCAATCAATTAAGATTTCAATTCAATTTCCAATCTAATAATACTGGATGTCTTCTCAGAAGAAATGGAAATTCACCAAGGGGAGAGAGGAATGTTGGCAATGTATGAAAGGGAAATACTTGGACAAAGTCAGCACAACTGTTTGGTTCAATCACACAGATATATTTCCTTCAATCTCTCCCCTTAGAATGTTACAATTGATTGAGGAGAATGATGAAGATGGCCTTAATTCATTGGAATATATACCTTTTCTATGTCTGTGCATCTTATTCCCTTGTAGATATTCATTTTAATGGTTGTAGTTCAGATCCCTTACGACAAGAAGATCATCAATGATCCATGATGAAAATTAATACAAAATTATTAATCATTTTTAATAAAAGGCCTTAGTGTTGAAACTTTTTTCATTTTAATAAAGCATTTACGCTTAACAATGAAACTAAATGTCAAGGAATAAACTTGTCTACCAATGTTACTGCTACAAGTAATAGATTCTCATCTTCAATTATGCCCTAGCTAACAGAGGCGCTAAAAGTTGATCTTTCGAAAAATATTGAAGAGAAAATAATTCACTTGTGTATTATTAATTATTCAATCATAGTGTCAACCATCAGATTCTTAAAAGGGAATAAATAATTTGAAATTACATTAAGAGCAGGGGAATATTAATACATATTAGATGTAATTATTATTTCTCTGATCAAAGAACATTTTACTAAATCCAAAAAAATGGGGATCTCCTTCTTAGACAAAAGAAGAGAAGACTACTTCTTAGTTCTATCACTTTTTATCAATAATTTCTTCATTCAACAACATCTCTTGAAATATTGATTCTCTTAACACTCCATAGAGGAAGGCAGTTGATATGAGAAAGGCTTGGAGATGGCGTGCCTTCCTTTTCCATCTATATATAGCCTTCATCAATCAAGGCTAAATTATAATGTTTATGTTACTTTTTGAAGAAGTATTTCCTATTCCACATTTCCTAACCGACAAAATACACCTAATGAAAATGGGAATTTATGTCTATTACAAAATTTTCAACTTTTTCATCAAGAAATCGAAAGAATCTAGATCACAAGGCCCTCTTTTACGATACGATGTATGAAGAAAAAGTAATTTTGAATCTCGAGTTAAAATTCAAAATATTGTTTGAGAGGGATCGAAAATTTTTTATCAAATAAGAATTTCTTTAATACAGAATAGAAATATTAGAAAAACCTTAGGGGTACACCAGAGCATATAGAAGTAATTCTACCATATATGTATATTTCTAAATGCTTTGTGAGTTTCTTTCGTACCAGTCTCGGTGGGATCCTCGACATGGGCTAATCTATTTACCAAATAAGACGTTCCTGTGGGATATATTACCTAAACACCTTGAACGAAATATTTCTAATTAACTTTATAAGTATAGGTGCTGCACTGTTTCATCGCAGTGAAGGACCTAAAACGTTGATTACTTAATTGAGAAATTGTCATTTTAATCCAGCTGTTTTGAAAATTAAAAATAAAATTAATCATGATTAAAGTCCGAAAGTATAGATAAATTTGGAGGGATGAGTAAAGAAGGGAACGTGTATTTTCCAAATATAACAGAAAGCAATACTTGAGATGGAAAAAAGTAGAGATATAAATCTTGCTTCCATGAACGAGAGAAAGAGGGAGGGTGATAACTCTTGAAGATGAGAGAGAACCAGTGGGGAAAAAATTAAACTGGTAGGTAAAATAATTTTTGAGTGAGTTCATACCCATGAAAGAAATATGAGAGAAATTATGAGAGGGAAAATCAATAACTTCTTTTTATGTACAGAACCAAAGAAGACGAAGAAAGAACAACATTTTTGTTACAAGTTTTCAGGGTAGTGTGAAATACTTGTGAAAGATTATCAAGTCAGTGTAAAGAGTGTGGAATTCGAAAAAAGTCTCAAAAAATAATACCTAAAAGTTATTTTATCAGAATATTTCTATTAGGGATCTGCAATTCGAAACGTAAAATGATTTTCATGATATTTGAGATGTACCTGAGAAGCATATCATAGAATGATATGATATACAGGTTGTGCGATAAGTAATGGGACTGATTACAAAAACTGATTTTATTGAAAAAAAACTTGAGAAAGATCAATTGGATATCAGTGAAAATAGACATGTCTCCTAAAGAATTTGTAGTTTTCTAATACCATAAGCAAAGAATCCATCAAATTTAGAGTTGAGAAAGGGGATTAAATCCATTTTCTATCACATCTTAATATTATTTAGAATTTTCGACCATTAAGAAAAGGTTCTAGAGACTTGAATTGGGGATTATTAGACGGCGCAAGATGAAGACTATTAGGGAAATGACCTATGAAATCAATGGGCTCCTCCTGAAAAAAATTTTAATCTCTTTTCCAAAATGGGGTTTGTGTTGTCCAGAAGAGAAATGAGTCTACAGAATCTCGGATATTTCAGGACTAAATGAAACCTGAATATTCTAGAACGCTTAATTGAATCTTTAAAAAAGGATTTAAGCTTTTGAAAGTTCTCTGATGGCCCAGCTTCTAAGCAATACGCCTTTCTAATCAAAATTCTCAAAAATATTGATGCATTTCAATTTCCAGAAATATCTAATAAGTTCAAACAAATACAGTGATTAATTATCTTTCTAATCGTACTGAATTCACATTAGTTTTGGAGGATAAAATTTTTGTTCAAGTTGGAGTCCCATTACTTATCGCACAACCTAACATCATGATTTAGGATGTTTTAAAGTATTTACGCTTACATCTCAATTTATGATATATATTTCATATTAAACGATTAAAACAAAATTAAAAATTTTAGACAACTCTGGCTAAAGTTTCAAAATTTTGATCTATAACTTCTGAACTAAAATTTGTGTTGAATGGGAGTCATCCAGAAAAGTTCGCTGAGACTCTAAGGGTCAAGACATTATTATAATGCTAATTTACCATAAAAGTTATCTAACATGAACCACTTGAACCATTTTCCTCGTTAGCTAATTTCACAGAATATTTCAGGTTGAACTTGTGATATTTTAAAATCATCTTTCGTACTATTCACAGCTGTAATCTACGCTGAGTTATGTCTCTTTTCTGATTTGAATCATTCGTCAATATTGGACGAATTGATGAATGAGAAACCCTTAGATGTATCCAACCAAATACATTTGTATAAACAAGGATGTTCTTATCAAATCGTTTTTTCCCATGTCATGTTTTTTTCTATCGTGCTTTTGGCAAAAAGACAAATCTTTCTGGCATAGACAATTGATTTATGGCCAACTATCAAAGGATGGCTCTGTCTAATTAGCCTAGCATAAATGTCAATTTTACCGTTGCCAGAGAAAGAAGAAGTGAATCTTGAAGCCAAAATAACAATTAGCCAGTTAATTATGAAAATATTGATCATTCTGTAGAGGAATAAATAAATCCGATAGAAATTAATTAAATATAAAATTTAATGAGGAAATATACATAGTTTGGCTTGGGAATCAAGTGATTTTATCAATTTAAACTCTCTTTATACAAAAGTACTCTTAGCCAGACACTAGAATTAAATCGAGTTACCAACAGACCAAAATGGACCAACGAAAAAATTCTAATTTATTCATCTGACTCTGAAGAAAGATGTTAAGAAGTTTAAATCATTGGTATAAATCGATATTTTGTTCTTTATATTTTCATGCATTTCAATACCTAAAAACAAAGATCCCTTTAAGTACCATGACGACATCTGACCAAACAATTTCTTAGCTTGATATTTCTGGCGCATTATTCTATGGATATGAGCTTTGAGATGCAGAAGCTCAATTACTAAATTATTAGAGAATTTCCCTGCTATACCAATTAAGCAATTAAATAACAAAGATGCATGTGAGCTCTCCTCTTCTTTAAGAATTTTATTATCGTTAAACACAAAGGGAGGATTGTTTTTATGGAAGAAAGCAATTTTGGAACAAAAAACACAAGGAAACCTCACATTTACAGCCACACATCAACAGAGGGATAATGTTAAGAAATAAAATGAACATTGAAATAAGTTTATGTCTCAAGTTTTTTTCTAACCCATCCTGGTGGATTTTAACATTCTGCATTTACATGATGATGCCTTAGGAATGTAAAGAAAAAACCTTTTTTTGATTCCCTGACCATGTCTAATGTATGTAAATAGATTCAATGTTCGTAGTTTTACATTAACCATATATATAAGAACCGATCAAATTTCAACATTGGGAATTTTTAATTGTGTCATTCGGAAAACATTGAGCTTCTCACAATTCTCAGAACCATCGTCTCAACAAAATATCAAGTTTCTTTAAAAGTAATTGACATGAGCAAATTAATCACAATAACATGAAGATGTTAGAACAAACGATTTCGAGTTGTTGATTAAAAAATGGATATTTTTGTGAATATGGTCAGACACTTTGGTTCTCAGAAAAAAGCTACTTCTGCTAAAATCTTATCAGTCAGTTCTTTTTTCGTATAAAACTTTAAAAGTGAATATGGTAACTTAGTAGCTATAGAAGGATATTTTCTTTTCTACATTTTTCCAAGTACATTTTTCTGGATAAACTGTCTGAATAAACAAGGCATAGTCTTCAGACACGCAAAGAGAATTCACATCAGTTTACAATTAACTTTCTTTTGCCTTTTCTGTGCCAAGAAAAGATTATCCCCTACGTCTAACTGTTTTATACTTTACCATTAAGCTAACAAGATCATTAAAAATTATTTATTTTGCTTAGAATATGGAAAAAAAATAATAATCCAGGTTCGATCTATTATTTGTAGAAGAGGAATCAAAGAAGCAATTAAGGACAAATTCTTTTCTGTTACTGGGTTACTTTTCAGATTCTTCCAATACTAGAGTTTCTTATTTTTCCCCGTATGGTCAGTGCCCCACTTTCACACTATCACAACCTTTTGAGCTTGAAATTTCTTTGGATTTCGAATCGATTAAATTTTGTTATCTCGAATCAACGCTAGACAAAGAATTTGAATACGTCTATAGAAACTCACAGGAATTCGTTAGTGATATGGGAAACCGAACCATTCATTTTCTTAATTATCACAAAGGAAAATGATACAGAAGCTTGACTTTTTCTTGGAAAAATTGAGTTTATTTCAACCTCTACGGCCAAATTTTTCGTCTAATAATGGTCCAGAATGTCAGTATGAATAGCGTTTATATAAATACTTGATTCATAGATGGATACTTTAGATTGCAGGCTATTTTTTCTCTAATCATTTCTGTGATTTGCATAATCTCAATACTGTAATCAAATTATACAAAAAAGAATACTTAAGAAACTGACAAGAGTACCTACTAGCCATCCTAGATTACGGGCCAAAAAGATACCGAATGAAACTTGAAGCACAAAAGATTTATTCTGGGAACACGTTCCAAAAGAAGATAATTTTAATAAAATTCAAAGATTTATCTATTGTATCAGATAATGTGACAGAAAAACATTAGGCTGCCAACAGATTAATTAGGCCATGGGAAAATGACGGTTCGCTTACATCTTCATAGTAGGAGATTTTATTTTTCAAATTTTAGTTTTTCCTCATTAGGACTGGGTAGTAATAAATACAGATAATCTCCCACGTAATTGACATGTAGTTCTCTGAGATTGCAGCAAAAAGTAATTATTGTTACTATTGTTATTTTTCATGAAAGTTTTAACTAATGCCGAACCTGAAGGAATAATATTTCATGCAAAAGTCTCTAACAGGAGACACATTCGAATCCTTACTTTGGTCTACTGTCGAGTATACAATGAACATATACGTATCATATCTTTAGTTATTTAATATAAATAAATTCTATAGATGATTTTTTTACTGATCAAAGAACTTTGAGCTCAAAATTTTATAACGTCCACATTTTTCTACAAAGTATTTTTCTTTAATTACTCAAAGTCATCTAAATTCGAAAATTAATTTTATTATCTTTAAATTTTTGATTTGAATTCATAGGTAATTAATTTTAATCAATCTACGGGAGGTCAAAAAAGAATAAGAATTTCATAGATAATATAGCAGGAAGGTCTTCCTGTGAAAATTTTTTTCATCCAAACGGAAACTATATAATCTTTGAAAGAAATAAATTATAATTTAAGGGGAATATTTTAACAGATTAGATTTCCAACGCAAGGGTGGGTATCTTCTTTAATTCAACGTAGAAAAAAGGTTAAGTACCGAGTAGTATATGAAGCAAATATGCTCAAAATGCAGATTTGCTGAAAAAATCAGACGATATATTTAATAAATTCAGCATTTGCATTGTGACCAAATGCGCATATTGTTTCTTGAAATTGCCTAGGAGCAATTCCAAATTAGGTGACGTGGGAAGATTCTATTCTGATCAAGATTAAGACTTGGTTGGCGATAAATGGCCTTGGAAAAGTCTTGGGAAGAGGAAACATTTAAAGTGCATCATTTTAAAGCCTTTCATCAAATGTTACATTCTTCTCTCTGGTGTTATTCAAATAAATGAAAGTTAGTTGGACTAAAGAAGAAAAAAAATTACAATAAAAAGATCTAGATTCCAGAGAGTTCTACTGGAATTGGTTTACATTCACGGGAATATGCTATAAAGCAATAAAATATCTTAAACTTTACTTTTTCTTTTACAGTTTATCAAATATCCTAATTCTGCATTCAAATTTAAGTAGAGATGGAAGTAAAATCAACCTTCTTAAAATGGTTTGTAAATTTTCGATATCTATCCAGGTTTCATGTAAAATTAGACTTTAGTTGGTAAGACTATGAGAATTAAGATTAATTTCAAGTCTTTTGAAATACAAACGGAATGTTTTCCCATGTCATAATTTAATCCATAGTTAGCGTCTTCTTCAAAGAGGGGTTGAAAGTGAAAGAAGGCAACTTGAACAGAAATAGTGAAATATGATTAATTTAACATTTTAAAAAAACCCATGGAAAAGTAACACTCGAGAAGATGGCAACATTTTTATGTAAACCAAAGTTTTTTTTAAATGAATAGGAACCATTTCTGAAATATGTATCCTCTTTCACTCCCTCGTTCTTTTGTGTAAAAGGGAGATTATGAAAATTATGGCTAGCAGTATTTCCGTTTTCACATAATCTGCTTCCTTCCAGACATAAATAAACCTTTCGTTCGTTGCATGCCATCATTACTTGATTTTCATTAGATGGTAACGTCAGTATATAAGTCAGAAGAGGACAATTTTTGAAAAAAAACACCTGGACTTTCATGACGATATAGATGCTGGATTTCTCATAGGTCTATCAAGAATTTGAATCTTATTAATTCCCGTAGCAAAAATCATTGAAAAACTGTCGGCACTAATTTAGTATTGACGACAAAACAATGATTTTCCCTACTAAAGCCTATCTTAACCCTTTCGATGCCGAGACTATTTCACAATTTTTATAAAAACCAAAATTTAGCTATGAAGGTACCAGTATATTTTGGCCCAAAATATTACTAATGCAAGCTCACATTGTGGGCTTCAATTTAAACTTTAATTGATCCAGAAACCTATCAAACTGGTAGAGTTATGAAGGTTTAAAAAAATTGGAAAATGGACATATATGTCCATCGGCACCGAAATGGTTAATATAAATGAATGCTATGTATGTAATGGATAACTGAGTAAATCAAAATATAAATACTCACTCAAGGTTCATTGTCAACTGATATAATAATCACATATGGACAAAATTCCTCCTGTTGGATGTTCAATCAACCAAATGATTGAATGTTTAAGCATAAGTTTTAATCCCTCTTTGGATGAGGTCATTTTCATTGGTTGTTCGTCTCGTGTTAAGAGTTATCGGGTTCTCGACCAATCAGATTTCACCATGAAATATTTTTTCAAATGAATGAATAAGATTTATTACAAGCTTACAAATTATGTGTTTCATTGCTAATTATACGGGTTGTTTCTTAACAATTGCAATTTTAGACAGCATAATAAACTTTTTGATAGAAGTCACGAGGCATAGATAAAATAACTTTAAAATATCATCATAAAAATCATATATTTTACTCCTCTACCACTAATGAGTAGTACATGACTGTAAAATGACTTTGTTAACTAACTAAGAATGTAAAAGTAGAAAGAACCTTGTACAATTTTATTTATTCCCATAATAACACACATATTTTTATGTTTATTATCACAATTGCCTTTGGAAGTTTTGAGAGTGACGGAGAACAACTTGTAACTTGTAAAGGAAGAAAATTGCTGAACCTCTTTGAAGAGTGAATGAATAATGTTAGTGATAACACTGGTAGGTTTTCTTTCTCTCTCTACGGTTATACACAGAGGAGATGAAGACAGGGAGAGTCGTGGAGACTTTAAAGAAATGTCTATTGATCTCAGTTGATGTACCAATAATAATTACCGATAATAAATGGGAATGATTGTTTATAAATGAAGAAGAGGAGGATATATTTCTTAAGCCGGGAAAATGACGGAAAAATTCTAAGGTTACACAAGAAAAGTTTCCCCCTTGATATGTATGACGTTTCTTTCTACTAAAATTCTCCTGTGATATGTACATGAATTTCTTGTAATTTAATGATGAAAAAAGTGAAAGACATGAATTTCTATTCTACATTATTTCGAGTTGATCCACTGAGATTCACTGGAATTAGTTGAAATAATATTAGGGAAATTTACACTTATTTTTTTCGTTTATTAGAATTACAGTATAATAGAACGATGGTTTTTACAGTTAAAGTATCATTATTTATTTTATTTTCTTCATCAGTATCAGAAGATGAAAAAATTTCAGAAACAGTATAATAAACCAATAAATCCTTTCACTTTCAGTATCAATGATTAGAAAAATTTACTGACTCAGTATCTTCAAACACGTCCGAAAATCCACTTAAATTCATAATTTAGAAAATTGGAAGAAGATATATTAAAACCAAATGTACATTTCTTGAAGTATCATCAGTGGTAACTCTTCAAAAATGAAAATATATATATGTTACCGTGAGTCTGGGAAATCAGTGAGTGTCGGTAATTCACTTGTGTATGTTGGTAATCAGTGTGACTCTAGTGAATCTAGCTAATAAGCCCTCATTACCCAAACACACTGAGAAGGTCAGTGAATTGAAGGAAGTGTATGTCTGAGGGATTAATTTTCGAAGATATATATATCAAGATACTAGCAAAATAAGAGAACAAAATTCTCAGTTTCAAGATAGACGACAACTGTAAAATATAAATTACAGACTTTGATAGAGGAAGGGGCGATTACGAACCAATAATAATTGATGTAGTAACTGAGAGTAATGAACAAGAGTCTTTTCAAAGATCAAAATATTCATGGTACCCTGAATAAATTGGTAGCAACTAATGAATTATGTGTGTCAAAAAAGATGAGTGTTTATTAGGAGAGATCGATGCACAAATTTCCCCTTGGAAATGGACAGGGAATATTCAAATTTGATTGATTCAAATTGTAAAACCCTGACCTGTAAATGTGAAAAGAATCAAGTTTTATGTAACTCTTGATCATTCTCTAGCTTATGGCAATAAATAAATATTTAATGCTTTAATTTTTTCTCAAAAAATTTAATCGATAAGTTGAGCTGTTGAATTCACTGACCTTCTCAGTGTGTTTGGGTAATGAGGGCTTATTAGCTAGATTCACTAGAGTCACACTGATTACCAACATACACAAGTGAATTACCGACACTCACTGATTTCCCAGACTCACGGTAACGTATAATATATATATATTATATATGGCTTCCTCTAATTTTGATGGTTTTCTGAAATCCAGGCTTTTCAAAGTTGAAGCATTTTTTTCCTTAATAAAAATTATCTGAATGACTGAGAGCTTTTCAACTTGACCTAAGAGAAGGTTTATTGTAATGTATATAGACAGAGTTAAAACTTTAATCGCCAATAATTTAAAGTGTAATTTACAGGTAAATCATGGATCTTATAAACTATAGACAGAATGATAAAGGTAGAGGAAGAGTTTAAGACAAATTGGGTTTATTATCATCGATACACACCTAAAATCAATAATGAAACGTGTTGAACAGTTTAGAATGGATTGTTACTTTTTTTAATCGAATTCAACGGTACAGCTAATTATTAGGCTTATAAAAAATATTTTTATTCCCGAACATCTTTCTGGACCATATGCTAATTTGGTCTCATTTAAACAGAAAAAAAGATTTTCATCAATTTTGTTGTTCTGATACCCATAGATCCCATTTTCCGAAAATTCTTTAAAACGCAGAAAAGGATGAGGAACTTTGTCAATTCTTGTATTTTACCCAAAATCGGTTTTCGTGGGAAAAATTTCTCGTTTGAACCTTGAAACTCAATAATTATCGAGTTATTAACAATATTGATTCAACACAGTGCAAAGCCCTATGAGGAAGGATGTGGCGAAGGGATTTTAAATAACTATCAGAATAATTCCCATACGAATATTTATATAGATGACTCAAAAATATGAATTTTAACTATTATCGTAGTAACATTCATTCAAAATTTGTTGGCGCGGATTTTAAGAATGTAATGAGATTTTGTTTCTCAGAACATAATTCAAAAGGATTTTATTCTCTATTGAATGAGCAAATAGCAGAGAAAGTTGTAAAAATGTTTGTTACCCTACTAATACTACTTATGTAAGTTTATTCAGTTTTAACCCTTTCGGTGCCGATGGACATATATGTCCATTTTCCAATTTTTTGAACCTTCATAAATCTACCAGTTTGATAGGTTTCTGGATCAATTAAAGTTTAAATTGAAGCCCACAATGTGAGCTTGCATTAGTAATATTTTGGGCCAAATAACTTGGTATCTTCATAGCTAAATTTTGGTTTTTTTATGTTTGTGATTGCTTTCAACAAGATCTTTGTCTGATTCATCCAATACAGAAATCACCAAAGAATACGCTTTTAAGATCAATATTCTCTGTACTCTTCAAGTTTTCTTTTTAAAAGTTGAGTTCAAACATGATCCCATAAACCTGATTTTGATGAAAATTTTTGAATAAATTATCTTCTAAATTTAATGAACTTTTGGTTTTCTCGTGAATTTATTATGATCTTGATCCTGTAAAAAATTCATGCTAATTGGATCAACCTTGAGCTCGTAAGAGCCTATTGAAAATTTGATCATGTATTTTCCAACAATAGCTGCATTCTTACTGTTGTGGTGTTTGAATATACGCCAAGCATATCCTTTAAAAGACCTATATGATTTGTAATACAAATTTTGTATTATTAATCTATTGTTTATCTTGTTACCCATGAGCCAAGTATTATGGTTCGCGCAACTTAATAAAGTCCCAGCCCAATACGTCTACTCTTCTTACCTGCCCAATACCCATAGCCTAGTCCATAACACTTACTAAGAATTTCTGAGATAAAAACGGAATCTTTATAAATTTTTAACCCTCATTAACAACAACAAAATTTTGGCAATTCCAAATGTTTAATTAGTTCTATAGTAAATTGGAACCCTTGTCGGGTAATCTTGTTTACGTAAGCAAACATATCTCTATTTTTAGTTCATTAAGTGAGGTCACTATTGGTCACGTAATGAGAGCTTTGCGAAAAACCTCTAATTCGTACAGTAGCAATATCCAGGTTGGGAAAATAATTCTTTATTTTGGAAAGTATCCTTACGTCGATATCATGTGATTTCCCTTTTGATAAACTAGAGCTTACTCCCCCTACCCTGTATATATATTTCGTAAAAAGCTTTTTTTGTTTGAAATTTTTTCTTTATCTATTCATATTTGTAAAATTGTTCGAATGAAATAAAAGTTAACTGTAATGAAAAGTATCAAAAAATTTTCATCATTCAATAATGATACCCAAAAAAATAGCTTTAACAGAGAGGGACCATATATGTACTTTCTGGTACAACACACGATGTAAACGAATTTTTTCACATTGTTTTTAAAACTTCTTCTGATTAGTTTAATAAAACAATTTTATAACCCCCCTTTAAAGGGTAATTATTATCACATGTATACTTGTAAGTAAGTATATCAATTTAGAAATAAAAGATAAGACAACTATATGAAACAAATATATTTCTCTTTTGAATACAAGTAATAATTGATAATAACATCTGGGAAGTTGAGTGATCAGTTAATGGTGAATTTACACGGACAAGACTAGCAGGCGATATCGATCATTGAGAGATTACTATCACTTTTGAGGTTGACTTGAGAATGACAATGCGATCTCTGAGTAAGGTGATTATCAGACCGGTCAAAATATCGTTTCGATTTTAGGAAGTTGGTCTGTTGTTCTGGGAAGAGTTGGTCTAGTTTCCTTCGTTCACTAAAAATAATCAAAATAAATAAATAAACGCGTATACAATTCAGAAAATAAAATACCAAGAACTGAGGTAAAAATGAGCACGAAATTCATTGGTATGATGTTAAAATAGAGTTGGTTGGTATGGAGTTGGGAATCTATGATTTTGGCGCCAATAAAAATTTGAAAAATTACCATATTTTTCATGAAAAAAATTTATTTTCAGAACTTTTTTTCTTCAACTGGTGAGAGTGGGCAACATGGATTCCGAAAATCTTTAAAAAATTCGAATTCTTGCTGAAAAAATCGAGATTTCCGTAAAAATCATAGATTCCCAACTTCATATCAATTAGCTTTACTTATAGATTTTCAAATTGTCATATCGATAAGTGATTTTAGTAAATTTCAAAAAATGATATTTTTGATAATCTTTTGTTTAAGCTTTTAAAAAAGATGCACAAATTTTCTCTATTATTTTGAGCAGATAATCTGCAGTAGAGCACTGCTTTTCTTCTAAAGGATTTTTCTAACTCGCAGATGTGTGTTCAATTCCGATAGATAAACTTGAACTAGGTTTATACATGTTGATGGAAAATTCCCCTTCACCCACACATCTGTGCTGTCATCCCCTGGGTTTTTGTATAAGATGGAGAGAGACCACTGATGATCCTTTGAGAAATGCGCATTTGGTTCTAAATATATTTTCTTACATATTTCTAAAGGTTTTAGCATGAATAAAATGCTCATGTTTGTGAACAATGCCTAGTGTCAAATTAATTGGGGAATTTCGCTAGTTTTTCGCAGTTTGCTCAGTTTTGAGATTTGGCGGTTATTCAAAAAACTATATTAAACTATTATAGCTTACTCATTGTCGGGTGTATTGTCTTTTGGGTTATTGATAACTTCAGAAGATTGACACATTCTCTTCATTGTCAGAATTTGACTTTCCATAGCCTTCTTATTGAATTTGTTGACTGGATATCTTTCAATTCCCAGGAACTTTCTTCTCGTATCAGTTCCCATTGCTTCCTTTGAGTGTTTTTCTTTTATGAACTTGTTAGCAATGTCATCATCGTCAGTTAGTTCTATGTCAACCTAAGGAATAATAATAATGTGAATTATAAATTGCAATTTGATCATCCATTGCATTCATGATAAACATTAAATGACCTCTCTTCCATGTTGTTCACAGTAAAAGAGCTATCCAAAATTTTATGTAGGAAACAAGAGAGTCAAATGGGTAGCCTAAGAGAGTACTGGACAATAAATAAAGCATAGAGCAGTTCTCCAGTTATCCGAAAAGAGATATAAAAAACCAAAATGTTTTTTGTAGAGAGAGAGAGAGAGTGCATCAGGCGGGCTATTTAATAAATAGGGTAATCTACATTCCTTTTATTACATGATAATGTTACTTGTATGTGTGATACATGACCAGGATTATCTCTTCAGCCTTATTGCTATCCTATTGGAAGAAAGATGTGAGCTCCCCTTATTGATAATAATACTTTTGTTTTTAATTTTTCTTGTTCTATAATGTCGACTTGTTTTTAAACAGTTGGTATTAACTAATAATACTAAATTATCAATTAGCTACTATTTTGAAATCGGCTTAATAAAATCTCCATTACCAAATGCAGAATTATTTGATTTTGCTAGTTCTTTTGCCCGAGATTTTGTAAAAATAGAAATCTCATGTATGAAGTGAACTATAAGAAGAAAAACACTCGAAAAATATGTATTTTCTGAAAGATTTTTCTATTATTCTAACAAAGTTTTCTCCACTATGTATTAATCCACTCATTTCAGGGTACTTACCTCAGTAAGACTGTTAAACATGACAGATTGGTTTGTTGTAGCATGACTATACCTAAAGTCTGTAGAGGCTAATTCGTCTCCATTCATTTCTCGGATTATGATTTTGTCTGGTCTTTCATCTTGACTAAAATATTTGTTTAAAATCATAGAGCTACTTGAGAGTAGGTTTATGAAATTACTTTTCTAAATGTCCCATTTCTTCGTGGGAGTAAAGATTCTGTCCATTTTCACTGAGATACGAAGGCCTCTTATAGCCCCATAAGTAATTTGTACCCTGCTCAGTTGGCTGAGACTTTTGCATAGCATCACTTGGCTTGCGTAACTTAAACATGTACTTGTTAATGATTGTTTCTTTTTCTGAGAAACTATCAGACATGTGTGCAGCCAGGTCAATAGCGAGATTTTCAAGGCTCTATTGAAAGAATACTTCAAAATAACATGTAGGAAAGAATGAAAAGATGAATCTTAAAAGAATTCATGAATAACTCTGTATGTTCAAAAAAAAGTTCAATTGGCGATTAGTTCAACTCAATATCACAAACAGTATTTTACATTTTCTCCCATAGAGTTATTGATGATCAATCTGGTAAACTCTGAAATTCCTGAATGAATGCCATAGATTTTAATGAGTGAGGTATTCTATTAATTCTTGGCTAAATAAGAATTTTTTTTGAAAAACCAACCTTTAGTTTAGAAGATTGTCCCAAGAAATTAACATTTTAAGACCTCGATAAAAGTTTCTTGTGAGGGGTTTTTTCGAAAAGCGTTCTTTATATTTTTTCAAAAACGAGTTGTCTTAACTTCTCAATGAAATATTGCAGCTTGATAAGTTATGTTTCATTCGAGAGAATACCTTAGTTCTTCTTTCAGAAAATTGGTCAATAAATTATTTTCAGTTTTTTTTTAAACAGACTTATGGCAAGAGAAAAACTTAGCGGTCTCATACACAACCCACTTGAAGGGATAAACATTGAAGAATAGGATAAAATGGAACAAAAGCTAATTGATATGAAGTTACGAAAACCTCGATTTTTTCATCAAAAATTCGAATATGATAAAGATTTTTTGGAATCCTACTCATGTTGCCCACTTTTACGATTTGAAGAAAAAAGTTCTCAAAAATGGTGAATCTTTTGAAAATTTGTCGGCTTTCTTGTCTAATTCTTATCTTGAAAATCTGATTTTGATAACTCTCTCACTTTGAAATCAATAAAATTCTCAGTTCAAAGTTCGAAAAAATTGGGATTTTGGCGCCAAATTAAAATTTTAAAAATGACCATGTTTTTCATGAAAAAAAATTTTTTTCAGAACTTTTTTCTTCAAATTGTAAAAGTGGGCGGAAAATGAGGAGGATTCCAAAACATATTTAATGAAAAAATCATAGATTCCCAACATCATATGAACCGACTTTAGTTTTCAAAAATCTAAATAAAATATTGTTTTTTTTTAGGTCAAGATGATGGAATGCACTCGGAATCTGATGATGTTTTGTTCTCAGCTCAACATGTAAATTTACAATGAATCACACTTTCATTACAGCAAAACAATATATAATATATATAATATACATTGGGGGATTCCAGTATGTACACACATTACTCAAGGCAATGAGAAAAACATCTATTTATGCAAAAGAGTTGAGTGGAAAATAATTTAGGTCACAACCGCAGTTGCCATTACAGGGGAGCCATTTTTGTTTGGTTATTTTCTTCAAGTTGAGTTGAAAATATGCATCATATGAGTTTAGAGAAGAAAAGACGTGAACCCTCTCATTGCATGACTTGAGAGCGAAAAATTTCTAGTTTTTATTATTACAATAAGTGGAAAAAAATTATATAATAAAATAATGCTTACTGGATGGATAGGCATTTTCGATTCGAAATTATTTGCTTCCTCATTAACTGATTGGGTCATTGATTCGGTGATACTCTGAATTAATGACATGTCTCTGTTATTAGATATTCTATGTAAAAAAATAAAGAATTAATTAATCTATTAGGGGTTATTATACAATCAATCTTTTTTCGAGTCTTGCGATTTTTAATTCTGCGCCACTATATTCATTGAAACCCTTTTTTACATTCTAATTTTTACAAATAAAACAAGTAAGCTAGAAGCTATAGTTTATGATATCTTGGCCAGGGTATAATTTCATCAAATATAGTTCATGATGGAAAAGAGTTCGAAAGCCCCTTATAAACCTAATTGACATTAAGATGAAGCCTAATTTTGGTCAGATTGAATTTTTTTCGGAATTTTTTCGAATATCCGCATCTTATTAGCTCATGTCATTTTAGAATTCAAAAAAATATTATTTTCCTGTGAATCCGGAGTGAAAAATATCGTGTTTTTTTGTAAAAATCTCATCTTCATGTCAACTAGCTTCAGTTTAGAAATTACTGTTCGGAATCTATTCAACTTTATTTTTGTGATATTTCAAGTACACTCATTAGGATCAATGCATTCCTCTGTATCTGATGATGATAACCAAGAGAATCATAGAGGCTTCACGCATAAACACTTTGTTCCTCAAATAGTATTACTTAAAATTCTAAAACTAATTTTCCCCACCCGTGTTTTCAAATTTTTTTACAAAAAACTCTTGATGTAGGCAGTTTGTCAAACAGGAATGAAGAGAAAAACTGTTTATGACCTACAGGTCAATTTAGCTATTGAGGGTTCACGGTCAAGTTTTTCTCTTGGCTCATTAAAAGCTTAGAAAACCGTAAGAACTAAAATTGAAACCTCATGACAATGAACCTGTGGGGAATATATCATATACAGTATTACCGTTAGCTTTCTGGTATTGTAGTCATGACACAGAGATGAAATAATATACATACTAAACATTACAGTTCTTTTTCATTTTTATCAGCTTATTTTATTCAGAGTTTATTCATGCAATACGACAACAACTATATGACAATATATTCGCTACATGATGTATACAGTATACATCATGTCAGTCATTTAGTTATATGCATACATTTATTAAATGTAGTCTACGGCTTAATCTATTGGGGACTATTGAAAACTTCTCAATGCTTGCACAGAGTCGAGGGAAATATTTCTAGTATAAAAGGAAAGAAAATCTTTTTGCATGTTAATTAACTTGAAAGCGTGTCGGAAACTTCAACTGATCTCACCAGACAAGAAAAACCAAGTTCAGATAGTAATAATACTATGGATTCAACAAGATTTAATCGATACTTGACCTCGAACAATGAGGGAAGTGACAACAGTACTGGAACCTCAAATACTGACTCAGATTTTAAAAGTTTTTCCACAATGGATGATCCAATCTTCACACTTGATGAATCAGCTACCAGCACAACTAGTGAGACTGAAACCAAGACCTACGACCCACCAATGGGCAGAATAAGCAAACTTACGCCAAAAAAGATTACTGGCGAACGACAATTTCACATTCCGACTGTTTTCATTCAAGAATTTCACCAGGGTCATGTTGCATACAACATACCCGGGATTATTGAGGACTGTTTTGAGCCTTCAGATTCCCTTAAAATAAAATTCGACTTTGGAAGTCTGATGAATGCCTCGCCGCCAATCAATAATAATCAGAATAGTATGAACCCTTCAACCAACTTTGCGAACCCGTTACCAGGGGAAGAAACAAATAAAGGCTGCAACACAGCACAGAATTCCACAAGATTCAGTGTCCTCACTAGCTATTCGGCTCAGCCAAACTCCAATGATAATGACTCAAGCAAGCCAATGAACGGTGGTCTCAGCAACAGTGATGGATTTCTTTTTGGTTCACGCTTTTCAAATTATGTCTAACTATCGTAAATGACTCGTAAAACCCCCCAAAGACTCTAAAATTATCCCTCCATGATTATTGTATTTTTTCTTTTTATTTATTCAATATATTTTTTTATTATTATTAAAAGAACTTACTGTTTCATCCTTGAGTCGTCTTCTTCTCTTGGTTGACTTGAATTTCTTTGGAAAAAAAAACAAGAGCTTAGTACAAAATCATGCTTTTAGGCTAGTGGTTGTTGAAATTTATTCTCCCAACTGCTGAATGGAAGATAAAGTTCATCAAATCTTTTGATGCTTTGATTTTGAATTAGGAAAACAAGTCTCAAGTCACATGACCAACTGTATTTCCATGAAGATAAGCAATTTTTGTTTTAATCCCAATTATAATTATTAGAGACACTAAATTTTAAGGTGCTCACTTGTTAGTGTTGAGAAGACTGGACGATTTTGAAGGGGAGGTATGGGAAATTTTCGGTTCAATGCATTCCGACTGACCAATCAAGGTAGACTTTGTATCTGAGTTACTAACACTATAGAGGGAGGATTGCAAATTAATATAGTAGTTCTCGAATTATCGGGAATATTTTCAAAGTCACTCACATTGACTCGAGTTTATGCCTTTTAGGGGTATTCTCAACCTCGGGTGTCAGCATGCTCAACTCATCTTCTAGTTGTCGTATTTCCTCTGGATCGACAATTTCTTTTGCTTTAGTCCGGATGACAGTAACATTCGACTTGGCATCCCACTCACAGGATGGACCAGTTGACGAGAATAAGGAATTCTGACTGGCATCAGCAAGCTTGTACAACATTTTGTTGGTGAAAACCTATTGAACACATGAGCATACATCAGGTTAGGAGCTCTATGTTTGAAAAACCTAATGTGCTTCAAAATTGAGAGTTTCTCATGAACTTGAAAATAGTTTTTCACATTCAATGCAAAAACAGCCAACTTTCAATCTGTAATTCATCGAATTTCATTAAAGTACGAACATTCGATTTTATAATATATTTAAAACGTTTACAAAATCCAGATTTGAGGAGTATGGAATAAAAATAGATGGATCAATTTCTTTTTCGTTGGGCACTTTAAAGTGGGTGTATCAAGGCTTTGAAGACTCTTTTCAAATTCTAGATTTCTATTATATATATCAATGAATAACAAATTGAATATATTAGGGTAGAACCTTGTTATTTATAAATTTAAACTTGACGCGCGATAGTTATGAAAAATAAATGTCTGTTAATCGTCAAGTTACTTAAAAGTAGTTATGTGGAATAAAAAAAGAAAATAAGTAAAGGAACATACATTCTGGTCATCTAGTGAGGTCTTGTGTTTATTTCTCATCTGAACTTGGTTCTCTCCCACACCAAAAGTTTCATTCTGGTCCCTATTATGGAATAAACTTGTAATATTTACCTCAAGTTGCTTCAATCAGCAAGAACATACTTTTTATTACTACTCTTTATCAAGTCATGCAGAGTCCTTATGAAGCTCTTTCGGTTGGGATTCTCAAAGATGATTGATTTATCTGCCAGGGTTTGATCCAATTTTGAATCTTTCAAATCGACCATTGACATGGCACCACAGGAACCGCAATAGAGGAATTGCGAGTTATCCCTCTTGACCTCGTCAAAGCTTCTGGATTCCCTCAATTTATTTTTCCTAAATGTGTATTTTAAAGAATATTAAAAGTTCTCAATAGAAATTATCAAAATTTCTTCTTAAAATAAAAATAATACAGCTACTAGACTAGGTAACCTTCTATTTTTAGTAACAAATTTCTTATTCTTCCCAAGGTGGGATCTTATTTGGCATAGAGAAACTCCCCTCCCTCCTCGTTTCTCTATCTTGAATATGATTGGTTATTGCAATTATATATGATTTTCATAGATACATATTTGTATTATGTAATGCATTGGCGAGATATTGAAGGGAAGTGTGTAGCTGTATTAGGGACAATACTGCTCAATGAATCATGAACAGAATCAATGAATCCACAACTTTGATCAGTGTACTTTTTATTCATTTCGCTCAATACTAACAAGAAAATTTGTAAACTTTTCTACTCACATTGATTTTCTCTCGTCATTCAATTTGACCATGGCCTCTTGCAATTCATGATATAATTGATTGACTCTAGTTAACTTGATATCGTAGTGTTTTCGAATATCTTGAGCATGCTTCAACTCATTTCTACGCAGCTTGATTAGGTACGCTTCTAATTTTGGCATGCTGACGCCTTCCTTGCGCATATACCGAAAATGTAGAGCAATTTCCTTGCTCCATTGGTCCTTGATCATAAAGAATTCTTCATCGCTAAACTTTTCCAGGAACTCTGTACTGGCCATCTCAAAGTGACTTTGGATTTCTTTGAAATTTGGCCTTTTGCGCATATCTGCGTTCCAACATTTCTTGAGAATGACACGTATTTCAGTCGGCAGAGACATTGGTAAGGGCAGACATAAATTTTCCGACCCGACTCCCCATATTACTGACGTGGAGTCGACACCCTCATAGGGAACTTCGCAGGTCATCAACTCCCACAAGACAACACCAAAGGACCAAACATCTACTTTGAAAGAGCATGATTCATTTCTTATTATTTCCGGGGCCATCCAAGCAACTGTCCCGGCAAAGGACATCTGAACAGATTGATTGGTCCATTTCGTTGAAGTGCATAGGTCGGAGATTTTGATCAAATGATTGTTCCCAATCAAGATACTGAATAGAGAATAGAATATTTCAAAAAAAGAATAACAAAAATAGATCAATAGAGATAAATCATCACTGTGTTGAGCATTATAATAAGCAAGGCTCAATGATTACGATTAAGAATACAAAAATCTACATACGTATTGATCGTAACAGACATTTAATAAAATTAATTAAGATGAAATAATTAGTAAGTACTTACTTTGGGGATTTGAGATCTCTGTGTATGATATCCTTTGAGTGTAAATAGACCATGCCGTTTATTATTTGCTTTGTCCATGAAGTTATTAATTCCGGACCGATAGGTTGGCCAGAATGTAACACATGATACAATTGCCCATAAGGGCAATATTCCATGAGTAGGGAAAAACACGGATTTTGAATGCAGGCTCCTTTGAACTGGACAAGATTGGGATGCTTCAACTCTCTCAAGTGTCTTATATCATTGTAATCTCCTTTGTTCAATTTTTTGATGGCTATTTTTTCCCCGTTGTAATATCCACTGAAAACAGCTCCTTGAGAGCCAGATCCAATGAATTGAAGCTCTTTGATTTTTTCAAAAGAAACGATCCAAGGTTGATTTTGATCTTTTTTAAGGTTATCAGCTGGATAGAAATATTTCATGACTGGTCTTATACAGCCCCAGAATCCGTTCATAAAATGGTAATTTTCTGGATGCTTATTCTCAACATTGAAATCAGTTTCCAACTTGATATTGTTAAACTTTTCTTTTTCGTTGAGATACTCTAAAATTTTTGAGCACTTGTAGATATTTTGATCGTTGAGATCATTTGAAAACGAGTTGTTCAAATTTGTGACAACATTATCAGAAAAGTTGGAGGACTTTTCCTTCAAAACATTATCCTGTCGATATTCCATAGCATTGGTATTTAGAATTTCACTGTAGGTCATTATTTATTATTCCATTTTCCATTTAAGTCAATCGCATAAGAAAATCAAACATTTGAAATTACACTAACGTAAAAAGTAAAACACTTATTCTAAACTGAACAAAAGAAAAACAAAATGCGCGAAAGTAAAAGTTTAATATTTAAAATTTAAAATATAATATTTTTAATTATAGTTTAATTATCTATACATTAGAAAATTTACTTGAAAGTATCTATGTGAATGAAAATCTAAAAAAAATAATGAAGATTAAGATTATTGAGAATAAAATATTGGGAGCCATAATGAAGATGGAAATTAAAAAGTTGGAAATCAGTCATGAAATTGTAATTACTACCATGTAGCCATGTATTTTATCTGGGATGCAATTTAATCAAGTAAGTATCTCATTGACTGACAAATGGAGACAAAACCATTTAATTCTCATTTTCTAATATATCTTTGTAATGAATTAAAAGTAACATTGAATTGTTCCTTTTGTAATCAAAGCCAGACGTGTTTTGTATGACTACTTAAGAAAATATTCACTTTAACATAGGTAAAAAGTTATCACATACAGACCATTAATATTCACTACAGATTCATATTTTTTTATATGTCTTTTTTAAACTAATGTCTGAAAACAAATATAATTTTAATAATAACAAGGGTTCCACACACGCATTGACATAGAAAACCAGCCTATGATAGGTGAGGCACAGATTATAGCCAATCAGAATCTGTTTGGGATAAAAGATTTCGTTTCATATCTACCTAGATCACGAGACACAAAATCAAGTTTATTATTCCTTTGTATTGATGATGGAATTTCAGATGAAAAGCACAGTATTCTCATGACATCTAACTACGGCGAGTATAGTGAGGATGAAGACGAAGGCTCTATCTATACGGACGATTCAAATGAAATCAGAGAGCCGGTCCGTAAAGTTTCAGAGGAGAAGGCAACCGGTGAAGTTGTCATTGAAAAAACTCTCTCTGTGAAAGATCAAGTTAAGAATTTTGCCCATTTACGTCTACAGGATATCTTGAGACCGCAAGGCTTCATACCGAGTGAAGAACCGGCCCCTGTAGAAGCTTCTCAGGAACGAGAAGTCTACGACTATTCCCTGGCCTATAATAACCTAGAAAGAGATGACTATTCCGACGAGGATTCAGAATACGATGAAGTCAACGACGAACAATCTGAAGTTCAAGAGATTCCTGAAAGTCAAACTGTTAAGCCTCAGCAACTAATGGAAGCGTTGAAATCGGACTCTGAATCTGTAGCAAGCGAAGAAATGAGCAGTCACCAATTGCCAATATCCATAAATTCTCTCAATCCCAATGAACTTATCAATAGGGAACCGTCTTTGGAATATCAACCGTTTATTGAAACAACGAAGAATTCACCAATTCCCGAGAGCTATTCTCAAAAATTCGAAAAATCAGTTGAAGATATTGAACAGATCAAAGAACCTTCGCCTATCCTAGATAAAATTAAGCTGCCTAATGTAAGTAACGGCCAGGACCATTCTTTGCAAGATACGCCAAGTGTCGTTGAAGCAGCATGCTATGAGAAACCCCGAGAGTATGAATTTGAAAAAATCAATATTCCCAAGTTATTTCCGAAAACGATTTCACCTGAACCTACCCTAGTTGTTCCAAAAGGGAATCAAAATCCAACGTATCAGACGAATGAGGTAGTGTTCAGGAATCAACCAGCTCAAACACTTGTTAACAATAACGAGATATTTCGTGCCAAGAGTGACTTGTATGTAAAGCCTCTTGTTGAATCTGAAATGAATCAATCTTCAGCTGTGATTGATGCTCCGAAACGAAGACAGTGGAAACCGTTCATGTCGTTTGACAAGGACACTTCCTCGATAAAGATGCCGATGAAAAAACAAGAGAATTGCATTTATTTTGGTGACGACATCCTCAATAGTCAGCCTGGGGGAGCTTCATCGGTTTGTCTTCGTCGGACAACCTCAGATCGTCAATGGGGATTTACAGTCCACGGAGGCAAAGAATTTGGCTGTGCACCCTTTGTTTCCCAAGTGAGTATTTGTTGATTTATTTTCTATAGAATATTCCCCTTTTAGTTTTTACTTGGTTGATTGTTTTATGCAGAAGGGTTTATAGAAAATGTTGATTGGTCGGAGATCACGTGCTCAGTTTGATCGATTTTTCATTAAAAGTTTCATTAAAGCTTCATATCTGGGATTTTTCTATCTGTTTGTCCAAGTTTTTAAACAAAAATCTAATATGTGTAGTTAAACATAGAAGGCCTTATTTCTTAGAATTGATCAATCTTCTCTTCTAGTTAATTTGACATCTAAGAAACTCAAAATACCATTAGATTCTCTTTCCATTGTAAAAACTATGTTCATTTTAGAGAAAAAATCATTTCCTGATCCGTTCGGTTTCAATAAAATAAAAGTGTCATCAAGATATTATCTGATGTAAACATCAGTGTAAGAATTTATTGAACCCATAGCTATCCCATCTTTTTGATCGAATACTTTGTTTTGAAACGATGAAGACAGAACTTTGGTACAACAAATCTTAATCAGAGATCACGAGCTCAGTTTGATCGATTTGTCTATCTGATTTCAAATTTATTTTACGTAATGAGCTAGATTTATCTAATCGGTGTATAAGAAATATTAGAAGACCTCATCTCTTTCATTCTCACAGACTCTGGACATGAATATTGCTCAAGTGAATGTAAAAATATCCAGGTGTATTGAATTATTCATCCAAGTGTGTGTATTTATGATTAAAAGGTTATCGATTACTTTTCGTTTTGATAATCTAGATATTTTCTTTATCCTTTATTTTTTTAGTTTACAATGTAAGCAAAAAATAAGATAAATTATAAATGTAATAAATGTGGAGCTGAACGGATCCCCGTTCAACCTAAATATTGGATACAACTTTTTCTTATTCTCCACACACCCCCTCCTAAGTTTAAAATAAGAGAAAGGATCTAGGTACTACTTGCATGTATTTATGATTATTTTCAATTGTTACATAGACACTTTAAGAGTCCTCATACACATAAAAGTAAAAGTATGATGATAATAATCTTGAATTTCTTCCATCCAGCAAAAACTTTATCGTGATAGAGAACAGGTTTTATGAAAGAAATTAGACTTCAGACTCATTAACAATTTTCAAAGGGAACAGCCATTCTAGGATAATTCTTCGATGGAGGAGACATTTAAAGTTTTCCTATAGTTGAAATCAAGAAAATAATCACATGAGTGTTCTTAAGCGAATAAGTAATACGACGTATAAGTTTTTTGCTTTTGTCCACACAGCTTTATTTTATTCTAAGCTCCTTTTTCTCCTAAGCTTTATTGTTTTACCGTCAGCATTAGGAATATGAATAAATGTTCCCGCCATTACACTTGAATTTTACACAGAAGTAAAAAATCTTTGAACAATTTTTCTAGTTTATCCTAGGTGTTGAATGACGATTCTTGTTTGAGCTGAAATTTTCAATAAAATCTAGACGTAAATTCAAATTCAAGATATTCATTCAAAATTTTCGGATTTTTCCAAATTATTTCCAAAAGATTATTTCGTAGTCCTGATTGACTTTAAGCAAATGTAATTGGAGAAAATCTTACCCGGCAAAGGCTATTTTAATTTTTCCCCATCTGGGCTCCATATAACTGACCAGTATTCACTAATGTGTCTTGTATAAATCTTGAATAGGAAAGTTTACAATGAATCAGTTTTTTAGAGTGGCTAATAGCAAAATTTGATTAAATGTTTGAAAATTCTACAAAATTTTTTTTCTTTGACTTGAATTTAGCTAATCTTCCCTTAGATCTTTAGTTTTAGAGGACCCAACAGCTTTTTTCTGATTAGTCGTCAGTCTCTTGCTAAGCTTGGATTAATCCCAAATGCTGCTGATAGAGTTTTATTGCGTACTTTAGTCAGAATATGATCCATTTGTAATTAGTCAATGACAAGAAGATACCTCCGCATTGTAGTGGGATATGTTTGATTTAAATAATAAATACAAAATCAATATCCCTAACAAATAACCCCATCTTGTAAACAAGAACAGCTTTAACAAATCTAAATTGAGAAAATTTCACAACATACGTTTTTAAACATTCAACACTGCAGCTCTATCCATGATAGATCGGCTGTTGGCAAATTCACAATATTGAAACCAATATTGACTATCGATCGAGAGAATTGTTTTAAAAAGAAAAACAAAGTCCTTTTCTTTTTAAAAATATAATATAAGTAAAAACATGCATTTGAAACATGTTTCTGTGCATACATTCTCTAAATTCCTCTATAGATGAATATTCTTCTTTTTATTGTCGTACCATGTCGTATATTGTAAGAATAGGCTTTGGGAAAGTATTCATTTCATAGTAAAGAAAGTGTAGAAACGATTATTATTATTAATACTTTTCCCGTGTGGAAGTGAAAATTTAATAATCAATGATAATTTCTTTTGTGTACTTCCAAGAACATTGTAAAGGAAATGATGTAAAAATGTATTGCTAGGAATTTTCCGTGAAAATATTTGACCCTGGAATCATAATTATCGGAGACTTTTGACTGTTTTCAATACAATGTTACTTTTTAGGGCGGTAACACTTTTGGGTTCTGAAAAAAAATAATCCCAGGAAGGAATTTTCTGATACATCGATGAAAATAGACAGCAACTGTATCAGATTATATTTTCATCAAGGTATCAAAAATTTATGAGGATTTTTTGGTAACTGAGCTTTTCTTCTATAAAAGTCTATACCCTCTCTTCTATATATGACCTCAAAACTTTATTAATAGAGAGTGCAATTAATTTCTATTGGAAAGATATAATCATTGTAATTCTATAGGTGATCAAGAATAGTATATCCGAGCAGAATGGTATTGAAGCTGGTGATATTATCGAAGCGATTTGTGGACAATCAACCTACTCCAAGGATGCTACGACAATAAAGGCAGAAATTCTCAGAGCTGGCAATGAACTAGACTTGATAATTACCAAGTAAGAATTTATTTTGTCAATCATAAAAATTGGGTAAATTGTCTGGGAAGAAAACATGTTTTTCCTTTTCCACGATAAAAATCTTTTTTTTCTTTAATGTGCCCATAACTGTGTATTTGTTGTAGAAATGGCATTAATCTGAAGAAACTATACAAGATTTTACCAAAACTCCAGGAGCAAAAGAGGTTTGCCCCCACCCGTTCAAAATCCCTCTATGCAGGCTCATCGTCACGTGTGCAACGCTTGAATCCGAAAGAAAACTTTGATCCAATCATGAATACAAAGTCTTTGAGAATTCTCGAGAATCAATTGAACACTGGACAGTATCCATCTTCCAATATGGAAACAAAGCAAAATGTAAGCTCAAAACATAACTAAATAAATGTTGCACTCTTTCTATATATAGAAATCGATAGTTTTAATACTTTATCGCAAAGTTACCAAAAATATCTTGCATAAACAACTCAAAAATAAACCGATGAATTAATGCTATTATCTCAGGAACTTAAAACTTTGAACCCTGATGTCAGAATAAAACGAATTTAAATGGTTTTCAGGACAGAGAGAATAGCTGGTTAAAATAAGGAATAGCTGGATTATATATAAGGCTCTATATAATAGTAATAACTTAATTATTTTTATATCAAAGGATGCCAGAAGAATTCAACCGACTCCAACATTACAGGGCTCTTATATGCCAACGTATGGACAGGGCTCTTATCCAGCTAGAAGTATTAATATTATTAACAACAATAATAACCAAAGTGGTATTGGCCAAAATGCCTTAAATAATAATACACAATCTTCAACAAATTGGTCAACAGGAAGTAACTGTTTTGCTCTAAAACAGGAAACCCTCAACAATAACAATTTTAACACTAGCCGTCATATTAGAATTGCAAATCCTGAAGCAAAAATTGTCTCGAATGATCCCTACAAAGGTGATCGTCAAATTCATCAGGTGATTTCAAATCAAACCTCAGTCTTTCCAGCTTACTCTGCCAATCAGGATTACTTCCAATGTGGCAGTCAAAGTGTTCCCATGAAGCCGAGAAATCAAAATAATATGCCAATCTACCAGCAATATCAACAGCAACAACAACAACTTCAAACCCAGATACCGTATCAACCGATAGTACCGCAACAAAATCAATATCCCGCATATAACTACTCAAATGTTAAAATAAACCCTCCCATGAATTACAACACGAATGTGAATCAATATCAGAACTTGACAAGAATACCCGAATGTGAGTGAAACCTACTCAAAGGTTTTGGAATATATTCGGAATATATGTTATTTTGGGTTTATAAATAAGTCAGAAAAAAATCTATCTAAAATATCTTGAATCCTAGCTGTGTTTATGTCGAATAGTTTTTAACCTCACTGGTACCAACAGGGTCATTTTGACCCTTTCAGATTTTTGAAAGTACATATCTCGGTTTGGAGAAAACTAAAAATCACAAGATTTCAGGATATCCTTTATCACAGAAATATTCATTAGAGTACAGTTCAATTTTTAAAACTATTCTCATTACAATTCTCGAACAGATTTAAGTAATAAACAGATAGAGAGGATTTTATTTATATGAAAATCTATTCTCAGAACTAACTGAGAACAAAGGTAGAAATTCTCAAAAAAATCGAGGGGTTAATACTTGAATACGGGGTGGAATAATATCAGTTTAAACTAAGGTAGGTACTGTACCCACTAAGCCAACCCGATTATCCAAGTAAATTATTTTTTATATGTAAAACTTGCAAAATATCTACCTTCTCTTCCAGAAAAGTTGGAGTATTTTTAAATACATTTTCAAACTCAGCTTTCAATACTTAAAATGCTTGTAGATTATAAAATATGCTAAGGAGTTGAACAGTCCTCTAATATTCATGCTTTACAAATAGGAAAAAACCTATTTTTTATCTTATTACCATGCAAAATAAATTGTACGAAAAATGTTTATGATTCAGGGTCAAAATGACATTTTGGGAACATTTGTTTGCTTATTTTTTGGTACCGATATTTACTGCCAATCCGATAAACGTGTAAATTTACATTCATTCTCGATAGACTTGGCAATTTATGATTTTTACAAAAATTAATACTGTTAGTTTGTTAAGTTGATATTGTTTAATTTTCAACTTTGAGTTGTTAATTTCATGCATCACCATCCGAAAGGGAAACAAATTCTCGCTGTTAAATTTCTAATAGAACTGATTTCAATTTGAACTGATCTCGAATTATGCTAATTTATTAATTTTTAAGCCTTAAAAATTGTCAAAAATAGTAAGTAGCTTTTCACATGATAATGGGTTTTTCAGAATATTTATCCTGAAAAATAATTTTTGATCGTTCTAACACCTTGAAAGTAACAAAAAATTTCACCTCAGGTTTAAAAATGAAATTCGCGCCAAAACTAAATTTTAAATGTCTCCAATTTTTTTCCTTGAATCGGTAAAAGTGTGCTGAATGAAAATATTTTAATTTATATAAAAATCATAATTCCCAAATTCACTGATAATAGCTGCTGGTACATTGTAGACATGATTTTTTGCGATGAAACTATGGTGAAAGATTTGCAATCTATTTCGTTAAATGAATCATTAATTATGCCGATTAAACCACGTGATTAACTTGTGGGCAAATCCAAGTTAGAATATTAGAGAAATCTAAGATTTTTCATTTAAGCGATAGTATTGTTAAACTTCATCAGAAATATTTAGGTTTGAATTGCTAACGAGAGCTAGATACTCCCAGTCTATAGCTGGAAATATCTAACTACAAGTAAATCGGCCACAACTAACCATAATCGATTCGGTTCTAAAGCTAGTTAACACGAAGATGAGAATTTACTCATTTTACATTAAACTCAATATTTTTCTTCGGATAGTCAAGAAAAAAATTTATTTTTTGAATCTTACGATGAAATGAAGTAAAATTTGTGAAAAAATTCAATGCCGTTTTTCGAATTCTCCAGTTTCTTACACCTTCTCAACCTTTGAGTTTAAAGGTTTATCAATCTCGAAAATTAAAAGCATCATCGATATACAAAGAATTCGAATTGGGCCATTCGAGGCTGACAGAAACACGCCATCACCAAGAAAAAATTAAATTTCGTGATAATTAAAAACCTCATATTATTCGACTATTTTAAAGGCTACACCTGCAATTGGCGAAAGAGGTAGAAAACGTAAAAGTCTAAGTGGCCAACCAAAAGGAACCAATGATCATGTAAAGTACACTAGCAACTAACCTTTCCCCTTTGTACTCTGGAATGATAGGACCAATCATTATACTATATTGATCATTGAATTTATTATACTTACTTATAATATATAATCTAGCCGGTGTAATAGTCTGACGAGATCCGGTGAAATATGAGCTTTATTACTAAATATTTACTTGACTTCCAAATCCTCTAAATGAGTCTTTCAAAAGAAATAATTAAATTTCATGATAATTGAAAAGCACATATTAACCGAAAGATTAGGATGTATCGAATAGCTCTGAATATTCGAAATCGATAAAAATTTTCAGCTCAATGGTTGAAAAAGTGGAAAATCAGGGCATTTTCCTCGACTAACCTGAGAATTATTGAGTTTTTGTAAGAAGGATGGTATATTCTCATCTTCATGCCAACCAGCTTTAGTTCGAATTGACAATCGTAAAAGAAGAAATCAGGTTGAGAATTATTAAATCGAGACAGATATAGATTTAATATTTGTGTCTCCTGCCTTAAGGGGGGTTTTATTCTGTATCATAATAATGCCTATACAAGATGGATAGATGTCTTGTTTATTCGCATTCGTTTTGCTTGTACATTCTTTTCGTCAATCACAATTCCGAATGGCTGTATTTTCATCTATTTTTTTTCAAAATGAAGATATAATATTCTTTGTTAAGGAAGATATGCAACAAGATTTATGCATGCCTATTCACAGTGCAAATTAATCATCATTTAGTTTCTGATTGAAAGAAAAACTTTTAAATTTTTTCATTGATTTTTTCACATTCCCTCTCAAGCTAGAAATCTGGTCTTTAATGTCGAGCATAGTTTCTATTATTTTGATTTTTAATAATTTGATAAAGCATGCGTTGAATAAGAAATAAACAAAACTCAATACCTAATTTATAATTTAGTTTAAATTTGATTTTGAAGACGATTTTAGAGCAAATTAGGAAAAAATTTTAAAGCTGTGTTTTCGCCATCTAATGATAGTTTTACATTGTATTTCATATGCTTATTAATATTTGAATAAAACTTTTGCGGTTGGTTACCCATATAAAAATATAAGGTGGGGGGCAAACGTTCTCTAATTTAGCCAAAATCTGAGCCAATTGAATAGTTAAGTCCAGTATCTAATGTTTTCAAAACTGACTTTTCTATCAAAAGATTATAGTGGTTAGAATTACAACTATTTTCAAGTATTAGAAAAAAATCATCCTTCTAACTTTAATAAATATCTTTAAAAATCATAACGAATTAAGATGGATTGATCTGCTAATTAATTATCTGAAATTATTTAGCATAGCACACTAGGCCCCTGCTAATTATCACAAGTTAGCATTTTTGCAGCCTAATAAATTTCCTTTCCAAGGTGAGGTAAACAAGTCGGTTGCGAGACTCATTGGCCAATCCAGTCCGAAGAAACTCGGGCGTAATATACCGTGGAAAATTTACTAAGAAAATTTTACGAAGAATTGGTGCATTTAGTTTTCCTTTTAACTTGTGTTTTCAAGGGTAAAATTTATTAGTGTCAGGAATTGAGTTTTTAAAGCTTTATTGTGAGGATCAGAGAGGTGTTAGAGACTTTGAAAATACAAAAGAGAAGGTTCTTTTTCATAAGAACATTAAAGTTTCCCTTAAAAAGCACTCTAAAAACCTGTTTTATGTAGGTCTACTTGTGAGTGACCGATCAAAATCAGGGTTTTGGATCACATATTAAAGGGGTGTGAATCAATTATACGTTCACTCGAGCTTCGTCTAGTTTAAAAGGTAAAAAAGTGCTGATTTCATAAATAGTCAGAGCATGAAAATCAGTTTATAAGATCACAAGTGATTTGATCGTGAAATCCAGATCACATTTTTATTGAAAATCTGTATTTTTAGGCTTCTTATCAGGGCGAAATACCAGGATTAAATGGAACCAAAAAATCATTTTTTATTTAAAAATATTCTACAACCTTTTATTTGGTCCTAAACCAGGCATAGGGATACTGATGAATAAAATTTCAAGGCCAAAATTCATCAGACTAAAATAATTTATCTTTCCATTCAGATTATCACTCGAGAGACTGCTGATTTTTTTAGGCTTAAAACTTGTTGTAGCGACTCTTGATTTTATTTTTTAAAAATGTATGGTTTTAATCACGTTTATTAAGGAAACGTTGATCTCTTTTTCAGATCCTCAGTCGAATGGGCCGCAAGTCTACCAAAGAAGGCCACATACAAGCACAGTACAATTTGAGCTTTATTCTCATCGCTAGAACATCGACCCAACTCTTGTCATCATCAAAAATGAAATGTATTGTTTTATTTTAATATTCAAGCCATCATCGCATCGCTTATATCTATAAGACGAGGGATAGCCAAGCCAATTGTCAGATAAATCCATTTATATTGCATTTTATATATATACGTACGTTAAAAGACAAGAGATCTTGTTAAATGGAACAGAAACACAGTAGCCAGCCAATCAAAAATGCAGGAACAGTTTCCTTCGTAGAGATCATTTTTAAATTTCCACCAAGCTTTTAATAAGAGATGAACCAATGTTTTACGGTCAATTTTATCGATCAAATTTTAAGCCTTTAAAATATTTTCTTTTCTTTTGGCTAACAGTTATTATAGATGAGATTCGTTGTGGTTTATTCTAATATTAACCTGCTTTTTCGATTGTATTTGATAAAAAAGAAATCACTTTCTCATTCAAATGAATAATCTTTCAATATATTACACTTTATCAGCAATGTTTTGTTCTAAATTGGAAACAGTATACCAGTTTGAAGAAAACGCAAGAAGAGAATTTTCCAATCCACAAAAATCGCAAAATATTTTAGATAATTCACAATGAAATAAGGTTCTAAAATTAAATTTAAAAAAAAATCGAATCAGCGTCATTCTCCTTCGCGATCATCGATTCTTTTGAACTTTCAGGATTAGTTTAGTTATTTAAGCAGCCAGATAATGCTTGATAAAATTCTTATTACAATTGAAAAAATACACCAAATCGGCTATAATTATCGTTTAAGAACTACTATATAGTAGAGCCCAAAAATTAGCCAGATTTAGATAAAAGATTGGACTAGTTCTCCACTGAGCTCTATTGAAATTAGAAAATTTTGAAATTTCCCATTGCTTTAATACTTGGACGTGGATTTACTTGATTAGGAGAAAATTCCCACCAACAGAGAGGAAAAGATAGATTAGCACCCCATGCCCAGTGGCGAAAAAAAACTGGATATAAATTTATCATTTTAATGATTGGTTGTAATATCGAATTTTAGAAATTCTCGAGTCAAAAGGACAGCTCGGTGTCAACAATTTTTCTAATAAAATTGAAAAAATGGGTTCTCTTTTAGGCATACAATTTTAGGCAGGTTGTTGTATTGTTCTACCAGATTATCGTCTATTCAAATATTCATTAATTTTAACCTTCAACCCAACAAAGTAAAAATCAACAGAATTTACTGGATGTCTTTTTCTGAGAATAATCAATCTTGTTAGAGGTACAATTAGTAGATGAAATTTTAATATCGCTCGTATCGCATATAATGATAGCAAGTTCAATACAAAAAATACAAATATCAGGCCCTAAATTTGCCTTGTTTTTATTAAGATTTACGAAAATCAATTTTGTCATTGTAATAGATGAGGTCGGAATAAAGAAGAAATGTAGAAATGGCCAAGGCGTGCAATGATGAAAAGTAGTGATTCTGCAACTAATAAAATATTAAAATAAAATTTATTAATTACCATGAAGAAATGGTTTTTTTACGAGTCACATCCATTGTTGACTAAAATACACCATGAAAGACAATACCATTTAAAATGGTCCAGTCTTAGATGATCTAAGTTAGATCTGAGACTTTGGATCACCATTAGCTGAAGAAGTATGACGCCAAGAACCTTCGTCTTAAAATTGAGCTCCGAGCCTAGAACCGTGTCCGCTGGCTTAGCCGGGCATGAAGTTCTCTTGTATCATCATATGGTTTTTCACGTGGAAGCTGTCTTTATTCGGTTGGGCAATAGCTAACCATTGATGCTACAGAAGAAGATCCCTTTTATAGTTGGCAAAGAATAGTTCAGAAAAGTATATATAACTTTATCGGAGTTTCTCAAAAGAGGGTGGCCATTGAGTTTCGGTTCCGACGAACTTCTAGGAAAGTCTATGGTCGTATCAACTTGATACCTAGTTGATTCATACGACCATAGACTTTCAGTCGCTCACTAACGCTTTTTGAAGTATAATGTAGATAGAATCCATTAAGATGATGATGGAGCATCTCACTTCCTGACGACCAACATTGCCCATGGATCTGATGCAAGGCTATCATAATTGCACAGGGCCAGGTATGGGAAAGCTTCTTTGTCACTTAAAGCACGATTCCCCTATCATTTCCACAGTAGCGTCGAACTCATCTTCGGGTCTGAGCAGAAATATTGAATGCATGGGAGAGAAATTCGCAATTTTCGCCTTTGCACCCAGTAGGTTTGTCTTTTCGGATATACTGCTTTCTGTTGGATATCTGCGTTATATTTTTAGCTGTCTCAAGTCTGAGGGAGCTTTATAATGGAAAAGATAGAGAAAATTCGATAAAGTACTAAACACTGTTAAGTAAACAGGGATACAAAGAGAACTAATCCTGCTGTGTAGAAGAATAAGAGAGGGGTTTTTAGAAATTTGCGTGATTGTTTTATTCATCTATTATCGTGGTTATTTGTATAAAAAAAGATTGTACAGTATATTTTAGATCAATTAAGTGTTGTTCCTCTTTTCAACAAGATTTCCAGCTAATCGTTTACCAAACTCAGTCCTGAATTTACCCTTTGTTGATTCAAAGAAGCTTTCGAGGAATTTACCGCGGCCTTCTTCCAGTTCGTAATCGTAGGCTTGCTGGATCATTTCGTACTTGTCAAGATCCTTGCAGACAATAGACTCGGGAGTAATTTGTTCTTCATATTCCTTCAAATATTTTTATTTTATTACGTAAGAGTAGTTGTTGTAAAATAGTAGTAATCTTAATTTTAGGCCTAAAAACTCACGGTCCAAAGTCCAAGGATTTCTTTACTGATTTTTTCATCAACCTTTTCAAGAATTTTATTGAATGCACCAGCCTCAAGGGCATGCTTTTCCTGATTGGTGATGCCACAATGTGGAGTGATATCGCCAACAATACATTCGGCTAAATCATGTACAATGGCCATTCTCATTATACGATCTTTGGATACAGTTTGAATTTGATCATCAATTTTTACTTGGTCAGGAACAAAAAAGGACAAAAGTGACATTCGATACATGTGGTCGGAGACGTGTTCCGGAGATTTAACATTATGAAATGTCCATCCAGTTCTAACGGTTTTCTGTTCATTTTTAATAAAGGTAGTAGTTAATGGTATTGAAAAAAGAGTAGTACTTATCAGCGGTAATTTCAGAGTTAATAAAGAACCTATTTAACATACTAGAATGTGCGGATCATAATAAAAGCGATTTCCTCAGTCGTATCAGAAAATGTGCATTTTAAAGTGCTTACCTTGATTTTACCGACTGTATTGAGGAATTCAATAATCTCCTAGAGATGAATGAAAAATATTTTAGCAAGTTTAAAAGTAGACAGATTCGAATAAGAAAGCTTTTATAGGTTAAAATCTAAAATTGTTTATTTATCTAAAGGTTTAGCAGAGGAACATTCACAATTGGACTTCTGTTTTGTGGAGCAAGTCTTACCACAGTCTTGTCCTGTTATACTTTTCCATTGTTTACAAAAGAATGATTTTATCTGACATGAAGCATTCTTTCCTCCGTCTTCTGCGAAATAAGGACAAGGTTTGGAATCGATAAAGGCCTCCACATAGTAATTCCAATTCGTTTTGAATTTCTTGGGTGCATTTTCAACCAACATTGTAAAGTCTGAAGATGTGTTTGTTAATTCACTATAAGCTGATACACCAGCATTTGTAGTGTCCCATATTCCCACTTTCTTAGTGGCGTATAGGAATCCACCAAAAACGCCGAGTTTAGACGCTAATCTGATTGCATTCATAATTTGATATAAGATAAACAAAAATATTTTTGTCTCAAAAAAGTTTTAATTTGTCGTGGCTATAATTCAAATGCAAGCTATTGAAAAAAATCAAGCTGATACTGTTCAATATCTGTATAATTCGGCCAATAAGCTTAAGGTCAAGATAAAAAATCTCTGTGAAAAAGTTGAAATTCATCAAGAAGCACATAATTGGCCTAGTTATCTTAGCAGTCTAGCAATATGTGCCTCAGAATTGAGTGAAATTCGCAAATTGACAGAATCTGAAAGATTTTCCCATGCTTCAGGAATGGTACTCACCCCTGTATTTTTAAATCCAGACTCAGATCCTCTGTTGGCTGGTGCCACTGAGGATCGTTTGCAATCTTTAAATCATGAATCAGTACCTCAATATCTCAGGACTAAACTAGATCCTTTTGTTGAGAACCAATGTAATCTACAGAATACCAAAGCATCCAACAATTATACCCCAGACCAGATACAAAAAATGATTGCTGCTACAAATAAAGCAATAGACTCAAGTCTCAAGGAAATCAATCACCTGAAACAGGATATCGAAAGTGACCTGAACGCTGTTGATAATTTTCATAAGCCAGAACAGCCTGCTAAAGGAACCAAAATACCTACGCCAGAGGAGGCACTTGCTGAGCTACATGCCTATGTTTTAGTGGGAAAAAATTCAAACACTCACTATAACTTTATGCACAATAAATGACTACTTTTACGATTATTAAATTAATTATTTTGATAAATGAATGAAGAGTGAACATTTGTGAAAAAGAATATCTATCAAATAAATACTCAAGAGAGATGACAGTAACGAATTCACATATATATAACATTAAAATCTACTCAGAAGCTTTCATTTTGGCCTCTTTTACGGCACTGACACACTTGGCCATTGTCTGAGATGCTCTAGTGATTGAGTCAGTAATGTAGTAATTTTCCAGTTGTGAAATTGTCGGCTTAATTGGTGTAGAACTATCCAAGGTTGCACTCTTGATAAGTGTATCAATCACGCCTTTATTTGCTAATGGATAAACAGTTCTTTTTTGGCCAATAGCCAAACTGGGATAGGTCTTGAAGAGCCAGGATCTAATTTGATCTTGATTCTCAAATGGAAAAGTGATTCCTGATACTTCGGCAAGGGCTCTAATAATCTTCCAGTCTTCTCGTGAGTCTCCTGGTGGCGTGATAGCAGGAAGGGTTTGCTGAGCGAATCCTTCCGTATTAAGATAAACAGCACTCTTTTCTGTATAGGCGGCAGCTGGAATAACAATATCTGCTGAACTAGCCCCATTATCTCCATGAGAGCCAATGTAAACAATTAGGCAGTCGGCAGGCAAATCCGATCTCTTCACAAGATTCTTGTCAGCACCGGCCAAGAATAAAATTTTCGGTTTGCTTTTTATGATTTCCTCTACTCCAGTTTTGTAGCCAATGTCAAGAGCGGCCACTTGACTAGCATTCTAAAATATATATCGTTAATTTGTTAAATTGATCAGATATGATATTTTTAAAAATAAACTCACCTTTTGTAGGACATTAAAGTTTTCATAGGCAAGATTCTTCCCAGCAGCTGATTGTTCTGCTATTCTCTTGCAGTAGCCAAGGACTGCAGCCGAATCAGACCTTTCGAAAAGTTCCGAACCCACAATAATAATAGGATTACTAGCTTGTTTAAGAGCCTAAAATGGAAAGGTAAATGAGGGATGGAAATTTACCTGGCAAAATTCATGATTTCCCATAGCTATTTCCTTGATCAGATCAACACTATCTCCGAGGTGGTTGTATGAATAAGTGAGATCTACCTTTTCACCAATCATGGCCACATCCAATTCGTTATGAACCCAGCACTTTCTAAGTCTTGCATTAATAATTGGGGCTTCAAATCGGGGATTTGTCCCGATTAAAAGGACCAAATCAGCCATCTCAAGGTTAGCTATGCCAGAGTTGAAACGATACAAGTGTTTCTCTCCCAGAGCAGCATTCGGGAATTTCTCCTCAGTAAAGAAGAGGTTGGAATTCAAATTTAAGAGATACTCCTTGAGACAAGCCAGAGTTTCAGCATCAGTAAACTGGCCAGCCAAAGCAGCAATTTGATTTGGCTTCTTGAAGAGTTCCTCGTCAAAAATTTTATCTCCGAGCTTAATTAGGACGTCTTCCCAAGACTTTTGTTCGAGAATATTGGTTTTCTCATTTTTAATCATGGGATACACAAGTCGTTGACGTTTCAAGCCATCATAGGAGAAACGAGCTTTGTCGGAAATCCATTCTTCGTTAATGTCTTCATTGAGTCTGGGAATGATCCTCAACACTTCACCTGTTCTCATGGAAATGACAATATTGGATCCAACAGCATCCATAACATCAATTGAATTGATTTTCCTCGTTTCCCAAGGACGAGCAACAAAGGCATATGGTTTTGAGGTTAGCGCACCAACTGGACACAAGTCAATTACGTTACCGGATAATTCACTCAATAACATTTTATCAATATAGGTACCGATTTCCATTTCACTTCCACGACCAGTTGTGCCAAGATCACTGACACCGGCTACTTCGTTAGCGAAACGAACGCATCTAGTACAATGAATGCATCGAGTCATTATAGTTTTAACAAGAGGTCCAAAGTTTTTATCTTCAACAGCACGTTTTCCGGAGAAATTAATCTCTTGGAATCTGGACTTGTCACCGCCAAAAACCATTGCTTGGTCCTAAATTAAATTTTCAGGTTAAATGAGGAATGCTATATGGTAATTTATGATTATGCCCTTTAAATTTTTTAAAATCTATGATCGAATCTATTTTAAACTAGATGAAATAGACAATTTAATTTTTTTAGAATTTGTAAGATGAATAAAGACATACTTGAAGATCGCACTCTCCGCCTTGATCACAAATCGGACAGTCGAGAGGATGATTTACCAAGAGAAATTCCATAACACCTTCTCTAGCCTTTTTTGTTAATTCGGAATCGGTTTTTATATTCATTCCTTTCATTACTGGCATTGCACAACTGGCCACTGGTTTAGCAGACTTTTCAACTTCAACTAAACACATTCGACAGTTGCCGGCGATAGAAAGTCTTTCGTGATAGCAAAATCTTGGAATTTCCACGCCAGCCAAGAGACAAGCTTGAAGTACAGTCATTCCTGGATCACATTGAACAGACTTTCCATCTACAAAAACCTCGATTTTATTTGAATCAGGAGGAGGTGGAGGTGGCGGGTTGGTATTTTTTGTTGGTTGGGCATCCTTTACTGCTGCCTGAGCAGAAAACAGTGTTGAAGAAGTCTTACATGTACTAAATCTTTGAAAATCTAACAAGTTAACTTTGAAAATTACTCTGAATATGCTTTGAGAGGCTAGTAATAGACTTCATGATTTAAAAGTTCATATGCATTCAAACTATTTCTAAAAAAGTATTTTTTTTATTTGAATAAATCACGGAAAGAAATTTGGATCAAAATTTAATATTTTTTTCTTCTCCCTTCTTGTAAATAGTCTCTTCTTTTCTTAAAAGATTTGCTTGAGCTCTTTACTGAACTACCTATTCGTACATACATGTATAATTACGTTCAAGTTGCATTTATAATTATAATGAACTAATTTTAAAGAAAATCTTGACTTATCGTTTCAAGAATTAAAAGCAGAGTGAAGTTCATAAAGAATCAAACATATCTTAATTCAAAAGTGATTTTTTATTTAATAGTAATAAATTAAGGCTTTAAAATTTTCCTTTCTAGAAATTCCTGTCTGGAACTCTCAAGTCAATACAGAAATCTTCCATCAGTCAAAAAATAAATACTCACTAATCCCCAGCTAAATTAATTTTTTTATTAATTTACCAAAAGTACTACTCAAAATTTTCTTATTCTATTCTAATCTTTAATTTGAATTAATTTTTTGGCCTATATGTGAAATCAATAATGTTATTATTAATAACCAAAAACTACACTAATTTTTAAGCCGATACCATGAATTATATTAAATGAATATATATTATTTTACCAACCAAAAAGCCAATACTACTAGAAAAGTAATACATATCAATAGAGACAGAGAGACAAAAAAAATCACCTTTTTCAACCATTTAATTTATTTTCTCATTTTTCTTTTTTATTTTCTCTTCTACACTACTTTTATACACGCATTTTCACATTTGTGAAGAAAGAACATCAACACAACATAGTCTTATAATAATATTATATTTTAGAACAATACTTTAACCAGATCAGTGTCTCTCATGCATGTTCATGTTGAAAAAAAGTAAGCGCGCCATTTATAAGAAAAAATAAATGAATTAAAAAAAATTTGATCAAGTCTTGCAATCAAAATGCGTCATTGACCAAAATAACCAAAACATATCGGACATAAAATTACTACGGTAGTAGATTGTAATAATATTCATTGAAATAGCAATTTTTAGCAAAGCGTTAATTTCATTCAATCCTGATAAAAATAAAACTCGAATTTTCATTGGTTGATTCATACAATTAATCGTATTAGTTAGTCGGTTGAGAAGTGTGAGTGTATGTCACTTTTTCTCTACTGTCTAACTAACAACGTTCAGACTGAGGTGTGTGTAAATTAACTAGCTAAGAAAAACATTCAATGGATTTATCATACATACAAAACTTTGAAGAAAAGGGATACTAACATAAAGTTTGGTCACCATCATGTTGGAAGGATAGTTGACAATTGGAGTATTTCATCAGTATGCCTTCAGTAGAAACATACCAGGTTCCCAGTCCACCCCCGTATCCTCCACCAGATTGCCTTATGAACACAAGTAGCAGTGACTCGTATGACGGTCAAAAGAATCGATATTCTAATGGATTATTACAAGAAAATACTTTCAAATCTAGTGTAAAAACTCTGCCTAATCCAAATAAGACGAGGAATAAGGAACTTTCAAAGAAACTCGGCGGAAGCAGTAAACTGGGGGCTGATGATCTTCGTCAACTTCATGCTTCAGTCTTGAACCAGATAAAGAACGGTCTAGTTTTCCCCCTTCGAAATGTTTGTCCAGAGTCGAATAAATTTAAGAAAGCTTCATCAGAAATACCTCCTTCTTCCCTTAAAAGCAGTAACAACATTACTAGTGGAAATCATCAGTCAAATGATAATGGCACGATGAAAATTTCTTGGACTTCCAAAAACCACTCTGGAGAAGTTAATAATTGTAAGTGCTTTCATTCAAAGGGATTTGAAATTAGTTTTGATCACGTGACGTTATGAGTCATGCGATTATTATTATTATTAACAGCTGGTAATAACTGTTAATTGGACAGATTTTATAGATGTAATCACTTTGTTGATTTCTGATAACTTGGTTATGAAATGATTCATTAAGATTGATGATGTCATAAAAAATGTTTATTTTGTGTGATTCTTCGCAAAAGTAAAAAAAGTTAAGCCAAAATCATAAAAAATAGTTATCAACTCATGTATGAAAGATATATGACCATTGTCTTAATAGTCTTCTACTCATTTGTGATATAATGATTTTTTATTACATCTTATGAAAAAATCCTACCCTAATGATGTTTTCTCAGATGCAATGAATAATTCCGAAATGAAGGAGAATCGCTCGGAAAAGTACGTTTATCAAAAAGAGGAAGATGCTAACGGAAATGTTCGCTGGGTCCGACAGCCGGCAGGCTGTAGCCAAGAGCAGAATGAAAGTCCGAGAAAGTCTAACATGATCACGATACAGCAAAAGAGCTCTTTGAAAAAATTCAATGGCCCTATGGATCAGAGTGTTTTGAGATCAGACTCGCCAAGTCCACCCCTACCCCCTCCACCTGTACTTAGTAATGAAGATTTTGTCTATGACTACCAGAATCAGATGAGTGAGAAGCCAATGGATAAAGAGAATCCTTCCATTTTGAAGAAAAGCTCATATCCGCCAGTTGTCATGGGCCCTGGGACAACTATGAGTAACAAGACAAATCAACGACCTAGCCGAACACCTGGCCTCACGAGGAAGCCAACAAATAACAATTCTTGCACAGAACTAACCAAGACTTCTAGTAGAGAGAATTTAATCTGTAATCAGCCAAAGAAACAAAATGTTTCCAGCCCGATAGCCACTGTTGTACCGAGGCAGATAAGTCAGTGGGCTAGTCCAAAAATTGAACCTAACGAGCAAATTGGCATGAATGGCTTCTCCACAAATGGAGTGACTAACGGATGTTATCCCTCAGCCATTTCAAAGACTCAACGGGGCAATAGTCTTAGTCGAGAGTTACCATTCAACATGACCATGAATAAGGGGTTCAACTCGAATCAACCTTTCAATATGGCCCCAAGTGGTTATCAGAATTTGAAGTCACCTGGCATAAAACAATGTTACAATGGAGTATACACCAGCAATTCAGCAATGAAATCAATGGGCAGTGAGCAACAGGTTCATTCTGGCACACGTCTCAGTAAGATTCAAGTGAACGAGTATGAAAAGAGTGCCTTGAGCAGTCCACCCAGTTACAAGATTAATAACATGAACATATCACCAAGACAAAATTATTCCCCGTCCCCAGAACCTCAATGTTCAGAGTTTAGTGGATGTAGCAATGAAATTGAAGCAGAAAACAATCAAGGTCTGAACAGGCAACAAGCTCCCAAGAAACTAAACCATCAACAGAAAAACTTTCAGGAAAACGATTTTGCCAGTCGTAAAATGAAGAGCCCCTACCAGAGTGTAATTGGTCTTCATTCGGAGGAACGAAAAAAGGATGAACTAGTTTGTACATGCCAAATGCATTGCTGTAAAAGCCATCATAATACAAGCAATAACAACGGTACTGATTATGGGTCAAAAATGTCCGATCGTTGGCATCTAACCTCTGATTCACCTGGCTGTAATATCCATTCAATGGATAACCCAAACTACACTAATTGCAATAAAAATAATCAAGTAAGAGATCACCTATTTCATATTTTTTGAAATTCTAATTTTGTCTAGAATTGTAAAGGTTACCAAAAAACAGTTGTCGAGAAAGACGAGTCTAAAAATGATCTCTATTTCAAGAACACTGATACAATAATTCGTACAAGCGGACTCCATCGGTCCAACTCTCAAATGCCCCCACATAAATATACAGGTTCAATGATGTATTTGGGATTGAAGAATATTACCAAGAATAATAGTAACAGTAGTAATTTGATAGGTCCATATCGGACAACAGAATCAAGGGATCAAAACTACAATTCAGAAAATGGTAAGTTTCTCTTTCGTATTTTCAACGTTTCAATGAGAATATATTTGATGTTGAAAATATCTTTTTTCTTCATTCCAAAGGTACTAATTCATATCAGAGATGTAAACATCTTTTCAATGTATTAACTTCTCTTGGTGTTTGTTAACTACCTCCCTTCTAACCAAATTTAAACTGTTTACGTGTCTTGTTGATGTCTGTCAATGTGAAGATTATACCTCTTGTAAAATAATTTCTCATTTAGCCGACCATAAAGAGCCGATTAGGAGTTCTCACTTGAAGGTAAATAGTTTCACTATGACCAGAGATCAAATCTCTAATGGCCCCTCTCGAATTCATGGCCAGAAGCCAGTAGACTTCCGTGATACTCACGCAAGTCTAAAGTCTCCCCTGCAATATCCACATGAAAATTTCGCCAAAATAAATCTTAACAATAATGTTTCTATGGATGAAATTCATCAATTTATCGAGAGTAAAAAGTCACCTCGAAATAACCTTCATACGAGTTCCTTGAGGGTACCCTCAAAGGACCATGTTCACATTCGAGAGAGCATCGGTAACTTAGTCAGTGCTTTTGAGAATAGACAAAGATTCAATGAAAAGTCTAGCATGGCGAATGAGACTTTATCTCAAAATTCTATCGGCATAAATACTAGCTTTGCCTCAGTTAATGGCAGTAAGTGGAATCTGCTACTCTTTTAGGGTTTTTTCCCTCATACATAATACTTTACTTAAATTCGTTTATACAAATCTCGAGATGAGGATTATTTTGATATTCTCACTAGTCTGTGTGAATAGACTCAAAAGTAATTGTTGAATCTGCTAATAATTGAAAATTTCATTCATTTTGATAGATTCTAGTCAAAGATATCAAAGATCATCTTAAAAATCCTTTTTCGTTGAAATCGACTTTCTTATTTTTAAGGAACCTGTATCAAAATGTAGATTATTTTCATTTTTGGGAAAATTATAAAGTATAGATCAGTTTTTAGTTGATTATCATTTGGAATCTCGATGAGATTTGCATTTCGAACATTGATTAAGGCTATTTGAGCTCAATTGTGGTTTTCTTTAAGATCCATCAAGTTTTCTTGAATAAATGTTTGGGAAATCACTCTTGATTAGATTCTCTTACTATTGCAACTTTTTCATGCAGTAACCTTTCATTTTGCCGAAATTCGGCTTCGAATTGCCGAATAAATGTGAAATCATTGAATTCGTAAAGAAAAGTTCAACGTCCTTAATTGCAATAATTTTTCTCAAAAATGATCTTTTTGAGAATTTTAAAAACTTGACTTGTTCCAAATTCTACAGCGGATTCAAATTTTTCATTCGTTTCCAAATTAATATTCAATTTATTCATGAATTTTAGAATTTTAGAAAAATCACTATTTCGATCACTTTTTTGCAGTTTAATGTCTGAGAATTTGTGAAGAGTTTAAATTTTTAGTTGATATAATTTTTTATTTTTAGTTGAAATATCTTTATCTGGCCTTTAAAGTCTTAAAATCATCGAATTTTTGATCTTTTTTGAATTCATTTTGATTTCCCGCCTTAAATAATGAGTCATTATTAATGACTAATGGTTAAATCTGATTCGATTTTTGAAATCCTTACGAAAAATTATTTTTTTGGTGGAATTTCGACTCTTGATACGTCTTATTTTCTGATATCCATGAGTTTCGCAGTGCACTGTATCAAAGTTGAGCAAATTTTGATCTTTAGCTATATACTTTTCATTATTAGGCAAACCATCAAGAGATCAAGCTGTTGAAGCAGATATAGTACGACCTCCTTCTCCTGTAAGCATCGGAATGATGAGGTCAAAATCGACAACCAGCAAAGGCTATATTATACACAATTCTAATTTGCAAATTAACCGAAATCCAAAGTTAACACGTGAATGTGAAAGTTGTTCAGCGTCCAATCGAAGTTTACAGAGTATAAATTCAAACAATGGCTATGGGACAATGTGGAAGGAACCAGCAAAGGCTTGTCCACTCCATGGAAACTTGAGGATAAGTGATTCCGAGAAAGATCTCATGGGCAAATATTGGAATTCAACACTAAATTGCTCCGGGTTCAATAATACTAGTACTGCTACAAAGAATTATCCGACTAATTTAAACTATCCAAGGCATTACTCCCAGCAGGCAACGCCTAATCCTGGTCAGTATGAGAGAACAGTCGAAGATGGGCAATTAGTAATACGGCCAAGGAGTGCAGTTAATCAATCTGAAAATAATAGTGTATGAACTCATCAAACTACTTTATAGTAGATTTATTATTTCATATTATTTTTATTAGGAAGCAGAAGATTCTGACCAGAGTTGGCTTTGCCGAGCATCCACAATGCAAAAAGTCAAAAAGTTTAGCAACATGGAGAAACTCGGCAATGAATATGACGAAACATCAGATTGTGAGACCAACTCAAAGGCACTCAGACTTCCAGATGGTAAATTTAACTCGAAATGAATGCAAATGAAAGCAGTCACGCAAGTTATTTTTTCTAGATTTCTCAAAGATCCCCGGCTTCACTGTGCTGACACCTAATCTGCCCGATTGGAAGAAGCAGTTGATTGAGAGGAAAAACTGCGAAGCTATCGATAATTACTTGGTTAGTTAAGAATGAACTAAGATGAATTAAGAAATTGTCTCTAATCCTTAGTTACAGGCGAAGCTGGCTAACGAGCAAGCTGAACAAAATCGCTATACTGGCCTTCCAATGTGGAAAGTGAATCTCTTACGTAGACGAGAATCACAAAAAACATACTTCAACAATGGTAACAATCCTGGTACCACCCTGGAGTACACGAATCGAACCTCAAGCTCTCCAGTCAAAAATTCTTCAAAAATTACTCGTCATTCGACAATGATCTCCAAGAATTGGAATCAGTCTCTATCTTCCTCTCCAATACATGCGACCGTTTACAGTCCTAGGCAATACCCTGGTGGTAATCCATCGTCAGTCCCTGAGTCCCCAAAGTATAAAGACCCCAACTGCCCAGTTCATCATATAAAATGAGAGATTATTGTACAAAATGTAATCAACCAATCAAAACTGAACTTTTTCGTTCTGTTTTCGTTCAACCGTGATGATGATTATTGAAGTAAAAAAGTGTTGCATTTCAAAATTTTTGGCTATAATACCCCCCTCCCCATAGTTTGAATCTAATTATTATTGTACGTATTTGAGAGGGAACCTGTTCTCATTTCGACTCAAAACAAAACATCAGAGAACATGTTTTTTTCTCTTTTCGATAATGAAAGTTTCGTTTAGACATCTGTAAATTTCCAGGACACAACACCAGACTGATATGGTTCGAATTCTAATTTTTTCATTAACTCATTTTAAAAATTATATCGGTTTTATGAAGGAAAATATATAATATACTTACATGTTGAAATTCTATATTCAAAATGATTAATTTGAAAAATGTTCTGATTTCTAAAATACTTGTTCAATAAATCCTTATTAATGATAATATTACCTAATATTTTGACATTAAGCCTTTTAGCAAAGTGTGATTACTCTGGATGTCCATTGAAATTTGATGAATAGATTTTCTTCTCACACCTGCGTTTCGTTAATAGCCAATAAATGGCAATGTTAGTTACCACTATTTTATGAACGATAAGTCATTCAATATTCAAAAAATCATTACAGTTCTATTAATCAATTAGTAAAACTATCGGGTAAATAGTAAATTTTCATCGATAACTCCTAACGAACAAATTCATTCACGCCTTACGCTGATAGATCTACAAATCAAGATGTTAGCTAAAGAGATTTTTGTTGTCATTAATTTTTAAATGCAAATTTGCCCACAAACTTTAAATAAATATTACATTCAAAGACATAGAAAGGAAGAGATGTAGGGAATAGGATTGGTTAACAAGACGGAATATTTTCCCAAGTATGCATAAAGGAAGAATTATTCCACATTTGAAAACGAGAAGAATAAACAATGTTGGTATACAACAATCTACTAGGATACAAGGGATATTTGTGGAAATTTTCATAGAAAAAAGTTTGAATAAATTAGGTAAGAGAATAAGAAAATTGTTTTTTTTTTAACTTTCTTCTAGAGGAGTTTCTTCCCACAAGTTTCTTTCTGGTTATGTGGTCGAGCTATAACAATTTTAGTCATAGTCTCTTAAGGAAGCCCTATCAATCGACTAGACTGAGAAAGCGTTCAATATCAATGGAAGATATCAAGAGTAAAGTGCTGCTAAGAGATGGCGGGAGGAAATTGACAGCTTCTGCTGTGATAGATGCTTCAGACAACTTGTCAGTATTTGAATCTGACGATTCGAGTCCTGCGGAACCTGAAGAGTATCCTGGGGATTATGTTTCACATAAAAATGTTGATTATACTCAAATTGTAACATTGAATGTGTGCGGAAAAAAGTTTCTCATTTCAAGGGGGAAACTGGAGAAATTTCCACAGACACTGTTGGGAAATCCGAGAAGTTTACGAAAGCTTTATAATTCCAAGGCTAGGGAATATTTCATTGAGGCGAATCCACAGAATTTTCCAGTTATCTTGGGATTTTACCTGTCTGGAAGCCTCCACTATCCGCGTAGTCAATGCCCAATGGAATTTTTGAACTTTATCAAATCTTTCGGCCTGGAATCGGACAATATCGGAGAGTGCTGTCTAGACGACTTTGAGGATGCTTACTCCTTCTGTCTGGAACGCGAGAATAGCCAAAAGAATTTAGATATACGCGAAATAAACTTGGAGACTGAAGAAATGGTAGAGGAAATTTTAGAGAGCCGGTGTACATCCCAAGTACAAATTTGCCTGCTCAAGAAACACATCCTCAAAGAGGAAGGATGCCTAGGCTGGAATACAAACTTTCCGGAGGAGGAAATGAAAACAACAAAATTTCAATTATGGCGCCAGCAACTCTGGCGGGCCTTTGAAAATCCCAATAATACTTATCTATCTGTTGTCGTTTACTATGTGACAGCCTTCTTTATTGCCTTATCAGTCTTGGCCAATATCATTGAGACGTTGGAGTGCAAAGTTGTTAATGACATTATCATCAGTTATGGCGAGTGCTATGCATCGATTTTCAGTTGTGTAGATTCCTGTTGCGTTATCATTTTTACCCTGGAATATTTTGCGAGACTTGTCGCAGCCCCAGATAGACTGGAGTTCTTCAAATCCTACATGAGCCTCATAGACATTTTGGCGATAATGCCATTTTACTTTGGACTACTCATAAGTGATAATAAAGTAAGGTTTGAATTTGACCTTCATTTCATTTTACTTTCCAGAATGTTTCAGGGGCGTTTGTTACACTTCGGGTGTTCAGGGTAGTGAGAATATTCAAGCTGTCTCGTCATAGTCAAGGCCTTCGTGTCCTCGGCTACACCCTAAAAGCTTGTGCTTCTGAGCTCGGTTTCCTCCTATTCAGCCTTACAATGGCTATTATAATCTTTGGGACGATCATGTACTATATGGAGAAGATTTCATCAAAATCCCAATTCACAAGCATTCCAACGTCTTTTTGGTATACCATAGTAACTATGACAACTCTAGGGTGAGTTTTTGCCTTACAGAGAGTTCAATACTCGATTTAGAACTTTTAAGTTATTCAAACTATTAATTATTTGAGATCGCACCAATAGAGCTCTGCATGACCCCTGTTCGATCTTGATCAAATTTTCGTTATACACTTAAACCTCAAGAGTTGATCGGATCATAATGAAGTCTTCATTTGTTAAAGATCTTTAAATCTTAAAAATATTGAACTCAAAATCGTATTATCTGGTCATTTTTATTTACGATGAATTAATGATTTAATATTTACATAGATCTCGTTCAAAGACATTTTGAGTTCGAAGCACTAAAACCATGTTTTACCCAATAATGAGTGGAGCTTATACTTTCCAATGAATCATTCACTCTAATGTTTTCCATAATTGAAATCAACCGCACTGACTGATATCATGTGGCTGAAAAAAATAGGAATGAGATACTTTTTTTCAGATACCCCCTTGTGATAGGAATGCAATTCAATTTGATGGATTTTAAGGGAATTATTTTTTTCCAGATATGGCGACATAGTACCAACAACTGTATTCGGTCGAATTGTTGGAAGTATCTGTAGTCTTTGTGGAGTCCTCGTGATAGCTCTCCCAGTGCCTTTTATAGTATCAAATTTCTCACGTATCTACCAGCATTCCCAAAAGATGGAGAAGAAGCAGGCAAAAGTAATTAATGCAGATGATTTCTCTTGTTTAAATACATATTGTACTCTTTTCATTTAACAGAGGAACAGATATTTACGAATCAAAATTGAAAAACTTCTTCAATTGTTGAATAATTCTGGGGGAGTTGCTGCAGATATTGAGGTTATTCTTGCCAAAAATCGAAAGATGAATGTCAACCGAATACCGAATAGGAAGAAAGGTACTTGACAAGTGACAATATCTGAAACTCTGACACCTGAATTGTTATAAACTACAATTGATAAAGTTTTCATGGAATAAAAAAATTTAATTTCATAATAAAAATTTGGCGCAACATCTTTTGGACATGTGTGAAAGAGTTAGATATAGGAAAACCATGAGAAAATATTGTAAATACAGCTTTTCATGCCTTCATAGTCGGTAAACACAAGAATTAGCTTGAAAAAGGATTTGATTAGTTTCTTAGAAACATGGTCTAGCTTTACAAGGGCATAACATGAAACGTGGACATTTTGAACTATAAGAGAACCATCCTCAGTCAAAGGGGCATGAAATCCGTTTGCCAAGGTTCGTTCGATACTGAAAATGACTCCAGTTCGATTTGAAAATAGACGGAGTCTATCACCGACCTGCAATTCCTTGAAGAATACCTCTTTCCCGTTGGAAAATATCAAATGTTCTGGAGTAGCAGTGAGTTGGTGTTTATCATATGGAAATCCCACATCATAAAAGTGTACTGTTATCATGAGACTCAATCTGGCTTTTGGGTCTCTATGGAAGAATCCAATTATTTTAGTCTCAATTAATTGGTTGCTATCTGACAGGGTCAAGACTGCCTGATTAAGTTCTAAACTCTCTATTGGGACATTGTAAACGGAGTTGTTCTTTCTAACTTTGATCAGAGCACCATTTGGGAAGCAGCCATACTGGAAGAGATCGTACTTGTTCTTATTATCTAAAAGAAAAAAGACTTAATCATTCGAGAAGAAATAATGAACTCATTTGAATAAACGCCCCAAGGGTCATTGAACGATTCATCCCTTGCTCAAGTCTATCATTACGAAATTTGAAAGTTTAATTTTATCAACAGAGTGAATAAATATATATTTCAAAGGGTAGAAAGTAAAAAACCTCAAACTAATAATGCGTTTCTAATTTTATAAACTCGGATGTGTTATCGTTAATCTTGATATTCTTAGGATTCCTTGGCAATTTGGTTAAACTTATTACTTTTTAAATTTTGCAATTTGATTTTGAGTAATATTCCAAAGAAATGGACGAACAATCAGAGCGCTTTATTAATCTTTTAAAAGAATTTGTCTAGGAATTTTCAAAAAGCACGATAACCAAACTGAAAACATACAGTGTATATCAGTTGAATTATATTTAAGGATTAAGTATTAATGAAAATTTTGGTAAAAAATCGTTCAAGATTCAATTAGTTATAATTTATAATTTTAATCATGCTAGGAGTAGGATTTTAAAACCGAGTAACAAGATTCCCGGGATTCAAGAGACTATCAGATAATCTTGAAACCGACTAACAAGTTTAACTGACTTTTGGATAAGCTTTTCCCTAGTACCAAGACTAACGGTAACAGATTTAGATTAACTATAACGTTGTTCGCTTGCTACCTGACTATGTTGCCTTCTGGCTTGTATTGGTCTAACTGTAGAAAAAGAATGGGAGAGAGGTGTAGTATTTCTTAAAAAAAAAAAAATTATAAAAATTACAGTGATTGTTATAGTAATCAGAATTATTAGATTAATAACTCTGATAGTATAATTCATTACTTAAAAGAAAATTGAAATTAAGATTAGAATAAAAATCATTTAGATTACCCTGATAAAAATAGTTTGGACTCACATAATATTTCGAACACATGTCGTATTCTTCTTCTGGCGTGAGATTTTTCAAAAAACTTGAGATACTTAAACCTTGTGTGTCTAATCAAAACATTAAACCAATCAGATTTCTTCTCAACTTTAATCAATCAATTCTAACCAACGATTTCCAATATTTATATCCAACATAGTCAGGTAGCAAGCGAACAACGTTATAGTCAATCTATGCTGAACAGCTCCCTGATGAAATACTTAATTTTTTTTATTCATTATTCTGAATCAAATCAAATACTTACAAATACCAACCGAACAATGAACAGTGTAATCGGGACGAACAGTACACCAATCAAAGCCAGCAAGATTAAATGCAATCTGGGCAAGACCTCCAGACATTTCTTTGGATTTCACTTCGTTTCTATTATCAACCAGAATCATGTCAAGTGCGCGACCGGATTTGTGAAAATCCTTGTCGAAGAATGTTGCTCGTTCCCGTAACATCATCATTTCAAACATGGTCTGCTCTCGGAATGGACGACGTTCAATAATCTTTTTATCCAACTGCTTCACAAGTCGATGCCAGGATTCCAGAACTTCGACACGACGACTCTAAACAAGGAACATGAGTCAATTCAGTAGTACTCACATGAATAGATTCCGATTTGTTCCAGGGTATTGGGGTCCAACCTTTGGTAACAACCAGATCGATTCTATTGTCTGAGTATTTTTCTGTCAAGTATACAGCAAGTCGTTTCAGGCTCTTTTTAAGGTTCTAAAATTTTTGAATATTCTCTAATGAAATGGTGAGGTTTTTACATATTGAGTTTAACGAGAAACTTAGCGTCAAGCTGTTGACCAGAAAGATATTACAATAGTACAATATTTGATTAAATTCAAAAGAGAATTGAATAAAAAATCAATTTTTCACACCACTATTTAAAAAAGTTTATTCTTCCACAACGCAATGAAAATGTGTGAAATTCAACCTACATGTTATTTTAAAACTTCACCCAGAAGGTGCCAGAAATAAATTTTTCCTATTTAGACTGCTAAGTAGATGTCTACATCAGCGATTTTAACCAATTCCGATTATAAAATTAAACTATGCTTTCACATGTTCAAATCTTGAAAGCCCTATTTGTTCGTCCCCGTGTACGAGCTTACACGGATTCATCCTGTCATTAAAATTAATAAGAACAGTTTTGATAACTCTGGATTACGTTTATAGTCTGCAATAAAACTCTTGTGGGTCTAAGGCCTACGGGTGTTATTGTTAAATTTGTTTTTATTTAAATTAAAATTTTTACGTACCACTATGAAACTTTTATAATTCAAAACCTGTTTATTTGATTTTAAATCTCGAAATTTAAACCTTCAAATCTGTTTTTCAATACATTTTTTATATGTTTCATGAAAATAAACACTGACTTTGTATTCAAAACATACATTGGATTTATTTGCTTGGTCTAAAACCGTAATAAATCAAGAATTTCCTTCGTATATAGTCCTGGTTTTGGAAATAACCATTTGAAAATTGGTAACAAAAACAAAATGGAAATGGTTGAAGAAAGTGTGAAACAAAAGAAAATCCCCTAATAACTTTACATATCCAAATGACTCAGAGGTAAAAAAGGGAAAGACGAGTCTAGGTATCCATAAAATAATTTCAGAATTCAAGTACTCTTCTTCCCCTCTCAAACAGTTTAAAGTTAATTTTATTACCTCTACAGATACATTTTACACGATTCTCCATTGATTAACACGTAGTCAATATTATAATATATGCACATATTGTATTTATTATGAAAACAATATGTACCATGAAACCATGACCAAGACAACAACAGACTTGATGCCCATCATAATAATTTTTCTTCCACTCAGTTTTATTTGATTGAAAGAAACCTATCGAATTTCATTTTTACACTTGGGATAGATTACCCCCCCCTCCCCCTAGTACTGCTAGGGTACTTCTCTCTATGAAAGTTCACACTATTGTAGAGTTGGTATAAATCAAGACCATATTGTTTTAATAATAATTGTGGGCGATAAAAAAATTGAAATTTGAAAAACATGTCTGAAACCAATTCATGTTGTGTTGCTACAACAATGATGAATATTTTCTTGCCTTATTATTCCTAATCTTTAGTAGTTGAATTTTTCTAATGTAACAACTAGGGCCTAAAAATGTCTTTTTTCTAAGAGACTCTTTCATGCAAGGATTTAGAATTTCCTCAAATAACTAATTTTTCTTGATCTGGATCAAAGTTTTAAAGTCTTTGATCGGTCTATTTTCATCTTAATTTTTTGGTCATAAATCTAAAGGCTTGAAATTGATTGAAAATTTTGAGCAAAGATTACGAAAACTAATAAAAATATTGATTGCGAGTTAGTACGGGATCCATAGGTTTATGAATAACATATTCCTCTGCATCAAGAATTTTGATTAGGGCTGGTTTGAATTTCATATCATTTTAATTCATAATTTTTTAAACAAATTATGGTTTGAATACTCATGAGTAGAAGTTTAATTTTTAATTAAAAATATAAAGTATTATTTTAAGACATTGAGTTGAAAATGATTGTTTTTTGTCCTTAAATATTCATCTTTAAGTTATATTTTTTGTGGCTCTAGTAATAACAGAATAGAAGCTCTGCAATTGATTTTTTATAAAAAGACATCAAATCAAACATGTAGAACAGATGAAAAGAACTCACTATTGTCATGAATCGATAATTTTTCTTTACAAACTTGACATCATTATCTGGATAGTAGACCAATCTGGCCTTGTAGTCCTCAGGACTTCCCGAAACAAAGTCCAACGGGGATATCATCCCGCTCGCTCTGGGATCATCTTCATTCAATTCTGGCTGATATTCACCTCTAGCAAAACGATGAGCGACACCCCTCTTCTCACTGGTATTAATCTGCATAAGTAGCTTTGAGCAACAGTTTACTGACACAAGAAATAGTACTAAAATTTCAAGTTCCTTCATTGATGTCGAGAATCTATATATTGCATCAAGTTATAATTTACAAACGTCTAGTCATTATCATTTATATCAAGTGAGTGATGAATGAATAGGCATAGGTAGGGAATAGGTTTCCTCTATTCTGTGTATAGCATATATAAAACTATATGGGAGAATACTACAAGTAATAGCACACAACTCGATGTTCGATTGGCTAGAATAACTTGTTTGTTCTCTTTCCCATAGAGAGTAGTGAATTTAGTAAAAAGAAGAAATCAACCTACATGGATGAAATTCTAATTTGAAGCGTTTCAGTTTTATTACATTTAGGGTCAAACTATTTTTTGGGGGGATGTCTGGCACATGTGTTGACATTCAGGTGACAGGTATTATGAATCATTTTGATATCCATAAATTGAAGAATCTACAGCGAATTCTGGCAGGCATAGACACGTTTTGTCTTTATTGAGACTCCTCAGTAGACCATAGCTGAGTATAAAACCAGGTTCTTGAGCATTAAAAGTACAACACTCAGATGGGCTAGTCTATAGAACATTTCCCCCTCTTGTTTTTCAGTAATTTTTCTGAAAGACAAAGAGACTAAGGCCGTTTTAACATCGATGAAATGAAAACGAATCCCTCAACTAGATTCAAAGTAAACTTAGAGAGAAATAAGAGGGGGCAACTGTTCTCTAATTTAACCCTCAGATGTTTCTTTACTAGTTCATAAATTAGTTACAGGCTGAGGCAAGATGTGTGAATGATTGATTGGTTTTTCAGAGTTTTTATCAGTCACAAAAAAATAAAAGAAACAGATCAATGAATTACGCCAAAAATGGAAAATTAATTATTCCCTATGTTAGAAAATGCATTTAAGAATTCAAACAAGTCTATTTCATGAAATTCGAATCTAAGTAGTCTAAGTAAGAGGAGAATTATGAAGTCAATTTTGAAGACCATTGAGTATTATACTGTTATGATGTGGAACTTTGTAATGCACCAGCATTATTTCTACTCAGAGATCCTTATAAGCTATTCAAAGTCGATCTGGGAGAATCTCTGGGTTGATATTGGTGCCTTCTACTTTTGTTACGTCTTCATCAGTATCATCTACATATTCTTTATTCCGTTGAACGTGAAGATTAAAGAGAATTATGACACCTTCACAGACTACCTGGCAATGCTCTCACGGGCTTCTCCGATAGAATTTATGATTGCCATATTCATTGATGCCATAATGGACCGATGGCAGTTGATTTACACCGATCTCCCAAATCTCGGGACAATAGGGAATGTTTTGGCGGGAAACTTTCCGTTCCTACGTAACGAGAATGATGAAATTCTCATGTACTGCTTTAAGAAAAGGATCCTACGCTACATATCGATGAGTTGGATTTTTGCCTTTATCAATTACTCTGATTCGATAAGGGAACGCTTTCGTCCCACAGACCATGAAGGAGAGAGAATAAAATTCGAAAAAATGTTTGATGTTATCAACGAGGATAAAGTTCTCAAGAGAACATTTGGAAAGTTATTTATCAAAGAAGATATTGATGTTTTTGTTGAGAGATATAAAAAACAGATTGGTAAGTTTTCTTTTATAATCTCACAACTAAAAACGAGTAGAATTTTTCTTGCATTCAAATTGAAAATTAATGAAATACGAATGTCCCGAGAGCACTAAATAATGGTGATCGCCCTCTTTATTCAAAGTTCAAATTATGAAATCATTTATTCAAAAAATGCCCATTTTTTAATTCTTTCCTTTAAATGCTAATAAAGAGAACCGTTTAATCCAGATTCCAGAAAAATCTTTATTGTTTTCGAATTATTTATGAAGAAATTAATTGAAAATTTCCAACTTTATATTAGTTAGCGTTATTTTAATCAGTTATCAAAATAGAATAAAAACTGTTTATTTTTCAAACCTAGATACTCACGGTGAGAGTAAACTGACCCCGGAATACTGGCTTCCGTTGGTCTGGGCGAATCAGTTGATTTTTTTCTGCTCAGACGAAAGATACTTGTCCTCGAAGAAGGCTCGGGAAGCATTATGTGATTCAATCGAGGATTTGAGAAATTCCCTAGCAAATATTGAAAAATACAAACAGTTTGGCATCCCCTTAGGTTATAGTCAGGTATGTCGTGAATGATTTCTTTATTATTTATATATTCTTTATTATTATTTTTACCTTGTTACTTGTTAGTGAATTTATGATAATAAATTTTTTTACAGGCTATAATTGTGATTGTCATTGTACATTTGGTAACAGAAGTCTTTCAAAAGAGAATTGTTGCTGAAACATTGGATATGAAAACTATATTCAGTCTATGGCTGCCAATAAAGTCTCTATTTGAATTGATGATTTACTTTGTATGGTTTCGGTTGAGTGTCGCTCTTGAGGATCCCCTGAGGAATAGTACAGTTTATATACCATTTGACAAGGTTATCGATTACAACATTATCCACATGACATATTTGGCCCTGTGCAACTCTCATGCATCGGGTAAGCCTTTCTGATGTAAAAATGCATTTTTCTTAAAATAATCTTTCTCACTAGGTCAAAGGGACTTTGAAAGTTATTGCTACAACAACTTTATGGAGGCCAAATCGAACATGATCGACGTCAAGAATTCAGATATCAACCAGATGATTTGGATCACATCCACAAATGATGAAGAACGAATCAGGGATGTGAAAAAAGAACTGTTATCATTATAAGTGAGAACCAAGATACAGAGAGACATTTTATAAAAGGAACATCATTTATTTTAATTTAATAAACTTGGATAGTTTTGCCTTCATTTTGTCTTCATCGTTTTGTGACTGGGTTTTCGTACTGGGTGTGGAATTTTTCGGCATCCACTTGGCTATGACACCAATTGCTTCCTCCTTTGAGTTGAGGAAACCTTCGTTTTTGTCAAAATCTAGAATTAATTTTTACGATAATATCACTAAAATTAGTCAAGCGTATCACACGGTTGGTTTCTAAGCTCAAAAAGAAGGTTAGCGTCATTGCATAAGCTAGACCAGATAACACTTACAGCTGCATACTAGAGAAAGAAAAATATTTCTTTCCCAAATTAATCGGAATATTTTCAGGGTGTATTCAGAATATATATATTTAATTCGACGTGAAAATCTTATTTAAAAAGATCACGGCGTGCTCAATAATTCAAGATTTATCATTTCTCGTACTAAAATTCATTGAAAAAATTGTGGCGCAAAATTTGACGTATTCAATTGAAATTATGCATATCTAAATAGGCATTTAAATTAAAACCATAAGTTGCAAGAGGAGTTTTTTCTTCTTCTCTTTTATATTTTCTATCAAATAAGAGCATAAACTTGAAAAGTTAAAAAATTATGTCTTGCCCTACTTGTACGTGCGCTGGTTTTCTCGAACCCTTCTTACGAGTATAGAAACCAATAATAAAACGAGTTTATTGTAGGGATTAGCTTACATTCATTGAAATTTTCTCTCGATTTGATGCTAACGTGAACTTTGATCATTGGTACAAGACCAGCCTGTTAAAAAAACAAAATTATTTTAATAAAGTCTTGTTCCCAAGAAAACTAAGAAACGCGTAAACATTGATGATATTTTTTATCAGTAAGATTAATATAAAATTCCTCCTTTCATATAAGTAATTCACATTTTTGCTTTTTCCTATCATATAAAAGTAAAAAACTTATCTTTCTTGAATACTATTCAATGAATAGTATGAAGATTCTTCATTGAAGAAAATTAATTATAACTAATATTTTAATTTTACCATGTTACTTACAAGTATATAGAAATATAGTATTTTTAATACTATAATATTTATGCACTCACAAGTATCAACGATTCCCCGTAGTTTTTGAGGACTTTTCTCGGCGGCGTCAAAACTATAGAGATAAATTAAAATGAAAGAGAAACCTACACAATTCAAAACTCTCTTCATGGTTCTTTAGAGCACTTTTTACAAAGTTGTACAAGGATTCGACTATCTAAATAAGCAAAAGTGATGAATTACTTTTCTCATAGGGATTGAAACAGGCCTGAATAGTAGCGATTTGAGATTTTGAATCAAAGCAAAACTGAATGATAGACCTAGGATAAGTGGCGAGTCTCTTCATTTTTCTAGCCAACTTTTGCTCCTTGGTTAACAATGCTTCATCCTCTCCACTTAAAGTAAATCATTAACATGATACGAAAATGAGTCGGGAAAAGATACTTACCTACTCTTGTGCAGATCTGCAAGTATTTTCCTAAGATCATCTGCTGTTGTCTCATAGACTAAGTCGTCATCGACAGTCCCAGAATTGTGTGTTTTATCCTGCGTAGTTTCAATGGTTTTATTTTTAAACGAAAGAAATGCCTCTCTTTCACAAGGGGAACAGTCCTGGACTTTGGCAATTTCCTCTTCTTGCCAATTGATCAAGTTCTTGCCGGCTGTCTCCTCGGGGAATTTGAAAGCACTAAAATCCTGACGAGGAACTTCGGATATTGTTGCATTCTCTTGAAAGTTTATTCCCAAAATTTCTCCCAATGTTGAAGATTTTTGCTGGGTAGTACGGATTTGCTTTTTTGAAGGTTCTTCTTTTTCAAAAATAGACTTTTTGGGTCTTTCTCCAAAGATATCAAATGGACTCAAAATTGTATCCAAATTTGAGGATTCAGTAGCGGGCGGATGATTGGGATAAACTACTGTGGCCTGTTCCTCGGAACTTTCCTCCATATTCTCAGTCAACTTGATACCTTTGAATTTTTTTATATTGGCAATTCTTTCTTCATGTTTCTTTATAATTTGATCTAGATCCTGAGGAGGAGATCTCATCGATAGACTCAAAAGAGCAGCTCCATTTCTGATGCCGAGACGAGATATAGTCAGAGTTTCTAAACACGACTTTTGGTAGTAACTCATTGATTGAAAAGTCAACGTGGGAATGTTTCCTGAAAGAATTTCGTTAATTCTAGAGAATAAATTACAAGAAAGATATACTTTTGATTTTTGAACGATAACAAAACATCAAGAAGAGAACTGTTACATGAACCGGACCAAGTTTGTCTAGTTCCGTCATCTAACTTGATACAAATTTTGACTGAGTTTTTTGTAATATCCGAATTAAGTACGACTAAATTAACCACAGCCAAATTAACAATGCCAGAATGCTTGAGAGTCTGACTAAGATCAATATCTTTGTTTTTATATGTAAGTTTACATAAATCTGGATCTATTTCTAATATAAAACATGCTTTTTCTAGTACATGGATGAGTGGTTCATTTGCTTCAAAGTTTATTTTACGTGATCCTCCACTAGGAAATTCTATCTGAAGGTTTGGCATAATATTTTATTGAGGTAATTTATACTTTTAAGATAGGATTCTAAAGAATATCTTATTAAGATAAACTTATTAAGATTATATTAAAATATTCAAGAAATTTTTTCACTTAAACAATTATCCCTAATAATTTCTAAGAGTTTCAATGTATTCACAACTTTGGTTCAAATTTGAATTTAATCTATTTGAGAATTATAAACTAATGAAACAAGATGGACCGATTTCTAACACAAATTTGTATTCCTCAGAAACATTCTTCCTAGATAATCCGAAAAATTATGATATTGATGCTAAGAGTATAATGGAAACAAAGGAATTATTTTTATCTATAAACCTTAGCAAATTTATGATTGATTTCGAAAAGTTGAACAGAAAAAATAATGAATTCCCAGCTTGTAATAAACTCTATAACTTTATTCAAGATTTCATGGAAATACCTGTTGCTCTTTATCAAGATGTGCAGTTTATAGAAAAGTACATCAAAGTACTCAAACAGATTATTATCTTCCCCAGTTGTAACTTGTCATTGCAAATTGAAAAGCCATTGATTAACGTATTCTTGTATCAGGAAAAAATGTTTTTTGAGAAAGTCTTAGTCTCAATCTATACATCAAGGTGGCTGATTAGTTACCAGAAATTTATACAGGATATTGTTATTGGTCTGTCACGAAATAACTCGATAAAGGAAATACTTTTACTTCGTTCCTTTGATTTATCAGACAACCTCTCAATCACTAATTCAGAAAATAAACGAATAATATTAGAGCTGATGTTTTCATTCATGTCATTGTGCTCGGAAAGGAATTTGAAATCCTTGAATAAATTGAGGATTATTAATTTCATTGGAAAATGCATCAGCTGTCCAGATTGCGATGGAAATATTTTCAAAATTTTATTTAAACTTCAACAAGTTGATGGTGTAAATCTCTGGGAAGCAGTCGTTTTCAATAAAACATTATCTTACATCAGAGAATTGCCAAAAACTCTAGAATTTCTCCTAATTTTCGGGACAACCATAATTCATTATTACACGACTAATTCAAAAAGGAACGATGAGTCCTTGAAAATAGCTGGTTCTCTTGATTTTTTGATAAATTTGTTGAAATCAACACAAAATGAATACCAAAGGTACCAATGTCTCTCAGCATTCATAAACATTGCTAGTTTCACTAATATGAACTTTTTTATTCCCCATCTCGAGTCTTTGGATGAGATCTGTGTTAAATTTGGGATAAAATCATTTCATGAGATATTTCGTAACATTTTCAAGCATATCTGTGATAAACCGCCAACAAAATTAGCCAGTTCTCTTTCATTTTCTGAGAATTTATCGAGAAACACGAACAAGACTGATTCGTGTACCCTAAGACCAGACTTTGCAAACTTTCCCATCACAGATTTTAGTGAAGCAACAACCATATTGTCATTGGAGACCCTTAGTCAATCTTCTCAAACTCTTATGGAAGAGAGCATTTTCTACGATGATTTAGAGCCAATATTGGAATTCCTCTCCAGGCATTATCTGAAAATGTTAAATTTCATTCGAAAGGTAGAATCATCTCTGCTCATTCCCACGAGGATTTGTTTCGATAGGAATCAATTTATAGTCTATTTCTCAGAGACTCAAACAAATAAATGTACATCCAAAAAATATCTAAGGACTCGATATCCATCTCTCTGGACACAGGTAAATTATTCATTTTTTATTAAATTAAATAGACCCATTTTATTTTTCTCATGGATTCAAGATCATACTTACTGATAAAGTTTCTCATTCTTGGTTGAGATTAAATCTCATATTTTTGCCCATAATAGAATGGCACTTCATGACAGATTTATATTTGGAGCAAAGGGTTTCGATAGGCTCTTTTGAAATAGAGATTTATTTCTATTATTAAGTTCTGAACTCATGGGGGAAGGTTAGAGAAAACAAGAGACTTGGCGAAATATAACGTTAATCACTATAATATACGTCTGTTTTCTCTAACCTTCCCCTTGAGTTCAGAACTTGATAATAGTAATATTTTTGATGAAGTTCGACAATATTATCGTTCAAAGAGATTTATCTATTTTATCAACAAAATGGTTGAGTGAGAACATCTTCCCAGTTACATGTTGAGAATATTTTCACATTCCCAAAAAACATTCCACCATGTAAAGATAAGATTGAAATAAACTTTAGTAAACTACAAAGCTCTCAACCTTTCCACTTGGCAATATTAATAAAAGATACATATGATTAGGAACAGGGTTGAAAATAACCCAAATTAATTCCCCCAACTTTATTCTTGTACATGAAAAGAATCAGCACAATTTTTTTCTTTTGATGCGCTCTAAACCAGATCAACAATGTGTATAAACGTATAATAATAAAAAATGATTTAGCATCTATTTAAACTATCTTTTAGAAACCCCATAAAAAGAAAGTTTATTGATAATTATTACAAAATTAAATTATTAGAAATGGAAATTCCTAAATAAAAAAATACTGTGTGTACTTTACGCGTAAGAAAATAAAACCAACTGAATGATAAAATAAAACACTGAAAAATTATCTATTGTTTGTTAAACAAGAATTGAGATAATTTAGACTTAATCAAATAAACATTTCTTTTCTGAGTTGAAATTGAAACCTGTGAGTAACAATTTGTTTATTGACCATCTTTTCTATCATTAAACTTGCCATTGTCTTAGGGTCTATAAAACATTTAATGATTTTATGTGAATTAAAAAAACTCTCCCTAGTTCGAGAATTTTGTAATAAATTCAAATTGACATCTTCATATCAACCAACTTTACACACAGTTCACTTTGTTTAAATTACAGTATTTTTGTCTGAAAAATTACATCTCCATCTGATATTTAATTAGTTAAAATGCCGCTTTAATAGCTAGGTAAAATATTTGCCCAAATTCATTTTTTTAACCAACAAACTGGTAAAAAAACATTGGTAATTTAAAAAAATGATCATTAAAGAAGGAAAACACGTGCCTGATTAAAAATAATTCAAAAGGATCAGATAACTTTCTTTGTGCATAGTGGAAGAAAACTCTTTGCCACACAATTTCTCCTTTGAGGTCATGATTGAAAGCTTCTGAAAACTTGTGTGTATGTTGGGGAGAATTGGTGAGCCCTCTAAAGAGAATCCTCACGTTCACGCTACTACTTTTTATGGGGATAGAAAGAAAATCTTGTTTTCTGCGGAAAATGTAAACTCTCGGAATCATTAAATGAACATGTATTTTTATTAGAAAAATATTTTTGTATTTATTAAGACTTCTTTTAATCCATTTTCAAATCAGTAAAAATAGTTCAATAAAATGAGATCTAGGTGCCAAATCGAAATTGAAAAATGAAATTTATATCAATTAGCTTATTAATGTTATGAACGAATCAAAGTTGATACAGAAATGAGCATTCTCACAATGGAGTTTCTTACAGCAATTTAGAGTTTCATAATCCATTAGTAACAAAAGATTCTTCTTCATTAGCAAATAAATCTCTTTACTATGGCTGTCTATATTTTTTTAATATTCTGCAGAATGGCAGTTTACACTTTCTTCACTATAGTGCAGCTCACTGTATTTTAAGTTGATTTTACTTTGATCTAGTTCCAGGTTAAGCTCTCTTAATTCTTACATAAGCTGTTTACTTACTTGAAATGGAATTTGCGACTGAATCTAAATCATTTTTAGACGTTTTCCCTATCCTGACATCATTTCATAATCAAAACTGAAGGGTTATTTATTTGTACAATCTTTTTATAATCAAAGCGAGTTGACATGAAGATGAAAAGCTCAATATTTTTTAATCAGTGTAATATCCCTCTCTATTTAAACTTTTCCTTTTAATTAGAAAATTATTCTTCTCTCTAATAAATTATCATGTGATACTGATTAAATGGAAGGTGCTCTATACACACACTTTTTTCTTAAAACAAACATCAATTATAATTTCAATGTAACAGTGATAAGATCACAATTAAGAAACTAACTGTGATACATGTTCGATAATCTCTACTCTTTGTGGTTAAACAAAAAATAGAAAAGATATGATAATTTTGATGAATTCACTTTTCATTTTGAGCTCCCATGTTTTAACTCACGACAAGTTATAGTTTTCTAAAATTTCAATCAATTTTAAATTTTTTGATGAAAAAACCATCCAAAGTTGGTTGATATGAAGTTGGAAATCTATGATTTCTACAAAAACCTCGATTTTTTCATCAGAAATTCGAATATGTAGAAGATTTTTTGGAAACCTATTCATGTTGCCCACTTTTATGATTTGAAGAAAAAATTTATTTTCATGAAAAATATGGTCATTTTCAAATTTCGATTTGGCGCCAAAATCCCATTTTGTTTTAACTCAAATTTTTTATTGATTTAAAGTGGGAGTGTGGTCAAAAGATGTTTTTTAGGATCAGAATTAGACAAGAAAGCCGAATATCGCCGATTAATTTTCGGAAGATCCATCATTTTTGAGGGATTTCGATTGATCGAAATTTAATTGTTTAAATAGTTTTTTTCTTCAAATTGTATAAATGGGCAATTTGAGCAGGATTCCATATATATTCGAATTTTTGATGAAAAAATCAAGATTTTCGTGAAAATCATAGATTCCCAACTTTATATCAATTAGCTTTACATTAAAAAAATCTTTGGTTAAACTGGATCTTTTCTTGCTCATCTCATTTGGGAGATGATAGAGAATACCTGATCCTGAATAGTCTGTAGATGGGTCATTTTGGATTGAGTACCAAAGTTTAATTTCATCACTTTATTTGAAGTATTTTAGTCAAATATTGTATATGATTTTTTTTATTCATTCAAGAAAAACTTTTTAATGAATTACGTAGAAATGAATTCATCTTAACATGGAATGGATTAAGATTGGAAAATATTGTCCTTCTTAACGTACGATTTTCTTTTGTTTTTCTTTCGTGAGACAAAACTTTTATACAGTATTATACTATTAAATTTTAGTATTAACCACAGTTTTTGTCCTAATTCCGAATTTAAAGTAAATAATATTCACGCCATATAAAAATTGTAAGAGTTAACCCTTTCACGTAAACGTTTCTGTTTAAGCTTGAAATCTCTGGGAATTATTCAATGAATAATATTTAATAACTAATTTTAATTAATTTCCTACTCAATTTAAAAAAATTTTTCTTCCCACTATCTGTACATAAACAATGAAAAACATGAATTTAAATTATGTTCATTAAGTTTAATTTGAATCGTGTTGGTAAGGGATTCGTTTTTTCATTTCATCGATGTTAAAAAGCCCTTAGTCTCTTTGTCTTTCAGAAAAAAAACTGCAAAAAAAGAGGGGGAAAATGTTCTATAGACTAGCCCAAATAGATGGCCCTTAATCAGCACGAGAATAAATAATAAAATAAATTCGTATAATCCTTGAACTATTATTGTTTGTTATAGCTTATTATCTAATATGATAAAACTGCCTTTTATCAAGACTGTGGAAACGATTGGCTCGCTGAAATTGAGTCAAAATAATTTAACGCAGAATTTGAGTCTTTTTTTTCTCTGAGAATTTTAAATAAATCTTTGTTGGATAATAAGAGACGAATGATAGCTCCTCATAGGTCTATTTCTTAGAGATTGGAATTTTATTTTCCTCTTTAAAAATACTGTAATGCACTCGTAGATTGAAGATTTTTACATTTTTTTCAATTTAAGAAATCTTCATCACAAAACACCTGCCTTTAAGGAAATCCAAATTTTTTCTAGACAGATTTTCTAACCTAGAAATCTCTACATGCTAGAACGACTTTTTTCTATTTCAAGCAAACTGAATCAGTAATTTTATTTTGAGGATCAAGATAAATTTGCACAGATTGTAAAAATATTCGTAAAATATTCATAATCTTGGGGATTTGCCCATTTTCTTGCTAAAGTTGGCAAGCTGGTTTATTGAGATTAAGTTATTCCTTTTTCCAATCAATTCCAAAGTAAATTCGTTAATACAGGAAAGGATAGATCTTCTTATTATAAGACAATGGAATCCATGGAACGTTCCATGTATAAAATAGCTAAGGGGTTGTTTGATAGAAATATCATTTCGGATAAAAATAGGAGCTTTATAGCTAAGAAACATACTAGGATGTCTAGATTATATCTACATCCTAAGACACATAAAATAATAGATAATGTAGTACCTGAGGTTTTTCCGAGTCGGCCGATCTTGGACATGTCGTCATGTCCACAACATAATTTAGCTAAATGGTTAATCGATATCTTAAAACCTATTCACACATACTATGCTAAATATGTTGTCAAAGATATTTTTTCATTTTTTGATAAGGTTATGGATTTAAATATAGATTCTAACGAGATGATCTTATTAGATGTAACTTACATCATGTAAGTTCTTTATTTCCTAGTATACCTATAGAGGAAACTTTGGCTATCATTAAATCTTTCATTGATGAACACGCGGGTTTTGAGTTGTCAAGCCTGGATATAGCAGATCTCATTAGGATTTGCTGTACAGATGTTCCTCTATCTTTTCAGAACAAAGTCTTCATACAGAAAGATGGGATAGCTATGGGTTCTCCTCTTAGTCCTCTTTTAGCAGACATCTTTTTAGGTTGGTTAGAGCTTAATAAAATGTCAGAAACTATCAATTCTTTCACTGATGTTTATATCAGATATGTTGATGACACTTATTTTGATAAAACCCAATTTATCAGCAGATGACCTTCTCTTTAAGATGAACACGTTTCATCAAAATATTAAATTTACTATGGAAAAGGAATCTAATGGTGCTTTGAGTTTTTTAGATGTTAAGCTAACCAGAAAAGAAGAAATATTTTCAAGAAGAAGACTGACAATGGTAAATATCTTCATTATGCCAGTTTCAGCCCTATTTCGCATAAAGTTGGCTTAGTGATTGGTCTAGGGAAGAGGATAAGAAGAATAGCAAGTCCGGAGGAATGGCCGAATGAAATAGAGAATTCAAAGTTGTGTCTGATGGAGAATGGTTGTCCAAGGAAATTTGTAGACAAATTCATCAATATTTCAGATAATAGGGATGAAGATGTTAATACAGATGAAATTGAGAAAACGAAGATTTTCATGAGACTCAACTTCAAAGGCGACGGTTTTAGTAATGATATTAGAAGAAGACTGAACAATCTCATTGATCAACATTACAATAATATACAATTGAAAATTGTATTTAAAACCCAGAGACTGTTCAGTTTGATTCATAAAGATTTACTCAAACCGGAAGAGAAGACTCTGCTAATTTATAAATTCCAATGTGACTTTGGTGCTTCTTACATAGGTAGAACAATTAGGAAGCTGTCTACAAGATCTAGTGATCATCTGAATAAGGACACTGCAGTGACTAGGCACATCAAACAAGTGAAACATGATGCTTCATTTTCGAACTTTTCTATTTTATACAAAAATCCATGTGATGACAGCATAGATGTATGGGTTAAAGAGAAATTCTTTATTAATCTATACAAACCCAATCTATAGTGGTCGAATTAATATGTGAAACACTCTGAATATTTTAAACTGTCGATTTATTTAAAATGATAAATTTTTCAAATCAAGACCATTTGATACATTATAAAATTCTCTATCAATTGATATCTGAATGAATTTTTTTACCTTTTCATCTTTCCCTGTACAAGTAAAAATACTATTTTTCATTGAAGTTGAAAACGAACTAATATGTGAAACACTTTTGATATTCTCTATCTACTAACATAGTTGTTTAAGAAATCTGTTGTAAGTTAATATTTCATAATTTCATGAACTAATTTAAGAATATACCACAAAAAACATTGACTTTCTGAAAGATGTACCATCATAATTGTCGCTTCAATTGTGAGGAACTCAAAACTATTAAAACCATGAAAAACACTGGGATTTCAAATAGAGAAATCGCACGAAGATTCGAATGCTCCCCTGCAACAATTTCAAGAATTTTTAACAAGAAAACCTACAATAAAAATTCAAAAAAGCCTGGTCGAAAGCCGAAAATTACAAACATCCAGAGAGGGCAAATCAAAAGACTCCTTACTAAAAACTTTATGAATGCAACCAGGCAAAAGCAAAGCTAGATCTGAGTCTATAATTAAGAACCATTCAAAAATATGTAAAAAAATATGAAAATGTCTTGGAGGAAATCAAAAAAAGTCCCGAAACTCTCAGATTTCGATAAAATCTTTCGAGTAGATTGGATCAAGGATAAATTGAGCCAAAGAATCAATTGGGATAAAGTCATATTTACTGATGAGAAAAGGTTTAATTTGGATGGGCCTGATGGTTCAAGTTATCATTGGTGTCCACAAGGGGACGTCCCTAAGAAAATACTGAATCGCGTACACGGTGGAGCTTCGATTATGGTATGGGGAGCGATTTATTCAAAAGGAACCTTACCTATAGTCATTGTTGATGGAAAATTAAACTCAGAAAAATATCAGAATATTTTGATTGATTCCATTTTATCATTCAAAAATGAGTTTAAAGATGATAATCTTGTATTTCAACAAGACAATGCTCCATGCCATACATCAAAATCGACAATTGAATGGCTAAATTACAATGAGATTGATTTTATTGATTGGCCACCCCGAAGTCCAGACCTTAACCCAATAGAAAACCTATGGGGACTTCTATCTCAAAGAGTTTATTCAAATGGGAGGCAATTTGAAAATGTCCATGAACTTAGACTTGAAATTATAAAAAAGTGGTCAGAATTAACTGAAAATGATATAAAACCATTCATTAATTCCATGAATGAAAGATGTTTCGATGTTATAGAAGAAAAAGGTGAATTTTTGGGTTAATATAAAGTGTTTCACATATTAGTTCGTTTTCAACTTCAATGAAAAATAGTATTTTTACTTGTACAGGGAAAGATGAAAAGGTAAAAAAATTCATTCAGATATCAATTGATAGAGAATTTTATAATGTATCAAATGGTCTTGATTTGAAAAATTTATCATTTTAAATAAATCGACAGTTTAAAATATTCAGAGTGTTTCACATATTAATTCGACCACTATATGTGTTCAAAAAAACTATTCATATAACCTTCAACTCCACTGACCTATGTGAGCTTTTTCACTTTTCTCTCCATTGTTGCTATTTATTAGAGAGTTTTGGTGTTTTTTCAGCTTACATTTTATTCTAATTTTCTTCAACTTTTACTATTTCTTTCATTATTTGTAAATTATTAACTTGAATGAATTTTTAACTTTTATCATTTTTAAAGCAATACCACTGATGATGCTTTGAGAAATGTACATATGGTTTTAATATATCTCCTTTTTCGTATAATTCCAAATTCCAAAGTGGAACAAAGATAGGGGGTAAGTATGTTGCACTGTGCCAGGAAAAAAATCTCGAAATAATAAAGTTATGCCATGTATAAATTAGCTAGAGTTCATTGTGATTTTAAATCTCTCTTGATTGATTTTCTATTCTTCTTCTGTGTAGAAGCTACAGAGGATAATTATAATTATCAAACTACTGTATTCTGGGAAAAATTTATTTAAATGAATTCCCATCTCTAAAAATATGTAGTTTATTTGATTGATTCAAAATGAGGCAGCTCCAATCATGAATCATTCAAGTCTTGTAAATGAAGAAATAACAAAACATAAAAATCTACCGAAATATACATACCTTGGATTGTTGAATTATTATTCCTTTTCCTAAAGTATATAATGTATTCTAAATTCTCCTGGGATAAGCGTGTTTTCATCTCCCTACTAATTTTATTATAGTTAATCTTTTTACCCTTGCATTACAGTATTTATCACGTGTATTCCTCCATTTTACATCCTGAGCATAAAGTTGGTACTCTTGGAATATTGATAACAAGACCAAAAACCAAATATGTTTACGTTACCTGGGTAAAGATAGATTTTACTAGAGTTTTATAATTTAACATGTCAAAGTAATTATTGGAAACTCTAGATAAATGTACGCCCGGTTGATTCTTAAATTATTTTAAAAGCTTGTAAATATTCAACTGTCATTTTATATGCACGAAAAGAATAAAGAAAGTTCCATGGACCAGGGTGATTACCTTTTATGATCCCAAATGGTTTCTCATGTACCTCAGATAATCGGGAAATTAAGTAACAAGTTAGACTGGCTCTCGGATTCATTGGTTATTAAATTAAGATGAAAAACTACTTTTTCGTTATTCGAAAGAAAAGGTGAACACTGAAGCAAAAATATTGCTTTCTTCTTCTTCTTCTTCTTCGTGTTTATCTGTTAATATCCATTTCAAGTGTGAATAATAATTTTTATTCATCAGTTAGTAAGAGAGATAAAGATAAACAATGGACTATTTTCGTTCATTTCGGTATGTAATTTGTAATTTCATTCACAAAAACAGTCTCAAGATGATCTCGTGAACGTGTATATTATACATTGTATAACTTGATTCAAGCATAATTTATACGTTAAAAAAAGACGTATTTTTCTTTATTAATGGAAACATCTCTAGACTATATTTATTCTTGTTATTTCTTTTAATTTTTACCCATGTATGAGATTGAACTATTGCTCATTAAAACTTACTAACTAAAACGATTTTATCAGATACTTTGGGTGAAACTTAAAAAATCTCTCCTCCGATGCAATCGAATGCACAGCTATTCTCGGTGAATTTGAGATTTTTTTGAAATCCGGTTCAAAAGAAACATTTTCCCTGGTTTAAGAAAAATCAATTCGAAAAATATGTTTTTGGAAAAAAGAAGACATTTCAAATTACTTTGAGTTTTGAAAATTTTTTTGTTGATCTCAAGGTGTAAGAGGGATCAAACGTTATTTTCCGGGATCAACAAAAATTTTCAACCCAAAACGCAAAATCGCACCAACTTGAAATTTCCATATTTTCAAATTTTTTCTTAAATCGTTGAAATTGTTTTTTTTAACCGGTTTTCAGAAAAACTTGAGACCTTGATGGAAAAAGTGAGATTTTTGTAAATTCCCAAATTCATCGAAAAATAGCTTCATCAAATGAATCCTTTTTCTAATGAAAATTTATTTTTATTCACTCAAAAGTAGGAATTTCTATTAGTAGAAAACCTATTAATAAATTATTATTACTGGAGTCAGAGTAGATTTTGAAAATTTTGAGATAAATAAGGATTAAAGTCAATAATTCATGAGGTCTTAGAAATAGGTACAATGGAAATATTGTTGCGCTCCCCAAATGGGAGATCATTGAATGGTTTTTCACAGATCTCGGCCAATAGGGTTCTTTGATTAAAATTAAAGAATGCCAGCATCATTTTCATTGAAGAAGATACTAGAAAACCTCAGTAGTTTGAAACGTCTGGAGGAGGTCAAGTTAAATCTACTCTTACTATTTTAAAATCATCATTTTATACGTTAACCGTATGGTTAAACTTATTTTAAATTAGTACATATATTGTATCCTGCTGTCCGATAGTCTCTTTGTTTTCCTATTCACACAGCTGGCTTATAAAGATGCTTTGCAAAAAATACCTCAGTTAGATTTAAATTTTACCTTGCAGATTCTCATCCTTAAAGTGCAGACAAGATGTGTTAATGTAAAAAATGAACTAAAGAGTATTTCAATTGTTTGGAACTCCTACTTGGACTGGCTCAAGTCTCCCGAGAATAGGACAAGTAGAATTTCAGAATTTGATCCCCTTTCAGTGAGCATAAGGGAAAATTGCCACAGTGACCTTGAGGAAAAACATAATTTCTTCTTTATATCGACGCGTCAATTCCCGACAAATGATGAAATCAAATTGTTACTCTATGAACTGAAAGGATTACAACATAGTTATGTATATACAAACTTTATGTGCAATCAATGTGTTTCATAAATAAATATTGAAATTTTAAGATATGCATATCAATTTGGTTCAGTCCTCAGAAATGATGAGTAAAAGGATCTCTTCACTAGCCCTAGAATTTCATAACTACCATCTCATATATTAAATTTAATTTCCAAAAGTCTAAGGGTTTAAGTTGTTTTTTTACAAAAAGTCTAAGATCTATTCGGTGCATTAGTCTGTTTACAGAAAGTATAAGTGATATATGCGGATTTTATCATTTGGCATAACAAATTTACACGTTCTATAACAACCGTATGCATCAAATATTTATCACTTGGCCTAAGTTTTTTGACACAAACATTATACATATTATTGAATGAAATTTAAACTTGATAGGTCTAGTCTATGGATCATCAAGTAGGACCAAGCTATAGAGTAAATTAAATTGCTTTGGGATCAATAATTCTTGCCAAGTAGAAGCCTGAGAATGAAAGCATTTGTTTGGTAGTAGAACGTGTCAAATGATATATTCAAATTCGTATAAATTCATAGAATTCTCAGATTTTCTACGATCAAAATGAAATTAGTGAGTTCTCTCAAAAGACCCAGGGGAAACTAAAACTTAATTTTTATTTCAATAGATAATTTTAATTAGTATATTTTCCCTGGTGTTCCTGGGACAGACTAACGCCATAATAAGCGATTTGGAATGCATCAAGGAAATGTTTATGAAGGCCTATAAATGTTCCAGTGTTTGTCTTGCATCAAAAGGCTGTTCCAAAACAGATTTATTAGCTGAAAAGAAAAAATTCAAGGCCAGAGGAGAATCGAACAGTGCTGAAAGTGATAATGTCCCTAAAAAGAAAAAGGTTATCAAAAAGAAAAAAGTCGTTAAAGGGAATAGCGTTAACAAGAGAGGCATCAAGGAGTTTGGCCAGAAAGTTGTAGAGGTCCTCAAGTCAATCAAGAAAAAGATTTGGGAGAAGATCAAACCATGTCTCTGTGTAAAATGCATGTTCTGCCAGGTCCAATGTCTCATCAAATCTCAAAGTTCATCTTGCAGTTTTGTAACAGTAATTAATGGCATTTGTGAATTCTTCTTCAAGAAGAAGCCAATCCCAGAAAAAGAAGCCCAAAATGCCAAGTATATCTTGGAGGGAGCCAAGTTGTTGTTCCTCAAGGTCGACAATGATCTATAATATGTGGATAAAAGTTAAGTAAAAAATTAGATGTGAAATAAAACAAGTATTGATTAGTAAATACAGTCTTTATCAAATTTTATAAATTATACGATTGCTTAAAATAGGCTCTGTATTGAATAGAGTAATGATTGAATACTTGTCATTTGGTTAAATTTTTATCACACTCAAGTTCGATTAAATGCTCTACCCTTGGTTTGTAGTACAGACTCTGTATTATACAGAGCCTGTATTTATGTTCTAAGTAAATTATTAGTATTTATTAAATACTATTTACTTATAGGTAGTACTGTATTAGGTAGTAAGATAATACATATATATTTTTTTTAACTTGATCTTAAAAATAATTATTATTTAATAATACAGATTCATTCAATGAGTATTAGTCTTTATTCATATGTGTAAAAACTTCTTTTGGGAGTCTTATATTTAAGGATTTTAAATAATTTAGACAACTTGGTATTTTCAAATTTGAAAATAAATATTTTAATATATTCAAAAACCCAAAATAACTTGTAATAACTCTTGTTTTAAATTGTAAATTATTTCATCCTTATGGTAAATAACGAAAGTAAACTAACCAAAGAGAATATTGATGAGTTCAATCATCTAAGATCTGAACAGTATCTCTTAGTTCGTCAGTTAGGAGAAATTGAAATGAAAATGCTTGAAAACAAGTATGCTGACAGTTTTAATCAATTTAGACAAGTTGTGAAAACTCTCGAGAGTCTTGATGGATCTAGAAAATGCTTTAGAATGATTGATTCTGTTTTAGTTGGAAGAAAAGCTTCAGAAATTCTTGAAGAACTGAAGAAAGATTCCCAAGAAGTAAGTCCAGCTTTTTAATTTTAAAAACCAGTATCCAAGTAAAATGGAAGAACTAAAGCAGAAAATCGAGAAAAAAGGCACCGAATTACTTGACTACAAGAAGAAGCACAACATTGTCTTTAGTCATGAGGCTGAGGATGTTTCTACTATCACGAATCAAGTCAAATCTGTTGAAATGAAATAAATTCATCTTTCTATTTTAAATCTTGCATTCTGCTACCAGAGATGATTCAAGGTAAAAAGATAAAGGTTGAAGAAAAATAATGATGATTTTTATTTTGAGGGAATGATTGATCGAAAATATTTACAAAAATAATAAAAACTTAAAAATTAATATAATTTCCACATCAACAGCAAGAAAAGGTGATAATACTTTAGAGTTTTCAGTTGTAATTCTTATGCCATATTCTCAGGGTTGTTCTTGGGCCGATCACTGTTGCTATTTCCATGGTTGTTGGTTTGCCCAGTAACCAAATTAGCAGCAACACTCCTAAAGGATGAGTCTGTGGCTAAATTAGTGAATAATTCACTCTTGGCCTTGTTAAAGTTTGCATCAGAATGTCGGAAAGAATAATGAACTTTTTTGAGCAAGTAAATGGCGAATCCGGTCACTAGAGCATACATGATGGCGATAATAAAGACAATTGCAAAAAGCCAAGGAACGTCAGCTATGCCGACCAAATAAATGAGACCGCTTGAAGAAAAAGTTTAATTTGAAAATTCATAATCGGCTTCAAGAGATTGATGACTCACCAGACGCCGAAATTTGGTACGCCCACAAACTGCAAAAGCATCACGATGATTTGAGAGCCCATGATGGCAAAAAATATGAAGAAATTAATTGAACTGTCAGTTCTAAAATTAAAAGAAGCAGTACATAGGAAAATTTGTTTTCTTCTGTGTAAAAATACACTCACTTGAATGCTTTATAGAGGGGCAGAAACCAAAATACGAACGATAAAGGTGGAACTGCAAGAAGTCCGAATAGGGCAGTTCCAAGTAAAGTTCCACCTTTATTCTTATCTGATGCTCCGGCTAGGTAACAAATGGCGGCGAGGAAATTAATGATGGTCAAGACACTGTAGGAGAGCCATAGCCTGAATCCGTATCTGACCATGAGCTGGTGTTGTTCAGGTATCTCCTGGTCAATGTTCACATAGAAACAAGGTGCACATGGGAAAAATTTTGGCAATGGAGGAAAGTTTTTCCTGCGTTCACCTAAAATGAAAATAAGTAATCAGGGGTTATATATATTTTGATTTGCAAAATGGGAAAATTGATAGGCGAATAGAATTCCGACCAGTTAAAGGTTACCTGTTACGTTTGGATTTTCGAGGTACAGTCATGGTCATAACGGGTGGCAAATGATCCAAATCTTTGGCTAACAATTAGGTTAGTTTTGATTTGTACCACCAGTCATGTCTACGACTGTAACTGATGGTAATAAAATGGATTAGTTAAAAGCGGCCCATTTAATAACTGAACGATTTACCCTTAGTTGAAGGTTGGCCCTTTCGAAAGAAGCGCATCTCTTCTCTGTCAGATGGAAGAAGAGATTCGTCACAAGTGAATGTTTTTCTTGTAAGAATAGAATATTTGTCTATGAAAATTTCTTACATCATAAAGGCTCCGAGACTAAGTTACAACAGAAAAAAAACCTCTAGTGCTTATAGAGAGAATATCGATGTAATTTAGATTTAAAAAAATTAAGCCTAACTACTCAAAAGGTGATAATGTTTATTTATGAGAAAAAATGCTTGATTCTTATTGGTTAACACCGCAAGCACACTTGCCAATATTCGATTTTAATTGAATAATTATTTCTCTAACTAAGGAGTTTTTGGTCTCAAATTGAAAATTTCAATTGTCTTTGATAGTAGAAAAACATAGATACTGAATGAATTGTAGTTAAGTTTGGCGAATAGAGTTAGAATGTTTCGCTATTATTCACACGTAAATCAATTTTTTAATGTTTTAGGTGGCACGAAAAAAAGGTGAACAACTAAAGAATCTTTCTTTTAGTCCACAGTCGTAGAGAGAACCTTTGAGAATGAGTTATTTTAGTAATCTTACGAAAAAGACAATTTACGACACATGATAATAATTAATTTAAATTTTATTTCTACTATCAAAAATTCTCGTCAATCGAAGCGTTTAATATTTGTCAAATACGCTTACTCTTGATAAAGATGCTAAATGCATTTGATATAAATGAAAATATTAGATTAAAATGGTAATTTTTTCATTGATGTATCAACATATGGGTTCAAATATAAAAGTTCACTTTTATAAAGAAAAACAAAGAAATCAAGGGAGACCTTTTTTTCGTGTATAATAGGCTGCAGCTGTAAGATGTAATGTAGGCATGTATGAAAAATCACTTTTAATATATATTTATTTGAATTGAGAACAAATTGAAATATATAGCGATACAAATGAGTATTAAAAAATGCAAATCATGTTCTTTATATTGTGTAGTATAGTTATTATAAACACTTTGTAACATAATATACAGATTATATCAGCTGGAATAGAGTTAGGAAAATACTGGTTTGGGAGTTTGAGTCAACTGAGATCAAGTAATTAACGAGAAAATTAACTCAAGATGCCTAGTAAAAATGGAAACAATATAAACAATGAGAATCAGGGAGAAGTTTAAGAAAAATCAGGTAATGGAAAATTTGAATGATTTAGGAATGTCAAGCAAAGAATCTTCAAAATATTTTATCCCCCTTCTGTTTCAAAGGAAATCATTTGTTTTTATTTTTCAAGTTGTAACCGTTCACACAACTTACCAATGCTCCAGTTGAAATCTAAACTAACAATAATTAATGCCTATAAAGAAGAGGGTTGGCCAATCAAAGAGGCAAATGTGACAAAAAACTGGCGAAGATAAACTGAGTTATTAAAGACACGATAAAACTATAAAGGAAGTAATTAATTTACAGAGAACAGAAAGTAATAGTAGTCACTTCCTAATTTTATGAATGTTTCATTACAGTTACGAACACAATTTAAATAGCCAAGCACGTGTAATATTTTAAAACTGAGAAAGTCTTCAATTTTAGTTTCTAATCGAATTTGAAAATAAATCATGATGGAAAATGATAGAGAAATAACTAACTTGAGCTCTGTTGACGAGCTTGTTCCTGTGCGATGCGATTCTGTTCAGCTTCACGTTTGGCCAACTCTGCGGCCTTGGCATCTAGCTCCTTCTGACGACGTTCGAGTTCTTCAGTAACTTCATCTTTTTTATTATTTGGACTGCTCATTGTCGTACGTATGGGGTTATTGTTAAATTCACCTTGAGGTAGTATATAATTTGATTGTGATTGAACTGGCTTCTAAGATGAAATATAAACTTTATAGAGTTTTTTGACAATTAATAAGTGAGAACTCAGCCTAGATTGGGCTGATATGAGAATAGAAAATACATTTTATAAGCAACGCCCAAGCAAGTATCAAAAATTAGTTTCGATAAGTAATATAGAAAATACCGAGAGTATACATGTGAGAGAGTAATTGCAAATTCTAAAAAGACTGTCAACGTACGATAAAGGGGTTATCGAAATCATCATTCATTATTTTCAGAAAAAAATTTTCAAATAAATATCCTTTTCAAACTTTTATGAATTGCAATAAATGTTATTGTGTTTAAAGATTTCGATAGGCAAATATACAAATATAAATTATGAATAATAAAATAATTTTTCTAATCATTTTATACAATTTTCTATTGAATGTTAACAGTCGAATTATCCAAAATCATTAAAAAGTACTCGGAGTGGATCAAAATGCAACGCCTAGAGAAATTAAAAAACATTTCATAATCTTGCACGAAAGTACCATCCAGATAAAACGAATGACGCTGAGGGTCTAGAAAAGTTTGAAAAAATCACTCTCGCATATGAAATATTATCAGATTCAAGGCAAAGAGAAAACTATAACTTAGTTCATTATATATTACAAGAAAAGCTTTATAACACTGGTGAGAAAGAAGCATTTTCTAATCAAAAGTTTTGATTATCAAAACTCCTTTCAATATCCAGGTGCTTTTGGTGGATCTTATAAATTTGATTCAGTCTCAAATAAGGGAGAAAATTCAAGGAAGGATATTAAAATAGAGAGTTTATCTGAGAGGGAAATCATTGACAAAATTCTTCGAGAACAGGGAATTGAACCAAAAATTGAAAATAGAAAAGTTTCCAGCCCTACATCTGATACAAGAACGAGTGCATTAGTCCCCAAAACTGATATTAGAGGAGTTAGAAGTCTTTCAACTCCCGATGAAGAAATGATTGAAAAGATTCTTGCAGAATATGAACAAAAAAAACATAAAAATTTCAAAAACATGCCGAAGAGAAAACCAAAGAAGAAACAGAGAAATTGTGTAAAGCGCAAAGTCATGGTGAATGGTGAAATTATTGAGTACAAAGATTGTGAAAACTTTTGGTAACTTTGTCTTCGTACATCTGCAGCATTTGTATTTTGTTTTTATCAAGAATAAATAAAAATTTATGAAAAAATATGAATTTGAATTCACTGGTCCGAAGTAAGAACATGTAAGGCTGTCAGACATCTTGATTGTCACCTGATTGATGATTACTCATGTAACTTATTTCAAGCATCATTTCAAACCATTCAGTCATAATGAGTATAATTAAAGTATAAATAAAGTACTTACTTTAAAGTAGATATTGTAAATACTAATTCAATTCTTTTAAAGGAATATCAATAAGCTAATGATTACACAACCTAAATTCACAAAAAAATGCACGTTCGAATTGAAAGCAACTCAATTAACCTTCCATCGCGTTTTATAACAAGATATTTCGATTAAAATTTGATGTAATTTTCCCAGATTCTTTTTGAATTTCAAAAATTGAATTGTAAAATAAACATTGAACTAGTATGATCATATAATTGGGTTGGGGGATGGGCAATGTATAGAATTTTTACAATTCATTTAGGGGTGGGAGGTAAGTTCAATTGCATAGATTGCAATCATTAAAGTCATATTTATTTTCAATTTGTTTTTCAAAATAAGTGAAATCTCTCTATGCCTATTTATCGTTCACCAGTTAAAATACAATATAGAAAATTTAGTTTTATTTTCCTAGATAAATTCAATGAAAGCTTTCATGCAGAAATTTCTTTGCTCACAAAAAAACTAATCAGGATCATAATGTTATTATGATCTGATCAATATAGTAATCTATTCTCCTTAATAATACACACATACGACGTATTTCTTTGAATGAAATTATATTTTTCAAATGTAAATCAAGAAAATTATATTTTATTGTTTATTTTTACTACGTTGACCAATTGTAGTAATTTTCATTGAAATTAACAAATAATTTATGAATGAAATTCCATCCAAATCGAATAGATTAACCATTATCAAATCAAAAATAAATGATAATCATTAAAAATCTAGATTTGAAGGAATTTTATTCGAATTCGGCTATCGGGTCACAGGGAGAGGAAATATGCCAAGTAAAGATAATTTTTCAAAAGATAAGATCATGTAAAGATGAAATTTCCAGCTGTGAGATTAACATAAATGATAGAAGAGTCAGGGAGAGGATGAAAGTTTTTCCCTGAGATTTCCCCTTGTCAGTCTCTCTTTCTCTCAGTGTTTTGTTCTGATTTCTCTTTTTGGCGATATAATCTTACCCCTTTTTTTCTACCCTGTACATCCATTTTTCAATATAATTTTCTCTTATTTGTTTGCCTATCTCAAAAATTACCATAGAAATTAATTTAAATACAGAAAATTCTTCCCTTTTTTCTTTCAATTTATTCGCCTTATATTTCTGTATTTTTGCCCTTGTCTATCTCACTCTCTCCTCCCTTTATTATGCCACAATTTGAAACATTCCCAAAATGACAGTTCAATTTTTTTTTCTTCTTCAGTTTTTCTCGAATTGTAATTCATACAACTAACGAAACAACATTGAAAGAAATGGAAGAGGCCGGGAATAGAAAACACATCTCTCCTTATAATGCATACTATGCATTGCATATTGCATAATCCTACACATAAACATAGCTAATGCATAAACATTGTGCGTATTTGTCCGTTCATGAAATGTAACACTTTTTATTTAGAATGGCCAGAATTAAAATGCTGTCACTTATGCCAGACAGCTAACAGGGTATATATTTTTAATTATATTAAATTATTCTTTTTTACAACAACATATTCGTAATTTTATCAATGGCGAATAATCTCCAAAAGCAAAGTAGCTTTTGACATGATTGATTGAGTCCGTATCTATAACTTTCTTACCAATATCACTTGAGAAGAGGTTATTTATCTTGGAAAAATTGTCTTACTTTGATGAAAACAATTTAAAAAATCAAATAATTTATTAGAAATAATAATCAGAACAATAAATCTATGATCTGGATTTCAGGATCAAATTATTCGAGATCTAGAAATAAGATATATATTAGGGCCATATGTACATTTCATAAAGCATCATCAGTGAAAATACTTTAAAAATGATATAAGTTAACAAAAACGTCCGAAAATCCGCTTAAAATCATATTTATAGAAGAAAAAGTTCAGTAGTGACATATAAATAAAGATAAAAGTTTAAAATTCATTGAAAATAATATAATAATCAGCTCACATTATATTCTTATATTTTTCAACTTTCACTATACTTCTTTCAAAATTTGTAAAATATTATTTTCAATGAATTTAAAACTTTTATCATTATTTATGTGTCACTACTGATGAACCATAAAGAAATGTACATTTGGTGAATAAAACTTTTTCTTCTATAACTACAATTATAAGTTAAGAATTCATTCAAGATAATAATTTACAAATTATGAATAGTAAAAGTCAGAGGATATAAGGATATAATGTAAGCTGAAAAAACTCCAAAACTCTCCAATAATTAGCAACAGTGGAGAGGAAAGCTCACATAGGCCAAGGTACAAAATCTTTCCCACCGGATTCCTGAGCAACAAGGTCTGATTTCTTCAGACTTGGGTGGCCACTGAGTTTTGGTTCCGACTTTACTAGCTATTTCCGAAAGGAACCGAAACTCAATAGCAACCCCCTTTTGAGTAACTCCGATAAAGTTATATATATATATTTTTGAACTGTTCTTGGTCTATTCCTACCGAAATGGGTGGTTGACTGTTCATGCAAATGAAGATGCATATGTAATTTTAAAGAGAGTTCATAAATGCCATGTTTATGAAGATGAGAATTTACTATTTTTACAAAAATCTCGATATTTTCCTCCGGATTCACAGAAATAATTAATTTTTTGAATTCTAAATGGAATGAGCTAATAAGTTGTTGATTTTCAAAAATATTCCGAAAAAATTAAATCTGACCAAAATCAGGCCAACATTTGGATTTCGAAAACTCACCAAATTTCCACTTTTGAAACAAAATTTTCATCGATTTCGATGATTCAAAGCAATTATTTACTGATATTTCGGATCAAAATTAGACGAAGAATTCGAATTTAGCCGTAGAGATAGCGAAGAATTTACTGTTTCCGAGAAAAAGTTAGACTTCAAGATTTTAGATAATTTGACTTCGTAATAATCGAAAAATTCAAATGGTTCGATTTCCCACAGTAATGACGAATTTCAGGGAACTTATGCAGGTGAATTCGAATTCTTCGTCTAATGTTGATACCAAATAACATCACTTAGCTGCTTCAAATCGATGAAAACTTTGGGCTCAAAAGTTGAAAAAGTGGAAATTTGGTGCTTTTTCGAAATCCAAAAATTGGCCGAATTTTGGTCAGATTTAATTTTTTTCGATTATCAACTTATTAGCTCATTTTATTTAGAATTCAAAAAACTATGAATGAGTTTAGAACCTAACTCAAATATTCTTGATGAAGTTTGTAAATATTATCGTTCAAAAAACTATATTTTTCTCTAATTCCGGAGAAAAATTTCGAGTTTTTTGTTAAAATAGTAAATTCTCATCTTCATGTCAATTGGGTTTATGAGAACTAATGAATGGAACATTTATAATTAAATTCGTAACTTTCTTCTTCAATGAACTTGCAAATATTGTACTAATCGATATCTAGTGTTATTTTCCAATAGCAAAGTTACTCTTTATCTCAAATCAGATAAGTGTTGATTTTCTTTTCTGATATCTAGTTTAGATGTTGAATTTCTTTTTTCTCTTTTCTAGATTCCAATCACTGTAACCAGTAAGCGATTAACTGTTGACTGAGTCAAAAAAATAAGGATAAAATTTTCTAGAGTTTTTCGATGAGCAAAACTTTTACTACGATCTCAAACGTGGTCATCACTTTTCTATTATCAGTGATAATTTATCACATGAAGGTATTTTAAACATTGAAATGTCAATAGTATTGAATACCCAATCAAAGGTCATCATTTGATTCTCTTGTGGATTGAAATTTCCCTTTCAAGTTCAATAAGCTGATTTTATATCTCAAATTTGGGCATACACTGAATCCTAGTTGAGGGAAGGAAGATTAAAAACTTATTCATATACTACAGTATTAGGCAAATAATCCCCACTGCTCACTTACAGATAGGTACAGATAGGTGTGGAAGGCTATTTTTTATTTTTTAAACAGAAATAACGTACTATATACTGGGATATATGTAGAGTATTAACACATTGTTCTCTGATCTTGAGAATAATTCAAAACATTGAATCCAATGTTGTTAAAGATTAGCTTCCTTTAATTCTTTTTTTTTCTACCATACCATAAAAATAAATCGATAATTATACACATATCGGTATCTGATACAATAATTGGTCTTGTCTGATTTTTATTTATGTTAATCTTGTTACTCTTGATAGTCTCAAGAGTCCCTGGCAATTCAGTTAAACTTGTTACTAAAGCTAATTGATATGAAGTTGATTTTTATCGAAATCTCGATTGATTTGAAAGCAGGAGTCCTAATTTTTTAGGATCATAATAAGAGAATGAAATTAAATATGCTCAATCTGTTCTAATGTATAACCTCATTATCGTTTGGGAGCTGAATTTCGATTTTTTGATCATTTTCACAACTTGAAAATCAATGAAATTTCGATAAATCGAGATTCCTCGAAAATTGTAGATCTTTCAAAAGTTTATCAGAGATATTAGGCTTTCTTGTCTAATTCTGATCCTAAAAAACATGTTTTAGTCACACTCCCACTTTCAAACCAATAAAAATTTTGAGTTTAAATTTCAAAAAAATGGGATTTTGATAAATGGAAACTTGAAAAATTACCATATTTTTCATGAAAGTAATTTTTTTTCTTTAAATCATAAATGTGGGCAACATGAGTAGCCTCAGTAAGAAAATTCGACATGAAGCATTCTCTAATCCGGTTGTCACACCATAGAAATTCAATGAATTTTATATTTTGAATTCTTGCCTTGTTATCAAATATTTGCTGTTCGACAAGAAGACGTTCAACATATCCATATCTTGATAAAAATTTGAAAAAAATTTCAAGCATTACAATTTTTCGTTTTCCTCAATTCTCTCAGGACTTTCATTCAGTAATACTCAACAAGTATACAAGAAAATATTGACTACAGTAAATTTTTGTATTGGCAATAACATACTACTTCATTATCTGTAGTGGATTTTACATAAAATTACAATGGATAAGAGAAAACTGGTCTCATCAAAAGTATCAAGTAGCAAGTCTGAATTAAATCTAATTGACTCTTCTTGACTGAACAGATTTCTTTGCTACCTGAAAGAAAATTCGTCACATCACTAAGTTGAATGCATCTCTTGATTCATTCATTTCTAATTCATTTCAGAGACAAAAGTAATGAGTCCATGAATTAAGGAACGCCAATGGCCCCCCAAGTACAGCCCTGCTATTCTTCTAAGGGATTTTTCGCAGATGTGTGTACAATTCCTTTAGATAAACTTGAATATGTATTTTATAAAGCTCAAACACATTTGTATTTCTGGATTTCGAGTCAGATTGAAAAGATAAAAATTTAAAATACTGCTTTTCTCGGCTTGGCACAGGTGGTACAAAGTTTAAATCCAAGCCCGTTTAAATAAGCTTTCAGAGAATTTTTTTTTTCATGACTCGCATTCAATCTTTTGTCTATCCTATGATTTTTGAATACGCTGATTACGAATCTACAGTTGTTTTAACGCAATTATTTTTGGTTCAAAAGTTATCAATAAAAAACTGACCCATTTTTTTGATCCAAAAATAGGCTTGTAGCTTAGCAGATAAGGTTCCACAAAAGATGAGATAATTATATTTTTTTATTATGATAAACAATACAGTATTGGTACAGGGTATGTGAAAGAGAAAATCTATATTCTCCTTCCGATTCACACTACTGCTTTCTCAAGAAGAAGAAGAAGAAAAAGGAAATGAATATTGTGGAAAGTGGATCCTACATATTTTCCAGTATATAAGAGGGGGCATTCTCGAAATTATTCTATGGAGGGTGGATAGGGAGGAGGCTCGTGGAGACAGAGAGTGTTATAATCTGTCAAGTAATAATACAAATTTGTCTGAGGCAATAAAAATATGATGCCCAGAGGGGATAAGTAAGCCGAATCTTTTCTATTCTATCCATCAAATGTATTCTATTGTACGAAATTGGCAAGAAAGTATCCTTAATAATACAGATCGATCTACAAAGCTAGTTTAGTTTTTAGAGAATTTAATTTAAAAAATAAAAACTCAATATTTTCTGAAAAAATCAGTAAATAAAATTATTTAAAAAAAGTATTAATTAATTTTTGATAATCTTTTCCTTCTAGAGGGTAACTAGAGGATCTTCTTTGGACCTATTCATAGTTCTTCAAGCATTGATGAATCGATTGAGGGTATTTTTATCTATGGTCAAGTTCTGTACATCAAAAATCTAAATTTTTTGTTTATACCTCAAGTCAAATTGTGGCGATTCAGAAATTTTCGGAATTTTTCTGAATCTGAAGAACCATAGGCTAGAAATAAAATTTAATTTTTGAATACCAAGAATGATATGAGCCCATAAGTTGTAAAAATTAATAAACAGTAATTCAGCCTTTTTAAGAAATTTTTTGGTGAAGTTTCCATCAATAATAAAATTTACATGGTCTATTCCGGTATATTGTCACTTCCTAAATGAATAGTTATCACCTTTAAAATGGTGTGTTCCATAAATGACATAATCTACATATCTACATATTCCATGCTCTTAATTATAAATGCTACATAGATTTATCAAATCCGACTTGTTGATTGGTTGGTTTTTTCAAGAGTTAAATGTTAAGCTTTAGTGGCATCATTCAACTATCCATTAACTTGTTTTGGTATGGATATTTATATTTATTATTTTGATAAATTGTGTAAAGAATAGTGTTTAATAGCCAGTGTACAATTAAAATTGAAAAATAAAAACTTGTAAATCTGTAAGAAATTCATTAATCATCTGGTTTATGAAGATAAGAATAGAGAAGTATTATCGAGTATCTCTGCAAGATTCTAGTGTTGACCTATCTTCCGGTTCAATGTACGAGTTGTAGAGAATTAAATAGCTTGATACTCTCCTGAGCCAGGCAACTCTTTCACATGAGAGTTTATGATGTCAAAGTCCTTGATCTTTCATCGACAAGATGAGAGAAATCAAGATTATGTTCTATCAAGACTTTTTTTCAAAAAAACCCCAAAAATAATAATAATTAAACTAAGAAAATAATGAATTTTTCAAGATCATAAGTTTTGTTTTTGAACATTTCATTTTCAGTCCAGTGTTTTTAAAAATATTATCAAGATGGTTAGGTTCTTTTCGAAAAGTTTGGGATTAGAGCCTTGATACCAGTTTAAAGTATAAGGGCCTAATTATTAAGCCTTTTGGAAGTTTATTTCCCGAATTCCAATAAGTTGTGGAAATTTAAAAAAAATTCTGAAAAAAATCAATCTGACGTCAAAATTAGGCCGTTTTTGAATTTCGAAAATGCACCAAATTTCCTCTTTTTCAACTTTTGATCTCAAAATTTTTATCATTTTAAAAGATTTAAAGCAGTTAAATGCAGATATTCGAGATCAGAATAGACAAAGAATTCGAATTCAGCTGCAGAAATTCACACAAATTTAAAAATATCCACAACTTATTGGCTTATTCTATCATGGAATTCGGGAAATAAACTTTTTCCTGACTAAAATGGAACACACCATTTTAAAAGTGATAACTAGTCATGTAGGAAGTGATAATATACCGGAATAGACCATGTAAATTTTTTAGTTTTTGATGTTATCCCAATAAGAAATTATGCTTCGGATGATATTGAAAAACAAATCAAATTACACTAAAAGCCTTCAGATTAAATTCAGATGTACACACATTTAGGAAATTTTAACCTCATCCATAATTGATAATATCCACATTTATTGTACAGATTGTTTTATTATTCCTTCTATACGTGAGTTTTCAAGAGAACGATCCAACATTTTCAAATTAACAACACCCTTAATTTCTCCCTATTGGTTGGAACATTAATTATGCATTTCACCTTTTTCGATTATTCTAATTGTTGAATATCTGTGAGACAAAATTTTACAAAATCACTACTAAAATGAATCTTCATTCGAGCAAACTTTGTTTCAAAAAACATCTTTTTATGTTTTTGTAATGAAAATAATATTCGAATAAAAATGTTATTTCTTTTCAAAACAACATTTTAAAGTTTCAAGTCAGTTTCGCAACTTTTCCAAATTGAAATCAAAAAGATAAAAAACGTTTTTTATTTAAATTTTTTCTAATTTTGTCCATCTTACTACAGACATATAAAAAGATATTTTAGAGTGAAGTTTGGCTGAATTATGTTAAAATACTTATTATTTCGAGTAATATCTGTATTCTGATAATATTATAACCAATCAAAAACAAGACATTATTTCTAGAATGTTGTTAACCTATCAGAGACAGATATCGACCATAGTTTTATACTCAGTGGAATTTCTTTATACACAAATAAAGATGAACATTGGTTCGTTATCGGCTTCTTGACTCTTATTTGACTTGAGATCAATCGAGAAAATAATTCTTCTGTTTTCTGTTTAAAAAATATTTTTTCATTAAAAGAGCACCAAATATTTTTCATTGCCTTTTTGTGAAGATGTTGAAAAATAGTCTGACCAATCTAATGTTTGTTTTTCAATACCTTTCCTGCATCATCCTTACTTCTTTATTTATCTTGTTCATTTTTGATTTAATGAATATACAAATATCCTGTAATATACACTACACCGTGTTTTATAGCTTTATTTTCAAACATACGAAATATTTTAATGGTATGGTTCTATTTAGAGAGTAAAAGTGTATTTCCACCACTGAATGATTTATAGGAATGAAAATAAAAGTTATAATAACACTGAAATCCTTAAGAGAGCTGTTTGAATTCGTTCACAGGTTTTTTTCAAAATATATGAAAAGACTTAATCGGAAATTAACATTTACGAACACTCAGTTAATGTCAAAAGAGATGTCTTATATATAAAAGATATTTAACCCTTTCGGTGCCGAGACTATTTCACAATTTTTATAAAAACCAAAAAAATGAAGATACCAAGTTATTTGGCCAAAAATATTACTAATGCAAGTTCACATTGTGGGTATCAATTTAAACTTTAATTGATCCAGAAACTTATCAAACTGGTAGAGTTATGAAGGTTTAAAAAATTGGAAAATGGACATCGGCACCGAAAGGGTTAAGATAAATATGGGGTTTAAATTTACCAATTTCAAGAGACTCTTGATGATGCTGCCTATTGATTTCGTGTATAAAAATAATACCTTGTTCTTAATAAACTATTTATTCAAAGATTTCGTGGCTTTTGAACCAGCATCCATAGTGTGGGAAATATCTTTGCTTCTTTTTCTTCTCATCAAAATTCTTCAAGATCTGAATCTTTCACGTCTCAACTTTTCCCAATAGAACCGGAAGTCAACACAGGAGTCTAAAGAATAAGATTACCCAGGACGTTCTCACCTTACCAGGTTCTCAAAGTGATATAAATTTTCCCCCTTTCTTTAAAATTCTAGTCATGAGAAGAGGAAGTTGTTTTTTTTGAAAATATTTTTTCCCATCACTCAGAAATTAGACAAATATTTTCGTTTATTTGACAAACGATATCCTTTTTATCAAAAAGGAAATTTCAGTAAAAACATTGTTCCTTTCATTCTGCAAAAATGTTTAGTAATCTCTGAAAATATTTTCATTCTAATTTGAATAGATTTTGAAGCTGGAATCTCAATTAACTGAATTCTGTCAAAGAAGTCTTAGTATTTGGACCATTGGGCATTAATTGATCTGGAAAAATAACAGATTTACGTAGACTGTGCGTGACTTTGATAACATTTTTGCCTCTCTCTTATCCATATCCTTTTCTTCTCAAACATTATAATTATCTAGAATCTGAGTTTGACCCTTAAAGGCCCAGAGAAAATTTTTTCAAGGTACATTGCCAAAATTGGAAATTTTGTATGATTTCAGAATACGCTGATAATGAACATGGAATTTGTTTGAGAACCAACCCTTAGTTTAAAAGTTATTGGTCCAAAAATGACCCATTTTGACGTTCTTTATATTTTTATACTTTTTAAAAAACGAGTTATTTTTAAATGAGTTATTTTTTTATGACTCATAACTTTTCAATAAAACATTGTAGCTTGATAAGTCATATTTCATTCGAAAGAATATGGCCAATAAATTGTTTTAAGTATCTTTAAAACAGAATAATGGCTTGAAAAAGTTACCTGTCCCAAACAAAGGGTTAAGGGATTGTGATAACCTTTTTGATTTGTGATCGATCATGTGTCACCTAAGGTCTAGGCTTGACCTTAACGAATTCTCCTATTTTACTTTAATCTTTATTTGCCTGAAAAATTTCTCTGTTAATGAGACCATCCCTTAACCCTTTCGGTGCCGATGGAAATGTATTCAATATTTTTGAACCTGATAACTCTATTAGTTTGGCAGATTTCTGGATTAAATAACTTTTAAATTGAAGACCAAAATTTAAGGCCGAATAATTCATTATTTTCTTAGTTTAATTTTGGGTTTTTTGAAACTGGTGAAAAAGTCTCGGCACCGATAGGGTTAACAAGCATTCAGTTAACTCTCTAAAGAAAATGAGCAATAAAAATTTCTTCTTTCTTTTAATAATAACAACAAAAAACAACGTCCACATAATAAAATTTGATCAATCTAGAGAATATTATACCTCTTTTTTATCAGTTTGTCTGTGTACGTGAGATATATAGATTTTGAGATTGTTTATTCTCAAAAGTTGGTAAATAGATCTGATACATAGTGGAAATATTCTCACTCTCTGTAATAACAACAACACACAAGAAAATATATAAATACCCAGTCTAGCTCACTCATTGTGTAACATCTTTTCGTGACGACAGTGATCAAATATATTTTATGGTCGTTTAAAAGTGCCAACATCTTGATCTTTATCACATTTCTATTCATAAAAGTCCAATTCGTTGAACTTGATCACGATAAAATGGATTTCGCGCCAAATTTTAATTTTGAAATTCAACGTTTCATCATGAAATTCCAAAAATAAATCTTTTTCCTGATTATCCGCAATTGGTTAGTTGAATCAAAATTAAAGTATTTGTAGTTATAGAAGAAAAAGTTTTATTCACCAAATGTACATTTCTTTATGGTTCATCAGTAGTGACACACAAATAATGATAAAAGTTTTAAATTCATTTTTATACAAAATTGAGAAATTAGAAATCACATTATATACTTACATTTTTCAACTTTTACTATACTTCTTTCAAAATTTGTAAAATATTATTTTCAATGAATTCTTAACTTTTATCATTATTTGTGTGTCACTACTGATGAACCATAAAGAAATGTACATTTGGTGAATAAATCTTTTTCTTCTATAACTACAAATATGATTTTAAGCGGATTTTCGGACGTTTTTGATAAATTACGTGAATCATATCAGCGCCAAAATGAGAGTACATGAATAAAAATGTCTTCTAAATTTGAATATCATCTGTGCGTCGAAAAAGTTGCTTAACAATCTACCATAGTCACTTCAACTTATCATAATCGTAATCATAATTTGCATAATACAATTTCCTTTGAGTATTATTACATTTTTTGTCTCACTCCCCTTTCCCTCGTCTTTTCTGACATTTCTCATTCAATTCATTTAATGATTCAAGTGTGGATTCTTCTCCATAGTAAACGATTTATACAATCTCCTCGTTTTCCTTGTACGTCGAGGAGTGTAAGTACACTTTTTGTTGTCGATGTTGTTCCTACTGAGAATTAGTAGTACAATCTATAAGACTATTTATTTTTTTAGAAAAACTAAAATAAATAAAAAAAGTTGATATTTAATGTATCTGATAAATGTACAATGATATGTATGTAGGGTAGGGAAAAATACAAATCCATAGCTATCTTTTAGTAGTATTACTACTGGTTAGTATGTATATTCATATTATAGAATCATAATCAAATAAATTTCATTGATCTCTTCTGATTGGCTAGGGAGGGATTAGTTCACCATTCAGATGCTTTTAGTCAACCAATCAACTTTAACCAATGAAATTCAAGGAGAGATTTAGAAGAAGATGATAGAACTAATAATATTCAATTCTCTACAACGAGAATAAAAAATTAGCTGGACAAACCTCAGTGTTTTACGACCATTACTACAGTCATGATTATTCGTTGGATTTAAGTTGCCTACGATTATAGAGTTAAAGTGGATTAAAATACCTCGATTTCTGTTTTTATATGTGATATAATGGAGTACTCTTTGCAGAAATGAAATATCCCTTCAGACTAGAGAAGAATATCCTGCCTCTTTGCCTATTCTATTTCCTTGGTGAGTAATTTGCTTGAATTGAATACTCTTAGTTTTCTCTGATTGATAAAGGAAACCTTTTAAATTTGCATGTTTGAATTGTTTTTCTTTACTAGCTTATAAATTACAGATACACGATAAGTCTTTTATTTGGTTTTACTTTTTAGTTAAGCTAGACATTGATAGGTGATGAGGGGTGAGTAGACCAAGTTGAAAACTACTGTATATTGATTTTCGAGTTAGTTCTCAGTATAAACTCAAACTGAAAGGGGAAATGAAATTGCAATAAGATTTTCCAGATTAAGAACACACATCTCTAGAATGTTAGTAATTTAATAAAAAATCCAATATTTATTCTTTACAAAATGGATTTTTGCCCAGGAAAGAAAATTATAATGAAGAAATTCGACAGGGACAATGTGTACAACGGGAGAAGAATTAGATATACATATTCTCAGAATAAATAGACAGAATATATATATTTTCCAGTGTTTATCATCGTCATCATCCTCTGTGTGTATTGTGTATACATTGATAGATTGTAAAAAAAGCAGCAGATGCAGTTATTGAGCATAATTTTTATCACAAATAAAAATAGCCCTCTGATTACTTATTTGATTACTTATTACGCAATCTATTGTATGTGTATAATAAGAATAAGAATATACAAAAATGTATACACTTGTGCAGAAATGTAACAAATTCGATTCAATGAAATTTTCAAGGGATCCTTGTATCCATATGTTTGATGAGTAAAAAGAGTAATCTCTATAGATCAATGCAAGAAAAGGGAAAAGAAGCCTTGTCTAATTAGGAGAAATGGGTCTTTTTAACTCTTCTAGCTTTGACCCTTCATTTCAGATTTTTCTATAACACTTGTATCAAACCGGCCAAACTTTACACTTCATTGACTCACTCGGAATCCACAAAAATATCGATTCAAGTTTATCGATAAGAATTAAACACACTTCTGCGACTTGGAAAAATACCAATGAAGAAAAGCGGTGTTATATTGCACACTCTAACGAAATAACACTCTATAAAATTTTGACAATTTTTTCATGAGATCGAAATAAATAGATTCTGAAATTTTTTAGGCTAAAGATCTCAAGAAGATTTTGGGTTTCATCAAATTTTAGATCTTAATTTTGCTCGAAAAGTACTGAATTTTGTAACATCTGAATGAATTTTTTACTACTTTTTGACAAGAACACATTTTCAAAAATCAAAATGAAAATTTTTCTTAGTAAAATTCATTGAAAAATGTTGGCATGTGTTCAAAATTAGTCATTATTAAAACGAGCATCTGTTTATCGTGGCTTTAGATTTCAAATATAAACCGATCCTTAGGTCGTGTCGGAATATTTTTTGCCCAAAATTGAAAAAGGAATCTCGAATCGACAGTTTCAATAAAAATCCTGTCAAGTTTTATTGAATTTTATTCTAAAAAACTCTAGCAAAGACTTTTCTCTTCTTTTTTCTTACAAAATCAGAAAAAAGTTAATTAACAGAGTCTTTCTTATTCCCCATTAATTCTCTCTCAGAATGCAAGAATTAGGTATTAGCATAGATGTTTTTGGTATAAGAAAATATCCATAAAACTTTTGTTCATTTTCTCCTGGCATAGAAAAAATTATAGAGGGAAGCTAATCCCCCAACTTACTTCTTACTTTGCTTTTTGTTTACGTCGGTAGCAGAGAAAGAGGCCTACTCTAATGGACTCACTCTTTACTTTGACAATGTAATATCAGAACGTGAGAGTGCATTAATACAAATGAATCTCAAGCATATGTACTTCAAAATTTTTTCTTGTCTTGAAAAACAGTGACATTCTTAGTATGTATGAGAAAAAGGTCTGATAGCAAGAATGAAGTTATGCATGAATAATCATTTTCACAGTTTTATTAGCCCATGGGCAAGATTTATATATTGATAACTATTACTTATTCTACTTAAGAGGTAATATCCTAATTCTTTCAGTAATAGGATGAAAAAATTTTTATTAAAAGAAACTGGTTAAATAACGCATATACAATATTATTCAAAGTGTTTTAAAGATTTTAAAAACTCAATTTTGAGGAATGTTTTAAATATATTTAAAATCTCAAGTTGAGCCAAATTCCCATTATACTGAAAATTTTTGTTGATTTCAAAGTGAGAGAGTGAGCAAAAGTTGACAAAAAAAACCGATTATTAGTCATAAAAGTTGTATTTTCTAATCTGTGAATCTACAGGCTCTAAGAGTTTTCTGATGAATTAATTGATACTATTGATGGAAAAGACTACCAACCGAGATGCGAATTGTGTAAAAGGTTTAGTGTTCTACCTTTAAGTAAGAAATTATAAAGGCTTAAATTATGACTAAAATTCTATAAACGCTTAAAAATAAATTCCCTAAAAACACCAAAAAGGTATATTTTCATTTTTCTTTAGCGCTAAAGGACCCATTTATTAGGTCATACTTTTGAGGCCCTAATTATCACCATAAAACTGAAGATAAATTTTCCACTTTTCATGGGTTTGGATTATCGAAATTTCATCGATTTTCAAGTAGGGAGAGACGATCAAAAAATCAAAATTCGATTTTCACACGATAACGGGTTGATTCTCAAAATCTGATTCAGCATAATTGATTTCTTCTTCTAATCGTGATCCTAAAAATCAACTTTAAACCTCTCCCTTACTTTGAAACCAGCTAAAGTTTAAACTTGAGATTTGAAATATGCCATAATTTTCAAATCTTTTTTTCTTCATATCGTAAGAGTGGGCCTCATGATCTAGATTCAAAAAATATTTAATCAAGTTCCATTTCTAAATGAGGAGAATTGAGAAATTTGTAAAAATCACAAAGCCATATATTTAAGCTTGAATTTGTATTTCAAAATGACTTGAAAATTTGCAGGAATAAATCTAGTTTAGGGACATGAACATATTTCAATTTTGAGGTTTACGAAAATTCGTCTGGTGTAGCATGTGACGTATCCATTAAAATTAAGTTATTTAAGTTTGATTCTTCTGTATACTCTGAAATTATGTACTTGGAAATTTTCTACTTTTATCATCATTTAGTTAACCCTCATCCGATAACTGGATTAGCTTTAGGTTTTCGAAACACTCGGTGGTTTACCTCAAAAGTTTTTGTTTTTCCAAGAAAAACAATGTCTCAGTATATTTTCTTCGATTTTTATTTCTAATCTATCATGGAAACACATAAAAAATTATTAAAAGAATTATATTTTATCGAGATATGTATATTTCGCCAGGTCTCGTCAGTCTCAATTCCTGGTTCAATATTTAAAAATTGTTGTAATGAAATATCTATGAATGAAATTGTAAAACTTGCTCTTGAGTAATTCTAATTGATGAAAAACCAAAAAACTTTTCTCTGATTTTGAGGTCCTTCGTTTGAATTTTTAAATATAATCCTGAAATTGCTGTAGGTGCGAAGAAAATCTTTATTGTGCCAGCCTCTAATGGGCATGTAGTGTAAAGGCTTCTTGCATAATACCTTCTATAAACAGCAAATATGTGAATACCTTATCAATTGATGAACCTTTACATTTTGTTTAAAAAATTTCCAATGATGACTGAATTTCTATTTGAAACATTTTAAATTCAATACGAGATTAGAGTTTCTCAGTAGTTCTCAGAATGAATTTTTTCTTTGCTATAGAAAATTCAATTTTTGAGTGGAAAACTTTGAATGGGGGTAAAATTTCATCAAAGGTAAAAATAAATCAGAGGATCCATTAGCTCTTAATGACACATTTTTCAGGATGTTTTTGGAATTGCATTAAAATCTATGCTTTTATTTTCTATTCATCTATTGAAAAAGAAACAAAACACCGAATCCTGTTTATATATCCAAAGTTACATTTAATGCTTTTCAATAAAGAGTTTCAAAATTCATGAGAGTTCTAAAAATTCCAATAGACCATCAAATAACAAATAAAGAATTTGTTTTTTTTCCCACCAATTGATCCCTGGAGTAGTTTTCGGAGACCAGTTTAATCCTCAAAGCTAAATTGGTTTTTGTGTGCTCTTTCAGAGGGCCTTTTCTCATTGAGATTGCTATGAATTCTTGAAAGAGCAATTTTATATATTTCCAGATCCCAAAATAGATCTTTCGAATTAGCTTATAGATATCATCGTTATTTCCTCATTAATTATTACTCTTTTATCGATTTTCTAAAGATTGAAAAAGAGAATAATCTTTTATTTTTCCCAATTTATCAGCTCATGAATTAGCTTTTAGATTTTTTAGTGTATTTTTCCAGAATTCTTTCATCAAAGGAACACGTGAAATACACGCAGGTATGAGGGTAATAAATCAAAAGATGATCCATCTTGATCGGAACTATCTAAATCCAAGTAGATTATTAATACTAGCTCAGAATTTGACTCTATGAGCCCCCCCCCCGTTATCAAGACATATGAGGATTTGACGTTGAAATAAATATCCCTCTCTTGTAGTTAAAATTATTAACAGGTGATTTGTCAAAAGCTCAAGATGACTTATGATTCCAATCTCCGATAATAATTTAGCTGAATGGGAAATTTTATCGTTTGAGATGCCTAGATAAAACCGTAGATTTCCAAAATGCAAATCGATAATTCATCATTAGGCAAATCTCTAGAAACTCAATTAAAATGCCAATGGCAAACTTTAATCCATTTAAAATGTTGCCTAGCAAATGAAATAGTTGATGTAATTTGAATCCTTCTTTTGAGAATTATCTTTTCCTTACTTTCCATACATCATAAAAAGAATTTTCCCTATTTCTTCAAAATTGTTGACTTAACTTTTCTTTAGAAGTTGATTCGAATTCCTATTATTAAAAGGTCACCAGAGTTGGTTCAAGATTTCTCATGAGAATTGAATTTCCCAGTTAACAAAGTGACCGTCCGTCTTAAGCTAGTTAATATAGCGTAGTAAAGCGTCGATTTTTACAATTCGAATACTATTTTCTAAAACCAAGATTATGACCAAATAAGCTAAATGAGATCGCCGCTTTTCCTCAAAATAACTGGCAAAATTAAATTAATTTTATGCTAAAATCTTTACTTTGAATATTTTAATCAAAGAATTAATAGAAATTTTGGTGTATTCTCTAGGCTAGATATGATCTAAGATAACTGCTAGAAGATTATTGAAATCTCGATCAAGACTTGCATTTAGTAGTGGCGATAATCGGTTCCCTTTCGAAGCTAGTTGATTTTACATTATTTTTGCAAAAAACTCAATATTTTTCTTTGGAAAGTCAGGAAAAAATTTATTTTTCAAAAGATTGACTATAACGTTGTCCCTGAAGAACTACTTGGTTCAAAATTATTATTTTTCAAATATTAAAAAAATCTCTGAAAAAACTATAAATTAAAATTTTTCGACTTCTCACAATAATTACGAATTTCTGTGAATTTCTTCATCTAATTTTGGTCCCAAATGTCAACAAATAACTGCTTCGAATCATCGAAATCAACAAAAATTTTGTGCCCAAAAGTTGAAAAAGTGGAAATTTGGTGCATTGATTTTTTTCGGAAGAAAAGTTTTTTGAGTTTTTTGTAAAAAAATATATTTTCATCTTTATGTTAATAAACTCTTTCGCACCAATTCGTAATTCAATTTTTTCAGGTTTTTCAATATTTTTCTTAAATCGGTGGAAGTGTGGCTTTTGAACCGGTTTCCTGAAAACTTTTCAAAAATTTCGTGATCATGATAAAAAAATTGAGATTCTTGTAGGTATAAATTTTCAAATTCATCCGAGAGGTGCCTCTTTAAAAGTCGCCATTGGTCAATATAATCTGACAATCTCAGTTTATTTATTCATTTACTCAAGATGTTAGTACGTAAAAAGAGACAATCCCCTAGAAGTAGGAATAAGAAAATGTATGTTCGACGTGAAAAAAAACAGGAAATTATCAGCAAGAGAGAGTCTGTCCTCTGTGAGTGTAGAATGTAGGACTCGATCTTGATTATCATCTCTATACAATAGTAAATATTATATTTATCATCATCATCATCATGCCTAATACACACAGCTCATACTGTGTGAGGTGGTTAACTCTTGTGGGAAATAGAATTTACATCCCCATTGGCACGAGAGATCATGTCATTACACTCTTTTCTTCTATCCCATTTTGTTAGTCTCAACAATGCAGATCTACTTCTACTGACTCTCTGTTTTCCTATTATCCTCCTTTGTTTGTTAGGAAATTTAATTAAATTCTTTCCTCCCTCCCTCCCCCAAATGTCCCCTCTCGGATTGAAAGAATACGGGAAAGCTCATCGATGAAATGTGATTATCTAACTAAGAATATATTTCCTCTTGTCTAATTTCTTTTCTCGCTTTTAAACACAAGAAACCCTAACATAAGGGAAATAGATTTGACTAAAATTGGATTCATGTCATACACTGATGAACTCAAAAGTTGAAAATGATGAAAAACAATCTACCTCTTTGTTCTTTGGTAGATTAATTGAATAATTCAAGATTTTTCAAAGTCTAATTTTGAATAAATATTTAAATCTGATAATCGGAAATGTAGTTTCGATTTCCCAAATGTCAAATTATTCTACCCAATACGTAAAGAGCTTATAAGCTGAAGGGCATAAGACTTTACCAATCACTCTTTTTTCAACTGACAGGAGACAAATAGAAATAACGTATTTGTCTAAGTATTATGAGCAATCCTGAAAATAAATTTAAAAAAAAAACAATAATAACGTATTGCTCTATTATTCTATAGCTATAGAATGTCAAAAAATTCTGCCAGAATTTCTATAGTGATTGAATTTATTTATAATAAATTTAGAATTACCTTACAACCAGAAAATATTTACACCGAATAAACATTTCTTAAAAGAAGAAGTAAAAATAATTTGACCAGTGATTATTTGAAAATTCAAGGATTTAAAAAGTGTGATTGAGCACCTTTCGAAATACGCTCATAACTCTTTTTAATTTAACTAAAATAATAATTCCAACAACTAACCGGCTCTAAGCAAACCTCGAATGACCAACACATTCAAAGATTAAGCAAAAACTTATACTATAGTTTCACCCTCATTAGGGATCGTCAGTAAGCCTTCTCCGAGAATCGAACCTCAGGTCTAATGCTCGTTTTTGAGAGATTTATTTATCCTAACTACTTACTCTAAGCTTATATATTTAATATCGAGGGTAAGGCTTATTGACGATACCTAATAAGGGTGAATCTATAAGCACTAGCAGAAGTCTTATTAGAGACTAGCATCCTTCGGCCGTTCTAGATAAGGCTGATAGTTGGCTAACAGGGAGGCTACTTCCTAACGATATACTTGAGCATTATTCAAGATAGCAAAAATATTTGTGTTCCTGATTGGATATCTGGATTTTGGTAAAAAAAAGTGGTAACTCTCATATTCATATCAAATATAATGCTGCTCAAATCACGTTTTCTAGAATACCTATGGATTTACAGGAATATTTATAGAGATGGTAGTTTTCTTTAGTTTGAAAATAATAAGATTAATAACAACAAGCAATTTGAAGAACATCTTGGAAATGTAATTAAAATTTGTCATTTTTTCCTATATTAAAGAAAATTTTCAAGGGATGAATTAAGATTTTGCATCAATAAAAAATTCTTTCATTTAAAACAAAGTGGTGGATTGTAGTTTAGTTAAGAGAGAGATTAGGAAAATCAATATTCCTCCCTATTGGAATTGTAAGTAAATAAAATTCTGTATTGATCCCAATTCACAGACAGTATCACTTAAAAAAATTGATGAAGGATAAAAAGGAATAGAATAAAGCTACGATAAGAAAAAAAGATTTATTAACTCTATTTACTTTTCAACATCGGGCAAATATATAGTAGATTTCCAAAAAGTATTCTAACCATAAGGCTTACAATATCTGGATGAAGATGAAACAATTCCTTACTGGCTGAGTCTTTAGAATTTTCTAGTTTAATTGAGTTTAACTCTTTACATTTTCTAAGGGGCAATAAAGAGAGCACATCTCATATTTATTTTATAACCATAATACCCATAAGTAGCATTGTTTTTTTTTCCACAAAATATTTATATGAGGCTTTTGAACCCGTCAAAATTTAAAATTAAAATTATGGAATGGGTTGTCGTAACTCTTTAGATTTAAAAAAATAAAAGTCCTGAAAATATTTGATCAAGGAATTAAACGCTTATTAGTACAAATTTAACTATTAGAATTATTTTCAAGGTACACATTTAAACCTTCTTCCTTACTCCATTGGCTAATGCCCTTTCTGAGGGCCAATCATAGTTGTGAGCAAGATAGATTTCTCCAGTCTGTGTCTCTTTGAAATCGGGACCAGTTAAAAAAGAGAATGAAATCCTTTGCAGAGAAATACAAGAAACCAGATAGTTGTAGCAATTTTGAAGCAATGGTAATCTTAGTTTATCTCTTGAATGAGTTTATCTACAGTAGTATAAAATTGTTTTTTTATTTCAAATTAAATATAAAAAAAATTAAATTTAAAAGTAATTCTCATTTATTATGGATTGGAAACTTTCTCCAATGCATCACGAATAAGATTACATACATTAAGGCTTGAAAAAAGACAGAAAATGACAAGATGAAAACTATCCAATCTTAACACACGGTGGTAGGTGTAGCTGGAGATGGAAACATTCATTTTTTCAGCAATAGAGTTCAAGGAAAAGGTATCCTATTAATCTTTGCCAATATTTTTCACAGGAACATGTGTATAAACAGCTCCACTGTATACTATTTGGTGTAATAAATTTTGTAAAAGAAAGCATAAATGTGAAGAATCGGCAAGTGAATCTACTGGAATATATGTGTAGATTCTGCATTGTAGAATATCATGATGTATAGTTTGGGGATGTAGGTTTCTACAGTATTCCTGAAAATGTCTAACATCTTTTAATTGCTATTGTATTTTTTTCTGGGAGAAAAAAAATGGAAAATTCTCAAAGAAATTGCATGAATTTTATCCAAAAGCATTAAATCAATGGTTGTTTTTTAACCCTTCAAGTCTCACTGATCTCTATTTCATCAGACACGTCGTGCTATGTTAATTCAAAGGAAGTTGATGAATTTGAGTTGAGCTCAACCAATAATAATCTAAATCCACATATTATATAGACTCATGGTCTCAAATTTATGCTCTGTAATATGCTCATATCTAAAGGGACCTGAGTAAGACTGTTTTATCATTGGAAACAACAAAAAATGCTCACCTAAAGAATCGTTTATTAGTTGAATCTGAAATCCTCAAATTGTGAAAATTTTCTCAATCTATAACTCATTGATAATGCCTAATGTGAGAAAGAAATTCAAGAGATTACGAAGATGCCATACGAAAATATCCCCCTGTCCATCAAATATCTCTTTTTATTTATTCCTTTGACTTTATTGGAGGCAAAGAAACTTTGTTTATCAGGAAGGATCAGTGTTTTCAGACTTTTGACTCAAGTCTTAGTTAGAATTCGAACCTTGGTCTTCAATGTTTACCACAATTATCTAGTAGGCCAAATGACTGAAAACACTTCAATTTCTACATTGTAGCTAAGACAAACAACCAGGATGTAGAAGGTACCAAAACTATCAATGAGTTGAATGATAGGAAATGAAGGTGGGATCTGGCTAGGTTTGAATCCTGGCTATGGTGTACTGACGAGTCCTACATCTGCCACCGTGAATTGAATATATTATATTATAGCTATCTTATGAAATTGTCACTTGCTTTTACATAAAAACCCCCAGTGATCACAATTAACTAGTAGGTTTAATGTTTGAAAACTAATATTCTTATCAAGATCTTATATTCAGATTCCTGGTTTTCAGAACTTTGAAACAAAGACAATTTTTTCTTGATAATCTTTATATTTTGATGAAATTAACAATTATTTTATGAAATCGATCTTAATCTATCTGATATTAAGATTAATTAATATTCGTTCATATTGAATGTTCGTAAATATACAAGCAAGGAGAGGGGAAAAACTTTCTTACAAGTATTAACCCAAAACATGAATTTGGTAAAGGGCATTACATCTCTTTTGTTCTCTTCATCCCTGTAAGTGTACACTGTATATTTCCCTCTTCATTCAAAATTCAGAATCTCTGGAATAAATAAAAAAGAGGTTATTTCCTTAAAATTTCATAGGCCAATGAAATTTTTCTTGTGGATTGTAAATTAAAAAATAATCAAATTATTTTAATCTTCGATATGTATTAATAAAAAAGTAGATTTATTTGGGTTATAGAATGGTCAAACATTTTACAGGTGTTATTGATCTTTTCCTATTAGAAGTTTTAATTTACTAAATCATTTCTGATGTGTAAAGTTCTTATAGAAGATCAGTCATTACTGTCTTGAGGACTTTTTTTCATTGTTCAATCTCTTATTGAAATTTTATTAAATAAATGCCATTTTTTGAGATATTAAATGTTCTTTAGGAATATTTAGAATTCAATAAATGTACATTTCTTAAGGGATCATCAGTGGGATCACTTTAGAAATGATAAGATTTATTCAATGAAAAAATAATAACTTACATTTACAAATGAAAGTAAACTGTCAAGAAATAAGAATTAATAGCTGAAAAAATAACCAATAAAGTAGCAAAAATGACGCCAAACAACAGCAGAGGATCATTCGATCTTATAGACAGATTTCTAATGTTAATCCATATGTAAGAAGTACCACACTGAAATTTATAAACTACAATAGAGTCTTCTCTTCAGGCTTGAGTAAATCTTGAATGAATCAAACTGAACAATCGCCATGTTGTTGTTTGAAAGACCTCGATTATTTAGCTATTTATACAAAAATGATGTGTTTCAAATTAATGATAATATCTTGAAGTTTTCTTGATACATTTTATTCACTTCGCAATACAACTGAAGAATGCAATGTATTAGTAAATGATGTGAATTTATTTATCAAGTCACACATTGGGAACCCTTTTCGATTCACGGATAACAAAGGGATGATAAGAAATGTTGGGACATTACATTTTTTGAAAATGTTAACTATTTCACACGAAAAGTTTTTCATTTTATTCCTAGACGAGATATTCCTGTCGGATAACAGGCTTTTAGCTAAAGTGCTAGGGAGAAATTTTAATTTTTATCATGTTAATCTGAAGAACATGGAAATTATCGATCGTATTTAAGCTTCTTTACACAATAAAACCAAATTGATTGATATGTACTTGTGTGTATAGCATACTACATTAATACTAACCAGATAAAATTGATGAGCTTGAAGAGGAACTCTACTAATGAGTAATGAGACGAATTTAAGATTTTTTCCCCTCTAGTCGATCCAATTTGAGCGCTCTTATCTTTCAAGCTGAAATGTGTTGAGAATTTCATCCATGTCTAGCTTTCTATTGCCAGATTTTGGATTTTCTAAGTCATATCTTTTAGAATAGCGGAGTTCACTATTTCGGCTGAAAAATTAAACATTATTCGATCCTGAGTCAAAAGTTGAGTCAGCTGAGTAATTTTCATTTAACCCTTTCGGTGCCGATGGACATACATGTCCATTTTCCAATTTTTTTGAACCTTGATAACTCTACCAGTTTGATAGGTTTCTGGATCAATTAAAGTTTAAATTGAAGCCAAAAATGTGAACTTGCATTAGTAAATTTTTGGCCAAATAACTTGGTATCTTCATGGCTAAATTTTGGTTTTTATAAGGGATAAAATGAAATTATCTATAACTCCTTAAGCATTTGAATAACTTTACAGAAATCTTATCACTGTAAATATTTTCTTTGACCAAAAATGACAATCAATCAATAGACGGAATCTCAACATTGTTCGTTAAAGAATAAAAAAAGTTGAAACGGAAAGATCACAGAATAAAAGAGTTGATTTCACAAATCTAAAGAGTAAAAAAATACAACTTTTTATTCCTCATAAAACTACACTTTAATATCTCATGTAGAGAATTTTTATTTCTTTTTTGAACTAAGCAAATAATGAATAAATTTCCTGTAAATATATTTGTAAAAAAAAGTTGAAAAAATAAAAACTGATATTGTAACATATCATTTGCTTTGTTCTTCTAATCCATTCATTCTGTCTATCGTTTTGTATTCTGAAAGAGAAAATGTATTCTATTGAAAATGTTCAGCTTGCCAGTGTGGGTATATTCCGAAGGGAAAGGCAGTCTGGATTGATGTTGTTTTTTAATAACTTTTTCCCTCTACTAAAATAAAAATGTTTGTTCAATTTTATATCGTTTGAACTATCCAGCATTCAACATACAAAATGTAGGTTAATTTTCTCTTATATTGAGGCATTTAGTATTATATAATACCTTTTTGAATTAACTTTTGTTATTTGTTAATTAAATTTGTAATTTGAATTGATTTTTATACAATTTTGTTGTTTATTTAGACTAATTTTTCAAATTTTAACTACTATGTATCTATATAACGTATTATCGTGAATAAAATATAGTGGTATGAAATATAAAAAATACTTCTCGAAGTACATATATTTTTCAATCTAGTTTCAAGACAATCCGATTATGGAAATTTATGGTTTTCTGAATTTGTTGCATTGGATGCTCTCTCCGTATTTCAATAAAGTCTTTTGTTTAAAATGTTCCTAACGATGTAACATCTTTTCAAAGAATCTTTTGGGTTAAAAGAAGAAAACTTTATTCAAAAAAAAGTAACAAAATGAAAACTTGTATTTTTTGAGATACTTTGGCGCCAAGTATCATTGCTTGACCTTTGAAAGAATAACGAAATTACATATTTCGTATTCTCCTCATAAGAAACAAATAAATCAATCAACTCTTTTCCCAAATAAACATAAACTAAATTTCTTCCCCCATGATTTATTTTCTCTTTAGTTTCTCATTCTAAACTGTTTTTTTAGTAACTGGATCATCAGAAAATGTCTTTCGTGATGATTCCCAGGCATGGGTGGAGAAACGGCTAGTAAAGGACCTCTTCAAGGACTATGAACGTCGGGCTCGTCCAGTTACAGACAACAATACTCAGATTACTATTTACTTTGGCATAGGTGTCATGCAGATACTCGAGCTGAAGGAATCAGAACAGGTTCTCACCTCAAATCTTCGTAATATGTATGTAAGTATCATTCTCTTTCGTCTAAACTACCATTTCTAGTAAGTTTTTCTTTTTCATCCAAAATATTGATGGGAAAATTTTTGCTTCCAAAAAAAGAATTCTGGCCCAGGCTATTAGTAATGGACTAAATTGGAAAATCTGTCCTTAATGGAAATTCTAAATTAAAATCTTTTATTTTTCATTTTTTTGAATCATCTTATTTGAATGGCATGTAAATGAGGCGATCTGATAAATTGACATGTGTTTATAGTTCTAATTTTCTAATGAGTGATTTTTTTAGAAATAAAATGGAAATTTTTCAAATTGAAATCATCAGTAACTAGCATCATGTTTTTGATAGTAACTGGGGCCACTGTGTTTGAAATTTTCTTAAATCTAAACGCAAATGGTTTTTGAGAACTTTAGGCGTACTGAGAGACATTTTAATTTTTATGAATTCGCCTATAGACAAAAGTTTTCAAAGTCTGGTTGTTTTTAGTCATGTGAAAAACCACCAAAAATATCTGCTAGATACACAGCTTTGGACAATTCTAAAACTACTTTCTTCCATTTTATAATTGATAGTGTGAAAATTGAGTTTTCTATCAAAGCCCATCAGCCAATGAGGGAAGGGAATCCAATTTAACCAATGAAAATCATTTTTCATCGTCTACTCTTTGAAACCTAATTGAAAATCAGAAAAAAGAACTAAAATTTAATTCATCAAATCAGAGTTTGAAAAAAATATTTGTAAATGCTAAAGATGGGGGAAATATGCTCTAATTGATTGGTTCCAAGGGGTGTTAGTCTGCTCTGTGAATTGGTAATCTATGATCTGTACTAAATAAAATTATAAATAGTTCTTCAACTTTTTCAAATTTTTGTACAGAGATGGACAGACTATCATTTACAATGGAAACCAGAAGCCTATAGTAATATAACACACCTGAATTTGCCACAAGAATCCATCTGGCTGCCAGATATAGCCCTCTATAATTCGTGAGTTGATTGAATGTAACATATGTTACATATTACATTCATTTGCTTTCTCTTAAAAAGAGCGGATGAACGCCTCACAGAACTTCGACCATGTGATGTACGCATTGCCTATAACGGTACTGTAGAATGGTTCCCAATGGCCATTACTAAAAGTACTTGTCCTGTACATATTAAACATTTCCCATATGATGAACAAAACTGTACTATGAAATTTGGACCTTGGACCTATGATTGGTGAGAAAATATTTATGATTCTAAGCAAAAACTAGAAAATTTACTTTGATAATTGATCCTCTATTTCCCATCAGTTGAAGATTCATTAAAATTCCATATTTTTTAAATTTATTGGCGCGAATTTTAAAATTATCTCAAAACTGAAAAAAAATTGTGACATTTACTCAGCTCATTCGTTCATTTAGTTATTCATCATTCTATTTCAAGGTTACGAGTAAATATGACGTTTTATAACCAAAATGGCGTTGACCTAACCGAGCTTGTTCCATCACAAGAATGGGATCTTATCAATCATCACAAACTGTACAGTGTCAAGAAGTATGCTTGCTGTGCTGAGCAATATGTAGACATCAAGTTTTACTTGGTCATTAAACGTCAGGCTGCCTTTTACGCTTATGTTTTGATATTGCCCTGCTCACTACTTTCGTTACTTACTTTGGTATTGTTCTGGTTACCCCCTGAAACGCCAGCTAAAATGATTCTAGGTAAGTTGTCATCTCTAAATATATTTAATTTAAAGTAAAAAATCCCTTTTTTTTAACAGGTATGAATATCTTTGTTGCCTTCTTTCTATTGTTACTCCTATTGGTTGAGGCTATTCCAAATGCCTCCAGTTCTTTCCCTTTGATTGGTGAGTTTCTAATTTCCCAACAGGGCTATTGACCCAATTTCGAATCAGATTAGATATAATGATGAATTAACCGTTTTTCTTTAGGTAATTATTACTGCATGAATATGGCCCTTGTGACATTGTCAACATTTCTATGCTTGGTCGTGGTAAATTTCCATTTTCGTGGTGACACGCGATCACGTGTTCCTGCCTGGATCAGATATGTGAGTCAAATCTGATGAGTTATATTATTATTTTTTCGCCTAAATTTGATGTATTTTAATGTTTTTATTTTATTTCCTAGTTAATCATTGAGAAGGCTGCTAAACTTTTGTGTATAAATATAAGTCCCCCGAAACCAAAGAAGAATCGAAAGTATGAAGATACAATCCCTGGTTTCAATCGAACCGACAGTATGATTATTCGTCAATCTGCAACGCATTACCAAAATAAATTTAGAAATTCACTCAAGAGAAGTTAGTTCTCATCAACTTTTCCTTATTACATGATTTCCTCTCCAACATGATTTCGAATCGGATAGAGTATAGTATTTCGAAATTCAAAAAAAGCCCTAAAAATTAAGCCATTTTAGGAATTTCCCAATTTTTCAACCCTTGAGCTGAAAGTTTTTATCGATTTCGAAGCTATAAAGCAATTCAAAATTAGACGAAGAATTCATCAGACGGAAGTTCGCCATCATTGTCGGCAATCGAATAATCTGACTCAAAAAATTTTTTCTCAACTTCCATCGCCAAATTTGAGTTCTTCGTTCAATCCGAAATATTCTTGTTCTGGTGTTAGATTTTTATATTCAATTCCATTCTTTAATAAAAATTTTCTTTCCATTCCACTATAGACCAAGAAAATGCACCTTCATATCAGAGAGGTTATAATGTATATCAAAACACAAATGACAGCTCCAATAAGCTCAACAACCTATCCTTACTAGCTCAGAATCCTGAAACTATTGCTGCACTCATGAAGTGTGGCTTTACAGAAGATTTAATTAGAAAACTTCAGACTATCCATTCCTACCAGTCTAGGAATAGTTCATATGTTAAAGAAACCCCGAAAGAGGAGAAACTATTTCCCGATATCAATCGTGCCAGAAACTTCGAAAGTCCCACCACAGAGGATGAAGGAGCCAGTGACTCAGCTGACTTTTGTCCAGCCTGCTCTGGCCTATCAATGTCAGCTAATCAAAATAGCTCCAGCCAATATAACAGATTTCCTTATAACAAGAAGAAAAATGAAGATATTGGAGATCTCTGGGCTGCTGCTGCCCTCCTTAAAAGTGATGACTCTCGAAAGTCGTATCGGTCGAAAAAGAATTTTACCTGTCAAAATATTACTTCCGATGATACCAGCTCAAATTGTTGTCCATCATCGACAAACTGTGGTCGACATTTGGACACCAAACATGCCTCAACAAAATTTAATCAAAAGAATACTGTAGACGTTGATTCTTTGTTATACTCATGCCTAAAGCAAGATATTAGAGATTCAGATGATAGTACAATCTCGCTGGATAATCAAGATGAATTTTCTGGCCTAAATAATCACAGTAGAGCCTCAACGCCCCAATCAAACATTCAACTTTCACGCAGAGTCCATACCCTGATTAGGGATGTCACTGAAATTGTCAAAGGTATACGATTTTTACAAAAGCTCAATGAAAATAATGAAAAAGTCAACAAGATTGTCTCTGAATGGAGGAACGTCGGATTGGTTCTTGATCGGATCTTCTTCATTTTCTACGTTATTGCCCTTGTCGTTGGTGTAATTTGTTTCTTCCCAAGATCGGCCCATTAACTCCCTAATATATATACAAGTATCCTCATTTATAATAATAAGACATTGTAAAAAATTATTGGAAAAAAACAAATTTATCAATCACTCTACAAACATGTTATCAATATTGACCTTCTACTTCCAGAATTTATGTAAAACACGATAGGCAAACTTTACTCAATTTATTCATTGAAAAGAATACTGAAATGATGCTATAATCCAATATCGTGTTTTTTATTTTTCAACAATCTGAATGAAATCAATAGAACTTTGAAAGTAAGTTTTTTTGTTAGGCAAATTTTTTAAACTACTCTCGTCCAAAGGAGGGTAACCGATTGGGAAAAAAGGTTCTTGGAAAGCTCATTGGATTTATTATTATTTTTTGAATTTGTGTGATAAATATCATGATTAAGTGAACATTCTATTCAAATTAAACTTGTTATTGTTATATATAGTTCACAATATGTTGGAGTAAAAATATTGTTTTTATTACATAGATATGTGATTTTCAAAAAATAATGTTAAGTTGGCAATTTATAACAACCTGTAAATATTGATGAAAACTATGATGGCATGTTGAAGATATTTTTTTGGAAAGAATTAAATTAGAAGAAGATTTGGACAAGGATTAATATTATTATTACTTATGATGATAGTTGTACATGTAGATATATGTATCGTTATTTAATAAAAATCTTTAATTCTACCATAACATTACTTCATAGTAGCTTGACGAATTATAGTGAAAGTTTCAATATTGAGTTAAATGTGAGACCATGAATGTGAAACTTGAAGTTAGAACAGTAACTAACTTGTGAGTCAATAACGACATTCTGCTGTACAAGATCCCAATTTTCTTTGTTAATTTTGCATTTAAAATTCTTCCGAAGTTTGAATTTAGAATTATGCAATAGATTTTTGTTAAAACACAAAAATCAAGATTATGAATTTTGTTTAAGCAGTTAAAAATTTCAAGTAAATTTTCAGTTCCTTCAAGCCAAATTTAATAATATTGGGAGTATTAGACTTTTATTTCACTATATTCGTTTGTAAATAGGGCTAATCTGATATTTTTCTGTCTTATGGTATTATTATTTTTGATATTAATACAATAACAATTGGTATGAGTCAAAAAGAAGAAAGATTGCCTTTTACCATTCGAAATTTAGACAAAAATAAGGAGGATAAACGATCAAAAAGCTCCAAAAGTTCTTCTAATATCCACGAAGATGGTGATCGTACTAAAAGCGTATGTTTAAATCTAAATATTTTTTTGGATAGTGTTTTGAATCTCTAATTCCTGTCAAGAATAATTCTGAATTCCTTGAAAACCAACGAACATTGCCAGACTTCGATAATTCAGATTTGGGAGATCCTAGTACAATTATAAATACTGGTGGCAGTTTCTCCTCATTCTCAAGCAGTGACGGAGAGGACAGTGATGAATGTGATCTTAGGGCCAGCATTGTTTCCACATCACAAGAAAAGCCAAAAACTAAGCCTCCGTCTAGTGGACAGTTTGGTAAGCTAGACTGGACAAACATATCAAAAGATCATATTTCTGGTCCAATTGACATGAAAATTACTGTGAGATTTCATTTTTATTTATTTTAATGAATCTTTTAGAGTGAAAGGAGAACCAAAGTAAACCGAACCAAGTTCCTTGAAAATGGGAAAACAGTGCCCAAGAAATGGAGTAACGCTTTTCTCGTATTAATTGGACCGAAAATCTTCCTTTACAAGAATAAGAAAGATTCACTTCCCAAACCGAATATGCCAGATGGAAAACCAGAAGTGTTGTTGAATATTTCAGACTTGGAAGTTTTCCAAGCCACTTCGAAGCATACCTCAAAGGCCAACACTCTATGCATTCAGAGCTCTCGATCTCCAGATTCTGCCATCGGATACTTGCTCAATTTTAGTAAGCCCGTCGAGTGTCAATCTTGGGAATATGCTCTGAACTATTCAAAACAGTTGAATGTACGTATTTTATTTGGTGATTTAATTCTTTTCTTACCAATTATTTTTCTCACACAACTTTAGGAGGAGAAACGTTTCACTCAGCTACACCGAGCATCTTCTGGTTAGTGTAATAACATTACATAAAAATAATAATTATCGATTACTTTCTACATATCATTATTAGTATTAACATATTTTCTCTTTATCGAGGAATCATAAACCTCTTATTATTATTATTCACGAAAAGCACACTTTTATGTTTATCCTGGCAGATATTAAACGTAAAATGGCAATTTAAAGTCTAAACTTTACCTTTTTCATTTAGTTGTCTCTTCAGCAAGTGATCAAACTTCAATTGTCAACTTTCTAAAAGAGTTCTTTAGAAGTCGAACAAGTCGAGAACAACTAATTGAACGTGGCATCATCAAGAGTAAGTAGTAAAGATTTATTTTTCCATTTCAATACAATATTCAATATAATATAATTCTAATTTAATCTTACTACTTGTAAGTATATTCAAAATTATTTATTTAAAAAATCAAGACGAACCAGTATTTGGATCCTCTCTGGAAGAGATTTGTGAATTTGAAAAAAATGAAGTTCCCACCTTTGTCTGTCGTCTCATAAAGGCAATTGAACTACGTGGTAAGTTTTCAAAATAACCCTTTATGCTTTTTCTATGAAATTTCAACGTTAATTTCGTTGAAATCCTTGAAATTTTCACCAAGAACTCCTGAATAGCAAAGAACTTTGTGCTGAAATCTATGGTTGAGAAGTAATATTTTAGGGTCAAATAAGACAGCCCCTCCCCCATTATTGAGTGAAAGTCAAACTTTGATTTCTCTATCAAGTTCATGGAAAAATGAAGTTGATGAGTATTTTTTTAATTTCCCAGGATTGAATTCACCGGGTATTTACCGAATGTCAGGAAACTCAGCGAAAATACAAGCCCTCCGAATTGAGGTTGATCACTGTAAGTTTTGCTGTAGAGAAAATTAAAAAATTCCTTTTACAAACCAAAATTTTCTCTTTCTCTAGATAAATATAATCTAAATTCAGAAAAATGGGACTTTGATGTCCTAACTGGCGCATTAAAGTTGTTCTTTCGTGAATTAAAAGTTCCCCTCTTCAGCAATGTCATCTTTAAAAGTGTCTCAAAATTATTTCGTGAGTTTCATTCATCCATCCTACGCGTAAAATTTTATTCAGTTACAAATGAGTCGAGATAGAACATTGAATTTTGGCATCCTCGTTTAATTTTTAATTCTCTCTTGAATCACAAATCTGTTCGAATAATTCCGTCTAGAAATCTTCTCTAAATATTTTGTAAAAACACGATGCTTTTTTTTCTAAAGCCCCCAAGTCGAGGGACCACTGTAATTGGCTGTCATTAAAACAGCTACTAGATAAAGTCAAGGACCAAGTGATTAATAAGAAAAACATAGTTATATTTGATTATATAAAATCCTAGAGAATAAGAACTATTCTTGTCAATCTCTTGACTCATTTTAGTCAAGATATAATAATCACGAAGGAAGTTTAGAATTCACGATAGGTTTTCTCTATCAGTACTAGTATTCGTGTTAATAAAAACCATTTCGCTTTTTTTCTAAAAGAAAGAATTTCAAATTACGTTAGTTATAACATAAATTCATTTAAATTGCGATTCAAAATTTCCTTTCCATAGTCATAAGCAAGCCCTCTAATTGAAATGAACTTCATCTATGATATTTCCTCTAACACAAAGATTAAACAAATGCCTGCCTTTAAACAGCTGTGGAAATTCTTCATTCATTACACTGTAAATGAATATTTTGAGGAGACATTATTGTCCCTGGTCGCTGCAGTTAACACGATCAAAGATTCTGACCAAAAAGCCTTTATGCTAGAATTAATCTTTAAGCAAAAAGAATTTGATATTGGTCTATGGAAAAGTTTCGATAAGAATGAAAAGATTTTGCGGATTTTATTTGCCTTTTTAACATTGATGCTCGGCCTACTTCTTGTTGATGATAAAGTCAACTTTTACCCTATTGAAAATCTACTCAATCTCTTTGAGCAATGTTTCCAAGATTATGATTTCTATTCCACTGATGAGATTATCGATAAAATTTGTGAACATAATGACTTGAAGCAAATGCTAAGGGATGAATATATAAAGATGGTTGATGACTCACAGGTCAACATCGACCTGTATGATATCATAGTAATCACTGATAAAAAGTACCCGAAAAAATTTGATAACAAAGTGAATTCGATATTTTGCAACTGTCTCATTGCATGTAAACTCATCCATGCTAAACTCTATGGTAAAAAGATTCATTTTAATGAAGATTTCATTTCTAGCAAATATGAGCCTAAAACCTATCATCGTCTCCTTAGGAAATGTATCATTGAAGTGAGCGAAAATCCACACGTTACCTTGAAAAAGTTCTCTGCTTAGTTTAGAAGAATAAAATTCTTTTCGTATCAATTTCGCATTATTTTTTTCTAATTAGTTTTAATTTAATTAACAATAAACTTCAATTACGCATCAATGAGATTTTGTTTAGTCCTGAAACCCGAATAGTAGTAAGAGTGATGACAGTACAGACGTTTCGGTGAAGGAGAAATTATTCATAAATCTATATAAACCAGACTTGTGTGTTCAAAAGAATTATTCCTATAAACTTCAACTATACCTCGGCCTATGTAAGCTTTTTCACTTTTCTCTCCACTGTTGCTATTTATTGGAGAGTTTTGGTGTTTTTTCAGCTGAAATTTTCTTCTTTTTTTACTGTTTCTTTCATAATTTGTAAACTATTGTATTTTCATTCATTTTTTAACTTTTATCATTTATAAAGAGACACTACTGATGATCCTTTGAGAAATGTACATTTGGTGTTAATATATCCTTTTTTTCTACTTTTCCAATTATGATTTTATGTGGATTTTCGGACGTATTTGAAAATTTACGTGAATATTTCTATCGTAATAGTAGTTTGGTTGATTTAAAAGAAACGTTTTATTTTCAATCGGCATTTAAAAACAATATGATCTTGGTGGTAGAGATTAGTTAGTTTTTCACCAACAGAGTCATCTTTGAAGCTGACCAGACGTCTCAAATTATTACATGATTTGAATTCGTATTCGTAAACTTTTTTTGACTGTGAACTTTTTAAAGTATTCGTATTGAATCCATGAAGCAAGCATTGATAGGTTTTAATTAATCATGATTGCTCTTATGGCCAAGAGTTTAGTATTTCATAATTTTGATGAATTCCCTAACTGACAGCTCAGAAATAACAGGGAGCTCCATCTATGAATGCAATACATATTTAATCAATGATTTATTTTAATTACTATCCAACTGGCTAGAATCTTGCCAGGAAATATAGCCTCTAGATCTTTTTTTCTAGTTCTGCTAGGGATGAATAAATAATGAAGTATCTTTTCCAACATAAACCAGAGAATTATCCTTTTTCAGTTTCAAATAATATATCCATAGTAAACCAATACATATAGCTAACTAAAATCTTTATGTGAAAAGGAATACTTTTTTTTCATGAATATATTATAAGATTTACTTTTAAGTAGTTAGTAAAATATTTTTAAATATTTCAAAAGTTTGAAATGAATCATTTCCCATAACATAACCGGGTTATTTTTATTTCTAGCCTCTTTTATAAACAAAAAAATCGGTTTTGTTATCAAGAACATGATTTATCTCTCGTTTATATTACTTGTGATCAAGATACTGCATCCCACTTTTGGTATTATTCCAATAGATTAATTTAAATAAATTTGTGTTCAGACAAGAAAGCCTAGAATTTCGAATTATACAGCTCATTTCATTGGGTAATTTGAAAACTATTTTTGTACCTGGCTGTTGAGTTTTATGCGAAAATAGTAAATTCTCATCTTCATTCGCCCTATTAGAAGTGTCCTAGGATGAAAAAATGCTTGCAAAAAGTATTAAAAAATCTTAATTTTGTCCTTTATCGTAGTAAAATTTATTTTAAAAATCTTGGCGCGTGTTCAAAAATTTTCATTTTCAATTGAGATTTTTTATATCGGAACAAACTCGAAAACGTATGGTATATACTTAGTTTTCTATCATCTTCATAATAAGATTAAGACTGGGAAAAGTTGACCTACTCTAGAGGTTTCTTATCTATTCAAAAGTTATCCAAGAAAAGTATTCTTCCTTAAACTCTTTTTCCTATAGATGGCAATCCAATAAAATTCGAAGAAATAATCAGAGTCCTCCAAACAATGCCCTCGTGTCACTTCAAGACAGCTCAAGTCCTTTTTCATCATTTATATCGGTGAGTATCAATCTCTACTCTTCCCCTGGGAAGATTATTGATTTCATTAAATAATGAATACCTTCCAAATTCTCTTTCTTCCATTTTGCTCTATTACTTTTCAAATTATATTGTTATTATATCTTGTTGAATTTTATTCTCAAGTTGTTTCTCGTAAAAACTACAATTCTCTCGAATATTCTCCATGTAAATTTCGACAAATCCTTAATAAATATTTGCAATCATACGATCCAAAACATTACCTATGTATAACGATAGGGGGGAGCCAACTATCAGCCATATTTTATTAAGAGTTTTTGTCATTTGTAGTTTCTACAGTGTCTCAGAAGTTACTCTCTTAGGGAATGTTACACAGATTGATGCTCGGAAAACCACTTATCTCGTTCCATTTTCATTATCTTTGTAATCTTCTTTATTCGATGAATAGATGTCAATCTTTCCTTTCACCTTGAAGAAAGTTGTAAGATGAAAATTGCTCATCAATTTTCATTATTTCCTTTACAGACAGAACCTAGACAAATTTTCCTAATTTCTCAAATTAATTGGGGATAATTAAGGCTTCCATTATTCTCTGTCTTCATAAGACAGTGTCTTCTGCAATTTCAGATGCCAGTCATTGAAAAATGCAAAACAAGTATTTCATCCTAGTGAAAATGTCTTGTCGAAAGAAACAACACTCCCTGGTTATTACTATATCCTTGTGAATCTAACTTGATGGAGATTGTCTTCTCACACCTAGATGTTAGAATTCGGATAAGCAAGTGTCAATTCCATAAGAGAGTCAAATAATGTTCAACTCACGGTGGCAGATGTAGACCCGTTTGGTCAAGGTATGAGAAGACAATCTCCATCAAGTTTCACAAGATTCACAAGGATATAGTAATAACCAGTGACCATACTTTGCTAGTAGGTTTAATGACTATAACGTTGTTCGCTTGCTACCTGACTATGTTGTCTTCTGGCTTGTATTGGTCTATCTGTAGAAAAAGAAAGGGGAGAGAAAGGTGTAGTATTTCTCAAAGAAAAAGGATTATAAAAATTACAGTGATTGTTATAGTAATCAGAATTATTAGAGTAATAACTCTGATATAATCCTTTTTCTTTGAGAAATACTACACCTTTCTCTCCCCTTTCTTTTTCTACAGATAGGCCAATACAAGCCAGTAGACAACATAGTCAGGTAGCAAGCGAAAAACGTTATAGTCAATCTATGCCGAACAGTTCCCTGAAGAACTACTTGGTTCAAAATTATAGTAGGTTTAATGTCTAAAAACACTATATGTAATTCCTACATTATGCTTATTCAAAAACAACAACACTCCCATTTATATTCCTGATTTGAGAAATTTCTTATTTCCACAGTGTAAAATAAAATAAATAGCTTAAAAAAGGGATAATACAAGCAGGGATTTGAGCGGGAACAATAAATTAAAATCGGAAATTGCCACGAAATCTCGAGAATTATGACACTTCTCATACATTTCTTACTCTCTCTCTCTCTGATTCAGTGTAATAGCTTGTATTATGGAAATAAGTCTGTCAGAGGAATGAATGAATAAATAAAGTTTTAATACTCCAGACTTTTTCCTTCTGGAGAATTCTGTGTATTTTTCTCCCTTTCCTGAAATGTTCCATTGATTTCTTATGTATTCTTGTGTATAGTAGTAAATTCCATGTACCCATTTCTGTTTTTCCTTCTTGATCTGATTAGATAAAATTCAGTCTTATCCTCCTTTTACCTGTTTAGAAGAAATTGGTCATTTTCATTAGATGAAGTGGCAAGTTACACGTTTACATTGGGGATTGAAATGATCAAGCTCACTCGTTGATTTAATTTCTTTGTCTAATCGTGATCCTAAAAATCAACTATTGATCCCTCTCTCACTTTGAAATCAGCAAAAATCTTTCAAGTTCAGAAAATTGGAATTTGGCGTTACTTTGAGATTTGAAATGTGCCATAAAAATTGATATTTTTAAATATATAACTCCTCGTTATATAGGAGTACCTGGTTGGCCGATAACAAAACTATAATTGATTAATTTACCAGCCATGGTAGTTTAGTTGTAGGGGTGGCGGATACAATTAAGCCTTTGATTTACAATGTATTATCTTTATCAGTCTCTTTAAATCCATCTACATAGTCTGGGAGTATTTAAATCAAAGTGTATTATCATTCTACAGAATAATTTATATGCATAATCTTCTTTTAAAGGAATGCAATCATTAACTTGGAGGAAATTTAGGAATTTTTCTATATACTAAGTACTTGATAAATTAGACATTGGATATTCGAGATAGATTTTGCAAATTTTTAGCCAAAGGTGATTTTCTGATCAAGCTTGAAAATACGATTCTAATGATATATAGAACGTACGGTCTTTCTGATACATTTTAGATTCAGACGCTAAAGCACTAACTTTAATGCAAGGTAAAATATTCTCGATTTTTATTTACACGAATTTTCACTTATTAGTCAAAGATTTCATTGACAAACAAGCTTACTAGTCAATTTTGATCAGAACAAAGAAAATTAAAAAATTCAAAGTTGCTTAAAATTAGTATCATCAACGAGAGAAATATTTGAATATACCCACTTTTCTACAAGAAATCATGTCCGTAACCTTGTTACAATTCGTAACATAATAAGTCATTTATACCTTTTTTCAGTTCTATATGGAACTTGTGCCTTTCAAAATGGAAAATGGACATTTGAGATAACTTTGGGTAAAATTCGAGCAAATGAGGATTTTTCATTAAAATAATTCCATTCTAACAGTACTAGAATCCTATGAGATATTACGAAGCTTGCTTCCAAGAAATCTGGGAAATTTAATTATTTTTTTCTTATTTATAAAAACACTTGAGTTTCATTCAACACTTCCTTTTTCAAATGCACATTTACTAGACTTGGATCACCATCGATATGATAAATTTAATCTTCATGTATTTTGATATTATCCCACCAAATTTCGCTTCAAAATACCTTTCCATGCATTCTGGAATAAGATTTAAAAAATTGTCAAAATTTTCAAATTTAAAACGTCTTTCGACCGATCAAAATTGTTATATTCATGGAAAATAAGAGAAATTTCATTTTTTAACTACTGAAAAAAAACAATTTAAATAGGATATAGTTTACTTTTGTAACTTTTTAGGGAGAAATAATGTAAATTAAGGTTGAAATTATGAAAATAAAGCATTAAAAAACGTTTTAAATTTTTCAAAATTTTGTTTAGCTTATTCCAGAATGCATGGAAAGGTATTTTGAAGCGAAATCTGGTGGGATAATAAAATTTATTAAAACTTAGGTCAATATTAGAATTCTCATCCATGGTCATCCAAACGTTTCGACGGATATTGACCTAAGTTTTAATAAATTTTATTATAAAACTAATTTTAGATCATTTTTCACTGATTTGGTGGGATAATATTAAAATACCTGAAGATTAAATTTATCATATTGATGGGCGATTTAAGTGAATTTGCAAAATTTCGTCCAATTGAAAAGGTAAAAAAGAATCGGTTAGGAGTTGCTTTTTAACAAGTTATTAGTGTGATGAAAACGCTAAAGCTTGTCTTATTATTCTTGTAAATATAAATAAAGTACGTATTTTATTCATTTTTCTAATAATATAAGGTTGGTATGAATCTGTTTTTGAAAATTTTGAGCCTGTATTAAAAAATCAAGCCGATCGACTAATAATTCTGAAAAATTTTTGAAAAGAAGTACATTTCAACAGTGCCTACCTTGTTGAATCTTTTTATAGATTGCTTTGAGAATAATCAATTCATCTCTCTCTATTAGAAGAACAGTTGGAAATGTGTTATTAGCTAGATTAAACGACGCCAAGGATATTAACAATGAAAATAGTTAGCAGTAGGTTGTTATTGTGTCATAGGATAACTTCCTTTTTTAGCTGTTGCTTTTATCCCAGTAGTATTTATACATCATTTTAGTGAAATAAAACTAATTCATATGGGAGCTGTGTCTTTTACAACTATTGTCAAAGGAAGCCTCTTTAGATGTTTTGATTTAAATGTTAGACTTTACTCCTCCATGTTTCTATAAAGTACCCCTCTTTTTAGACTCAGTTTTATTGACAAAATGTCAACAAACATTAGAAATTTACTCAAGAATAAAATCCTTCCATCACGAGAAATTACAAGAATCTGAAATTTTACGTCTGATTTAGTCAGACATGAAATTAACTTTATTCAAACGTAATCACCAAAACATAGAGAGTAGGGCTGATACCGAAAAAAATCGAAATATTTCCTGAGGTTCCGTTGTATTCTATTTTTCAAATAAAGAAACTTTTTGTGATTACTCAAAAGTTATCTCTCAATATTCAAAAACAAGAACATTTAAAGAGGAGATAAAAAAAATTTTATTCCAACTTATTAATATAAAAAAATTAAATCAATCAATAACAAATTGTATATTAACTAGACTATTTATTATTTCGAGATATTTGTATTAGACTTTTATTTAGTTTAAATTGGCATTATCTTTCAAATAAAACATTACGATATTATGAATCTGACAAATATTATCGAACATTCTCGACCAATTGAGCAAAACCGTTTAGCAAGTAGCGGTCAAGTTATAAGTAGGGCGACCAGAAAAAAGCATACTTTATGATGAAAAAAGGCAATTGTTAATTCTGAAAAAGGCAAATCCATAGAATCGAATGTTTCTCATAAGAAGCATCCCAAGAAGATATCTGCTAAAATAGGACTTAAAGGAGATCTCATTAAAAATCCAAAAAGTAGCTTTAACATCATAGTAAAGCGAAAAAGGTATATTCATAAAATCGAATGTCTCTCACAAGTAGTGATTTTAAAATTTAATCAATTCTTCAAGCCTTTCAAGTGAATAGAATGAAATGTTGAGTTGGATAAGCCATTTCTAATGACTGTTTACCAAGTCCCTCATAAAATTAGATTCAGAAAATGAAAATTAAACTAAGATAAACGATTATAAAAACTTGGCACAATCCTTGAAAAAAATGAAAAAGCAATCCTTTTTAAAAAAGGCAAGCTTCCTCCAAGTAGGCGAAAAAGGCAAACTTATTTCTCTTATTAAGAGGTTTAGAAAAAAAGGACTGAATTTTTAATTTTTTTAAAGTATTCTAGACTCACTCTCAAAAAAGGCATTTTGGTGGCCCTAGTTATAAGACACTATTTATTCGTCTCTGAATGATCTTCTAGAGCTGCTGAATATACCTTCATGAAACTTTGTAATCAGTATGGGGAAGTTGTTATTTCAAATCATGCTCAGGGTAATATTTATAATTCCTGCATTTAAATTCTTCTCCCTAGGGAATATTTACGCTCTCTTATCATTTTACTTGATTTTTATGCTCAAATAAATTCTCTTTCGAATTTACAATCATTCGAGTGGATTCTTGCTTGCTTGAAAAACTAAATGAACATTTTTAAAGTTAAAAATCAAGTTCAAGGGAAGGAAATTCTTCAAAATTTCCCGTTTTTTACAAATGCTCTTGGAAAGAGGTCTGTTACACGTAATTGATTATTTTGGTGCATTCTAATTGGTCCATATTTCAAGAACCAATCAGAAATCGTTTTTTTCTTAACATTTTCTTGATCATGCAAAATAAATCGGTTAACATAGTCTGCTGATTGAAGGTTATTTTATTTAATTGATTTTAAAATGTTTATTATCCTTATTTCTCAGTCCACTGATTTGAAATTACTTTTCCTGGCCTTCTATAAATACATTCCGTCTTTATTTTATGATAATTTCCATCCGTTCATCTTTAGTCGAATTACCTAGAGAATTATTTATAATAAAAATGATCAGAAATCTTGGAATTTCATTTAATCATTTTCCATTTTGTCTGATACTTTTAATTATCTGGAAATTATAATAATTATAATATGTATATTTAATTATTCCTATGAATTTCATATTCAATCTCGTGACTTGGTACATACGAGCTTCAATTTTGTCGAAAGGAAGTATGCCCACTTTGTTACAAGAGAAATTAGACTCGAATTTCAATGAATATCCGAAATATTTTGGTAATGTATTTCTCTCTCCCAATTCTTAGCTATTAATCAGTTAACATACAGCTAAATTCCGGATGAATTTGGGAATTTATAATTTAAAAAGGCAAACTTTTATCAGGATTACGAATAGAGACTAAAAACCAATTACATTATTTTTGATAGAACCGTCAATTTGAGTTGATCTTGGACCATCCTAATTCATATAAATTTCAAAAATGATCCAAAAACAGGAATTAGACTCTCACACCTTGGAATCAACAAAAAATTTCAAATCGAGACATTTCGAAATTTAAAGTGTCCCTAATTTTTTCAAAAACAACTCCTAAACATTAGATTACTTAACAAAGTACAAATTTAACTCATATATCTCTTCGTTTTGAAAGAAAAAATTTTAACTCTTGTGGTCCTTGAAAATTTTTTTCAATTCTTAAATATCGACCGATTTTATTCGTTCTCAATGTATTGTTAAAACAAAATTTTTGTCAATAAAGAGGTCTGTCTCGTTTTTTTGTTATACCACAGAAATAGAAATAAAGGAGGAAATGAATAAATTCCTTTCTATTCATCCAGATGTCTCCTGGAATGTTCTCCTATATACTGTCATAAGCGTAGTATTTATCTTAGAAGGGAGGTTATCTCACCAGATTAGTTGATATTTTCACATACTAATACATATAGTGTATTTATAAATAATCTTGTTCCAAAACCAATCTTAGTATCTTCCTTTCATAAAATTTTTAATAAGTGATTTTAGTTTTCTTTCTCTAGGTTAGATAAAGCTCATTGATATGAAGTTGGGAATCTCGATTTTTTCATCAAAAATCGAATTTGCTAAGAAAATTATGGAATCGTTTAAGAACTGGAATTCGATTTCTCGTCATTTTCTCTACTTGAAAATCAATGAAATTTTCATATTTCAAAATCCCTCTAAAATAATGTACTTGGTGAAAGATTAACGGTCATATTTGTGTATTTCTGATCCTGTAAAATATCTTTTGACTAGCCTTTTCCTTGCAAATCAATAAACATTTTCAGTTCAAAGCTCAAAAAAATAGAAATTTGGCGTCAGATCGAAATTTTAAAAATCACTTTATTTCTTTTATGAATAGTGCAACACCTATTCTATACAAAGGTCAACTAGATATATCTCGTTCAAGGTGCTTGGGTAATATATCCCACAGGAGCGTCTAATTTGATAATGGATTAGCCTATGTTGCTGAATGTGACAGCTTACTAATGGATCCCACCGAGACTGGTACGAAAGAAACTCACAGATTAAAAAATCTAGGTATTCATATGTGGTATACATATACACGCGTTTCGTCCTCTTTCGGACTCGTCAGTATGTTTTAACCTAGGAAACTGGTACGAAAGAAACTCACCTAACTTAAATAATTGTCGGAGAGTCGAGCAAGAATTTTATAAAATTCAGATTGAAATTAAATCGATTAGATTTCGTTCTCTTCTTATAATCTGATATCAAAAACATATTAAATGTGACCTGAATAGACCTATGAAAATTTGCCCTTTTAAATAATATAGAATTTCCATTTTAATACTATTGTACTAGGAAAATTTCTCCATTTAAGGATTCCTGCCTAATTGAACTGTATTCTCAGATTGGAGTGATTGGATTAATTCAACCAGTTTATCTTTTTCTCCGGGAAATTTGACAAATTATTAAAAGAGAACTGAATTCTATGTGAAATTATATGCAATTATTATTCTTAGTAATACCCACGTCTGCGTAATTCTTTATTCACAAGTACGTTAAAAATGGGAATAAAATTCGACTAAAGTCCGTTGTGAAAAGTTCAAATATGAAATCATTTTTAAATCATAACGGAATCTGAGCAAAATTTGATTTTTTCTAAATGTACATTTTGCTACTACATTGTCAGCAAGACTCATTCTTCTGTGTTCCTAGGCTCGTCAATGTCTATTGGTTTAACAATAATTCTTTTGTGACTCTCTGTATCTTATCAATATTTAATTCTGTCTGTCATTCATCATATACTCTTGAAATTATTCTCAAAGTTAATAAAACCCATCAGACTCAATCTCAATAATTATAATTTAAAAAATTAACTATCGACTAAGATAAGAAATTACTGATAAGTTATCAGTGATAACAGAAACAGATCCAAACGCAGTCTCAGTAATCTTTTTTCCCCGGTGATTTCTGTATTTTATCATCCATTGGAATATCAGAAAGAAATCGAATTTGGGAAGAAAATCCCAAGTATTATCCCATCACATTTGGATTAATATGATAATTTTATCACTTTGAAATAATTTAATTATCAACACTCCCAAATACATGGAAGATACTTGGGAAATTAATCTTTCAATCTTCATCTTTAACTTGATATCTGAAAGTTATGATCTAGAGTACTGCCCTTTTGAAAAAAGACTAGAAAAATTGAATTATTTCTTCTGTATTGATTTTTTTCAAAATGAATTTCAAAAATGTACTGCATAGATTTAGCAAAGTTTCGATTTCTAGCTTCGGTCAAATCTGAATGGTCATCTCAGCAGAATCTGAATTTGATGTATGAAACTTATGGCCCGAAACCTGGTTATAATAGAAACAATTAATTCGTATTAAATTTTGACCATTTTTTCTCATAAGAGAAGCAAAACTTTAGCGTAAAAGAAATACGTCTTAAGAATAAACATTTTCGAAGCTTCAAAATCTCTGATGACTACTTGTAAATAATAATAATTTGAAATATATTTTTAGAATTGAAAGATCTATGCCTAATTCCTCTAATGACTCATTAGTAATGACTAGGGCAACCAAATGCCTTTTTTGTCGATAGATTAATACAGGTGTATTAAGCCTGAAAATGTTATTAAAAATCTCCTGATAGCTTGGTTCACGAGTTGGGTATGCCTTTTTTCATCCAAAAAAGCCTTTTTTTAGCCTTTTTGAATTTACTTCTTAAAAAGCCATTTTTGCATTATAATAAATAAGGATCCCCCTGCCAATCTCAGATACAATCATCAATTAATAAAAATATGAAATTATACGCTTAAATTTGCACTCAGGATACGACTTCAATGCAAAAATCAAAGGCTGTTAACTTTAAAAGCATCATGATATTCTACATTTAATGCTTCTACTAACTAAAGTTCACAACGAGGACTTTCAAAACTTAATTTTAACAGAAATCCAAGCTAAAGTTAAATACTAAGTTCGAAAATTCAATTGAAACTTCCCTGTACTCTCCAAAGCTAGAGAAAATTATAAGCAAAATGGTCCAAACGAATATTTAAAAAATATAACCAATCAGATTTCAGATTTCATTGGATGATCAATGATAATAAAATATCATTTGTTAAAAGGTTCTAGGTGGGTTGAAAACGGTTTTGATAAAAATTCTTTTTGAAAAATTGAACCAGTTCGTATCCATACCATGCAAATTGCAATACTTCACCAGTAAAATGTATTCAGTTCAAGCGAAAATTTTTATCTGCCTTTTTTTCAAAATTTTGCCTGAAAAATGCCTTTTTTCATTCAAAAAACTGCTTTTTTCTGGTTGCTCTAGTAATGACTATGATATTTTTAACAAGAGTCATCTTCGTGTTTTTTATATCTAAACTAGAAAAATTAGTCAATGTTTAGTTTTTAGTGAATACATTTATGGTTAATGAAATTGAAATTATTGATTTCTGGGATTCGTTCTTCTCAAATTATAAGAAAACGTTAGGTTGCGTGAGATGTAGGAGAAGCAATCCACCTTGCCAGTAAGAAGTAGCTTTTATATTTTCTTTTTCCTCCCTTAAACCAAACCAGAAATTAACATTCTCTCTAATTAATAGTTAATCATTACAAATCAAGTACTCTTGCTAGAATTACAAAAAGGTATTATTATTTTATACTTTGAATCTGATCGGTCCGTCTAATTTGATATTTGAGTTATAACAGGTCACATTTCCTGTAACTTTTAATGATCTATTTATTGAACCCTGTTAGTCTTCCTAAGTTAATTCAATTTGTGATTCCTCAAAGGAAAGGGTTGTCAACTTTGAAAATAAAATAAGTTTATATAATAATTTCTGATCACTTGAGCTGCCGAAGAAATCTGGCATATAAAATTGCATATTTTGTCTTTTTTGTGGCAAATAATGGCAGACTACTTTTTTCACTATTATCAGTTAAAACATGATTTTGTATTGTAAACTAAAGATTTTAAGGTTTTAGTCAAAAAATTTATACAGTTTATATAGGATTTAAGCTATCTTTACTTGAAATTGATTGACCAAATCAGGATTTTAGACTTAAAACACTAAAAAATAATACTAGTAAAAAGTAGTAAAAACTAAACACAATTTTAAAAATATGATTACAGATCTGAAATAAACTGTACTTATTAAAACAAATTTTAAAAATGATTTTTAAACAAAATTAGGAAATTTTGTTCAGGTATCACGAAAATCCAAACCCGCAATGTTAGTACTAAAATCATTACAGGAAGGTGGGGAAACGATTTTAAGAGAATATTAAAATCTCAGAGTAATTTACAATACCATATCAATTTTCCCCCAAAAGCCTTTAAAGATCTGAAATTTTCATCGAGGTCTACTCTTCACTGCCTCTTACATGACAAATATATAGGTGAAACATAGAAAAAATATAAATAAATCTGATCAATAAGAGAGCCAATCAGATTTATTAAGTTATTTTTTCAATTTTATCCGAAAATTCGGAAAGTTTACAGATCTCTAGAAACGAAACTATAGAAATAATTAATATCGTATACTATACTAAAATGATCAGCAATTTACGCTCTATTCAGCAAATAGTTTCTTAGAAATGAAAAATTTTAAGAAAAATTGTGTCAATATGACCACTTTATAGTAGACTTCAAAAAATCTTTTTGAAATTATAATGGAGGAGAGAGAGGGATAGTTTTTTGACGCCTATCTTAGAGGTCATACTGTATATTTGTCATGTAAGAGACAGTGAGGAGTATGCCTGAAATGAAGCGCTCACAATTTTCTCGGCATCCTTTCTCATTTATTTAAATGCTCTCAAGGTTTGCACAACTGACTGATGATATTAAAAGTGATTCTTTTACCATAAAATAACTGTTCAGATCAAAACTTTGGTTCATACAATCTCTAAGGTGTTATCTTGAAATCTTTTCCATAATAAATCTAATACGAAGATCAGTGTATAATATATCTAAGACGAATTAGTTTTAAAAATAAAAATCAGCCTTAACAATCTGCAATGATGTTTAGCAGTTATACAAACATGTTATACACACTAAACATAATAAAATACAGTCATGTTTATAACTTTAACAGTTTACTATAGGAACAAGGAAATTAATTTAGATTTACACTCTGTCTTTTATAATTACACCATGGAGAAGCATAGAATCAACATTGAATCAATATAAAAAAACTTGATTTCACCAATATCCAAAAGAGCCCAGAGATCATCATTAATCACATTTCAACTTAATATCAACCCTTAGAAAGAGACAGAACAACTTGAGCAACTCATTATTATACGTCTAAGCATAAGAGAATACTTCGTTTACCACCAATTCGATAGGAAATCTATTAATCTTCTGGAATACTCAAAGATTTTGGCTCTATCGTTCGTCAAACTCGTGCTATTTTAATTCAAAGAAAGTTTATTTGTTCCAAAAAACTTAGTTTTTGTTTAAAACGTGTTTTTTCAAAAAAGGTCATAGAAAAAAAGTAATCAAATATGCAATTGTCTAAACTCTAAAAAACAATGACTGATAATTCTTGAACTAAGAATGATTGCGTTAAAACAACTTGAGATTCGTAATCAGCGTATTCACAAACCATAGGATAGACAAATGAAGGATGATAAATATATTTGAGCACTTCCATTGGTGTAGCCATGGCATTCTATTCCTTACTGCTTTTTTGAATTAATTGAAAAAATTTAAATTCTGACTTTTATCTACAAAACCTTCACATTCTCAGTAGCAAATCCCTATGAAAAAATACAGGGTCAAGAGAAACAATTTCTAAATAGGTTTTATTAGTACGTATCTCTAGTCTAAACTTTCTTCATTGCAAAAACATGTCAAACTTTTAAAAATCTTTTTTCTTATAACCACACGCTTAAGATTAAGATTACCTCTTCTTTTGCTTGCAATTTTTGTAGATGAAGAAAGGATTTCCTCTAGATCATATGATTAATCTTCAATTGCCTTCTTACTAATAGTCTACTTACCGTTTAATCTCCTTTCATCATCATTAAATCAGTAGATCCATTTCACTTGATTGGGACTAGCAAGTCTTTTATTTTTCATTTCCAATTTTTTTTGTAGGAAATATTTTGCTCGATTCTGATTGGTTAACAAATACTCAATTTCTATTGGTCATTGAACATTCACACAACTCTCGTCCCTTTATACAGGAAAACTGCTACTTAAAAGATCAACCATCAAGACTGGACGTTATTTCATTGGATCGAATACTAAATTAGTCGATTCCAAGAGAACTAACTAAAGGCTCCCTTTTTTGTGAGATTATTAAATCAATAGCTGAGATTTTCCCTAATGAAACTCTTTGACGAATATTTCATTTTGAAACATGCCGAATGAACTCAAGTCTGAAGAGCATCAAAGCGGGATATTTCAAGTTTTATTTCTCCTCTCAACGCATCACATCTTGAATCGGAATCAGAGTTATCTTGCACTTATTCTTCTCAAATCTTACAAGATACTCTCTGTGTTTTATCCATATCACCTACTTGACCATGAAAAGGTACTTCTACAGTTTCTTCCACAATTTCTATTTCCTATTGTCATAAATAGAAATAACTCCCACCTTTTTTGCAGATTATTGATTCTACTAGTGAAGTCTTTGTGTCAGCTCCTCCCCTAGTTTCCACTTCTCTTAAAATATATAAATATAATTCACACATTTATTAAATTTGATCGATTCCGTAGTTACCATTTTAAAAATAAAGCAAAAATTTATTTGGTTATGGAAATGAATTCAAGATTTTTCCCACTTTTTGAACTGTGGGTCGAAAATTTCATGTTTTTCTGACTTTTTCATGCATCAAGAATTCCTACTCAACTTACCTCTGCGGTAGACGATAGCAGTAAATAACGAAGACGAATATAGTAACAAGTTGAAGACAAAAAGATGTAATACAAAGAAATGTTTTCTTCCTTGATAATAATAAAATATAATAATAATAAGAAATCTATTGAATACTCATCATTAGGAAAAACAATATTTGCAAACTTGCTAAACATAGTCTCTCCTTTCGAAATGATTAATAATGAATGGAATTTGGTTAGAGGCTAGAAAAGTGTCATGAGCAAAAATTGATTTAGGGGTACGAAACCTGTTGCTTTTCTCAAAATTTTTGATTTTTCTTGACACCTTTTGATGCTTCTTTAATCTTTCCATTGTGGGTCTCAAAATTTCTGGTTCTATGTCTAAATAAAATAAGAAATTCGATAAATTTTGCTTCACATTAGAATAAGGAAAAAAATTTATTCATTCTGTATATAAAGACGAAAATTCCTTTAATGAAATTCTATCGAGTTTTTCAACATTTAATTCTCTTGAGTCTTAATGATCGATTAGGTTAAAATTTTATTTTCTTGATAAAATACAAGGATTACTACTTGTAAGAATCCATCACATTCTCGTTGATCAAGAGTCATTTTTCAATCATTCAAAAATAATTTCATTTAGTCCGAAAAAATCAGTCCCTTGAGAATTGGTCAATCTCATTGTTGCTCACGGTGTTATACATATCAATGAAAAAATATTTCAATCTCTGGTTAATAGGTGTCCTCTTATATCTCTTTATTTCCAAAACAATCATTATAAAGGTTTACTTTGGCGTAGTTTTTTATTAGAGTACCAGGTTCGACGGCGAATGACTAGTCAATCCGGTAGAATCTAATCATTGCTCGTAGCCTAGCCCTAAGACCTGGTGCTCTCCAAAAGCACATAGACTACCATAACCACGTTTGATGGAACTTCCAAACATTGATTTTCCACGTCTAGTGTCATTCAAATCTGCATTCAATACTCTAAAGTGTGTCTACAATGGAAGCGGGCACGTCACTCAGCATTTAAACGAGTCGTGGCTCAAGCTAACGGCGTGGATGTATTCGGAGAGGTTCCCCAGGGATAATCGTAGCTGTTTAGGAGCAGCGATTGTCGGCTGTACCATTGAGTTCGTAGGTTCTTTTCTTAAAGAGGGAACCTCCTAACGGATTGGACCGCCAGATCAAAGACCTCCTGTTCTGGAACCTCCGAGGGAGCATTACTTGACATCCAGAGCTCGACAAGTACTGAGTAACACTAGTCTTCTATTCACAGGACATAAATGCCTGTATGGAGTTTATTCAGTGATTAGTACAAGTCGTTAATTTTCAAAAACACGAATTTCTCTTCATTTGCTTCATTTCTTTAGTTAAATTTCTTTTAATTTAATTCCTAAACTGAGTAAATCTCTCACCTAGAGAAAAGTCCCAAAAATATGTATACAAAATTTGACAATTGATTTTTTTCCTAAAAGAATATTTTTAAAAATTGTTTTTCCTCCGGGGATTGAAAAGAAATAAATTTATTTATTAAATCTCTCATCCACTTAAAAATATCATTTTATTATTGTTATTTTAAATTTTATTTAAATTGTCAAAAATAACTTATCCGAAGAGATTGATTTTTCACATATCAGGTCCAATTTTTTCAAAGAAAAGTCTCAATTTTCGCATCTAATCTGCCAGATATCCAGATTATTGGACACACTTTCAACATACAGGCAAAATACTTTCTAGCTAAGTATAAAAATCATTCTCAAATTCGAGAACCCTTTCATGAGATTCGCCATTTATAGCGCGATAATTCAAAATCGGAATTCCGTGGGTCTAAAAATTCTGTATTACATAACCTTTATTATAATTTACGCTGGACAAAAATTCAAAAAACTCCAATGGTTCTCTTATTGACTCCTATCTTTACTTAATCGTAACCCTAAAAGAATTTTAAATTAACCAGCTTCTTCTTATCTCTTCTATTGCTAGTTGTTATCCTATCATCCAAAATTTCGAAATTGAATATGAATTTGAAAAACAACTATCATGTTTTTTCTTATTTAGCGATAATCAACCGAATGTTGATATTATAACGAAAGGAATATAATTAATAATTCGAGAAAAACGCAATACAACCGAGTGTGTTTATTTGGCAATAATAATAACATCTTTTGAATCCCTCGAGAATTTTTCTGCTTAATTTAATTTTTTTTCTTCATGTAAATTATTGATAAAGAAATATGGAAAAGTGAAACACAAAATCCCTCACTTAATTCAGATAAGATGCAGAATTGCGTTTTTTGGCTTCTAAACAATCTTTCTTTCAAGATACCAAGCGATTACAGATAAAATCTACACGTACGATTTTACAATATCAACATCTTCTAGTTTTTGTTTTAATTTCGCCAAAATCATTTCAAGTTTTGATGTAAAAAAGTTGAATACTCAAAATATGTTCTGTATTCAAGTAATCTAAGTAGTGAAAATTCATTGAAATTTTAAGCATTTCAAAATTGTAAATCTAATAATTTATTTCATCTCTATAGAATTATTGAAGATCCAGATAACAAGATGAGGGCCGATAATCTGGCGATTGTATTTGGACCAACATTGCTGCACAATTCTGAGTTTACTGTCAAAGAGAAAGCCTACGATGATATTGCCAAGCAAAACAAGTTTATAGAACTCCTCTTGATCCATACACCGATGATCTTTGGGATACCAGTTGACCCGCCAGTTCATAACTTTCTGCCTCCACAACCTCTGAGTTAACCCATCAGGGATCTAGGCCGGGAAATCTATATATTTTTCCTTTCTCCTGATTTCTTATATTCCAAAAATGATATTTTAGCTTTTCCGAGAAACCATTCCATTGAAATGAAAAACCTACTTAGATTTATTTGAACCGTGTGCTCAAAAAAAATTATTGTTTTTGCCAAGATATCTTCATTAGTCTTGATTACAATCAAGGCAGGTATCATTGTCTTTTTCCTGTGTTTTGAATTAAAACTCGTCTCATTTCAGTGATGATGAATAAACATTATTCCTCGTTTATATACACAATGCTGATATATTTCAATATTTTTATTTTTTGAAGAAATTCATTTAAATTTGCTAAATTGATAAACACCGAATTTATAAATACTTCTTCGATTTGATATGGTAAAAAAATCTTTTTTAAGAAATTATGAATTTACCCTTTGGGTTTTTTTACATCTAACACGAATTGCTTATATAAAGAATTTTGATGAAAAATTATGTAAATTTTTTGATATGAATATGATGAAATAGTTGAAATTTTCAATCGAAATCGCGAGAATATCAGTACATTTTTATCCGCTAAAAACCCTTTTCAAACCATTAGACAGAATGGTTATGAGTCAAAAATCTTCATTAGATTCTCTTATTATTGCAAATTTTTTCATGCAGTAAGCTTTAATTTTGATGAAATTCAGCTTCTAATTGCCGAATAAATGTGAAATCATTGATTTCGTAAAGAGAATTTCAACGTCCTTAATTGCAACATCTTTTCTCAAAAATGATCTTTTTGAGAATTTTAAAAACTTGACTAGTTTCCAAATTCTACAGCGGATTCAAATTTTTCATTCGTTTCCAAATTAATATTCAATTTAAATAAGCAACATGTAGAAATTACAGGGTTTTTAGACAATTAACCTACTAGCAGAGTGTGGTCACTGGTAATTACTATATCCATATGAACTCTAACTTGATGGAGATTGTCTTCTCACACCTACAAGAGAAGGTTCTGGCCTGGTGGTTAGAAGCGTTGCCTCACAACGTTGAAGACCTGGGTTTGAATCCTGGCTATGGTGTACTGACGAGTCCTAATAAGGACGAAACGCGTCTACATTTGACTCTCTTATGGAATTGACACTTGCTTATCCGAATTCTGACATCTAGGTGTGAGAAGACAATCTCCATCAAGTTAGAGTTCATATGGACATAGTAATTACCAGTGACCACACTCTGCTAGTAGGTTAATTGTCTAAATATTCAATTTATTCATGAATTTTAGAATAATCACTATTTCGATCACTTTTTTGCAGTTTAATGTCTGAGAATTTGTGAAGAATCAAAATATAATTTGTTATTTTTAGTTGAAATATCTTTATCTGGCCTCTAAAGTCTTGAAATCAACGAATTTTTGGTATTTTTTGAATTCATTTTGATTTCCCGCATAAATAATGACTGATGGTTAAATCTGATTCGATTTTTGAAATCCTTGCGAAAAATTACTTTTGTTGACTATTGATACGTCTTATTTCCTGATATCCATGAGTTTGGTGCTCTGTATTTGGTACCTCTTGGTTGGGCTTAGGTAATCTACCCCCTCCCCCCTCTGAACATTTTGAGACAAAAGAGCGCTCATTAGTTAACAAAAGGCCTTGAACTCAATGTTCAGTAGTGTAAACTCTTGATAAATAAAGAGTCAGAGTTGTTTCACATTGAAATCAATCCCTTAAAAACATTAGAACCATTATTATTATAAGTATTAGAGTAGGCCAAATTTTTCAACTTTCCCCAGCCTTAATCTCATTTTTAAGATTATCGAAAACTTCATTTATTTTTTCCTATAAAACCATACGTTTTCGAGTTTGTTCTGATATACAAAATCTCGATTGAAAATGACAATTTTTGAACACGCGCCAAGATATTTTCAATGAATTTCACTACGAGAAAGAATAAAATTGAGATTTTCGAATAGTTTTTGCAACATTTTGAATAAAAATAGGGCTTATAATAAAAATTGAGTGTTCTTTCACATGTCGGAAGAAAGTCCCAGGAAATTAGGTAAAAATTGAAGAAAAATTTTTATTTTGATTTTCAAAAATATGTTTTTCATGGTTGAAATATCAATTTTTGATTAAGGCATAGAACATTGTTCGGGGAAAATAAAATTTTGTATTATCCTAACAAGTATTAGACCTCGAAGAAAATTTAAGATAAGTATAAATAATTGTACTTTTTAATTATCATTTTTAACAGATGCAAAAACCTTTCCAAAAAACTTAACCGCTCAGTCAAAAACCTAAACTTAATCGAATTCAAAAAAGAACTTTAAAAAAGTTATAATATCTTATAATCTGAAGAATTATTTATCCTTATAAAGATAACATATGTATTGTTAAATATAAATCTATTATCTATTTTAATCTACCTACTTTATAGTAGAAGGTTTATTAATTTTTATCGAGTTATTCTTTTTTTTTCAACAATTATTAGGGAATTTTCTGTATTAATCCCTTCAAATATAAGAAGTAGAAATGCGGAAAATTTAAAATTTAGAACGTTTGCTCTATTTTTAATCCGATCGATCTAAACTGGAAATGAAAATTCTGATTATTTCAAAAAAATAATTTTTTAAATTCTCCTCTATAAATTTTTCAAGTTTAATTTGTATGGAAAAATATTTTTGGTCACTATGGGAAAAAAGGTTAAAAATGATATATTCCAAACTGATAAATTGTAACGAATGGCAACATTGTCTTTCAGCCAATATCTCATTAGCAGATCACTATTCACGTAGACTTGAATACGTCCGAAATGAACCATATAAATGAATTGAATCTATTTGATTTATTGAAATCCATTTCAATAAATTTTTCTAATCTTATAAAAAGAATTTCACATCATCAATCTCAAATCCTGTTTTTAATAAATGATATTTAGAATAACTGTGAATGAGCACTGATTTTTCCACATTTTTGAAATTCAGATCATGAGGCCCACATTCACGATATGGAGAAAAAGAAGTTTGAAATCTTGAGAGTAATCAAAAGTTGATTTCTAGGATCACGATTAGGCAAAGAAATAAAATATTCCCTTCGTGTGAAATTTAAATTTTTAATTTTTGAAAATCGAAATCTTGAAAATTCAAGATCCCTGAAAAATGAATAATTTATCAAAAAATTTATGAGGATAATCGGTTTTCTAGTCTTATTGTGATCCTTAAAATGAACTTTTGATCACTTTCTTACGTTAAAATCAGCAAAAATTTTCAACTCAAAGTTCAAAAAATGGGAATTTGGCGCTACATCAAAATTTCAAATCATAAGAAGTTCCATGATTCGAGTTTGTATTTCTAAACCTCTGTAATACTGAGTCAGCATTAGTTACAACAAAATAATCAATAATAATCTGGCATGTGAATAAAAATTTGGAACCAAATCTATCAAAAGAATTTTGATCGAAATCTAGTTAATATAAAGATGGGAATTTATGATTTTAACAATTTTCTTGATTTTCATTGGCTCATGTGTAATGCGTAGTTTGCGGACCAGACCACTTTTTCATTAAGAAATCGAATTCGATGAAGATATTTTGGAATGGGAAATCATTGTTTGAGAGGTGTTGATTAACCTCTGATTTTATCTGAGCAATAGAAGAATTCATAAAGAAAGGCGATGCCAGGTTTGTTAAAAGAATAGCGCTTTCTTTCGTGGCATACTCTTCAGAAACGATAAATAAGACTATACATACCATTCAAAGGAGATCAGACCAGCTCAATATACAAGAAAAAACTAAAGGAAAGATTCGACAAAACATTCCCAGACAAAACCCTAAGAATATTTTTCAAAACCACAAAAATTTTTTCAAACCAAACCAAAGATAAACTAGACCCATAGAAACAGACTCACGTTGTATATATGTTCAAATGTTTTTGCAATTCTGAGTACATAGGACATACCTATCGACGTCTTGAAGAAAGGATAAATGAACATCTATACACTGGGACGACATCGGTCAGAGAACACCTGACAGAATGTCCAGAAAAAGTTTCCCCATCAAAATTTGAAATCCTTTACAAACAACCAGGACAGATTTCAAGACAGCAGAGGCTCTTTTCATTGAAAAAGAAAAGCCAAACTTGTGTGTACAGAAAGTAGCTATCAAATCACTAGTCCTACCTCGAGGAACTTTAAAAACAATAGACACGAATGAAGAGACCAGAGAGAAATTAGCTACTTCCCAACCTTCAACCAGATCCAGACCAAGAAAAAGGAATATGGCGGAAGAAACCAAGATCAGAAAAAGATAACCAGATATTTCTCTCAAAATTAATACTTATAGAACTCAGATAATTAAACTCAAACCATTACTTTTCAAAATCCTGTTTAGCATGGTCTATTCCATTGAAAGACCGTATACAAATGTACAAAGAACCAGTATACACACGCACATGGTAACTCTCCCACCACCAAATGTACTCGCATAATACCAACACCAAGAAAACCGAGAAGTACCAAAAGAAGCACACACGCACTCACCTCTAAGGAGGTGAACAAAAAGAAGGGCCAATCAGATCAATTATCATCATTTCTTGTAATTTTTTTATATAAATCTGGCATGTAAAAGCTGAGGAGTATGCCACGAAATAAAGCGCTATTCTTTTAACAAACCTGGCATCGCCTTTCTTTATGAATGGGAAATTCATAAATTAGGATGGTCCAAGATCAGTTCGAAATAACGGTTTTTTTCAAAAAAAATAAATAAAAATAACCAAGGATAGCTTTAGGTTTTTCTACGTCCAATTTTTGCCCAAAATAGGCTTTGGAAACTATTGTGGGTGCCGGTATGGGTATTGGTAATTGAGAAGAGCAGGCATATTAGACTGGGACTTTATTAAGTTGGGTAAACCATAATAACTAACTCATGGGTAACAATATAAACAACAGATTAATATTACAAATCACAGAGTTCTTTTAAAGGAAGTACTTGGCGTATATTCAAAGATCACAACAGTAGGGGAACAGAGTAGCTTAACACTTGGAAATAAAATCAAAAATGCGCATTCATCCTAGGTATTTTTATCAAGTAATTCTCTCACTATACTAATTACATCTAGCGGCATTAAGAACCACTTGACTATATTTCTCAGAGTGATTAAGAATGAGAGACTTGTTAATGAAGTCTAGAAGTGATTTACAGACTTTGATATGTACCGCTGATATATAAGAAAATAATTATTGTGAAAGAAAATGCTTACGATCTCACAATCCCAGATTAACCCGTTCTTCTTTGAGAGCATTTTCACTGTGTGAAACTGAGATTTTTCATCTAAAAGCACTCCCCATCTTCATATTGACTACTAGGCTAGGGTGAAAATTTTTTTCCTTCGATCTTACTTTTCTGATAGAATTTAGTACTCATATTATGCATATTTTTAAATGTCATTGCCCATTTTTCCCACAATATCCCACGGGGATGATAAAACGCTGAAATTCACATTGAAGGCCCTCTTGACGATGGGATTACTAAAGCTAATTGATATGAAGTTGGGAATCAATGATTTTTACAGAAATCTCGATTTTTTCATCAAGAATTTGAATTTGTTGAAGATTTTTTGGAATCCTACTCATGTTGTCCACTTTTAACATTTGAAGAAAAAAATATATGGTCATTTTTCAAATTTCGATTTGGCGCAAAAATCCCATTTTTCGAACTATGAACTGAAAATTTTTATTGATTGATCGAGGTTTTTGTAAAAATCACAGATTTCCAACTTCATATCAATTAGCTTTATTTTGAAGGTAAAACTTGAGAATTTCATTAAATGGCCAAGATATTTCGGATTTTAGTGATCGCATAGTAAAAATTCATTGAAAATTGAATGGCGATTTGAAAAAATTCTGGATTTTTAACACTGAATGGTGATGCATTTTCGACATATGCTTCAATACAAAATAATAGCTTTATCAGAAAAGTTGGTACTAATATGAAGTTAAAAATTTCACCCTACCCTATTGACTACCATTTATTCTTTTCATGATGACTATTTAAACAAAAAGATCGAATTTGGTAATTCTCTAAGCGATCCACTGATTTAAATCCAACATAGCTTGGCATCTCTGCAGGATCCGTTAATTTCATGTGTAAGAAATTTATTTATCAAGATGAATACTCAACTCTCTGAGATGATACTGCAAAATATCTTTACATGTTCTTCACTGCCATTGTTCTTTTGTTTCTATCGATAGGATTTGTTTGTTTATCTTTAGACAAAACTGACATGTCTGATAGATCTCATACATATGAACATATGAAAAGCAACATGTTTATTTCTCTTGTTACCAAACAATTCTCTCGACTCCAAATCAATGAAATTTGCATCCTGATAAGCATTTTTCTTGACGAAACTGAATTATGAATCAAGAAGATTCATATATATATTCCTCAATAAATGCACATAAAAATTTGAAGAATTTCGGTTGAACAAAACTTTCAACGACCCAGACTTACATTTGAAGGCTAGAGGTAGATAAAACTTAAATACCGCTTGGATCAAGTGAATTCTGATAAAGGCTTAAAATATCAAAATTATGCCTTGATGTTTGTATGATTCGTGTTACTAGAGGTAGCAAGAAATAGTTTTTGGAATTCAAATTGCCACCATAGATTTTTCTCGCACAAAGCCGATTCTGCAGAAATTATTTACGATTAAAGATTACCGTCCAGTTGTTAGAATTGTTAAAAGATCTGGTTAACCAACATAGTATGCTGAGAGGCTCGAAACTCGGATAAAATTTCCGTTTTAAAGAAAAATGAATTTTTTTGACAAATTTTCACTAACTTAAGAGATATCTCAGCTAGCCGATTTTTTTTAATATCAGACTCGTGATCAGAATAAAATTCTACATCATCCTGACCAGAGTAGTGCTTCTAATGTGTCATGTATTTGTCGATGTTGTAGGTAATTCGTACTGAACTGCTAATTCGTACTCAAATATAAATTAGCAGGAATTGCTCTGGTAATTCGTACTGAAAGGGCAGAGGGGAATACATGGTATAGACCAAGTGTATGCTTAATAATTTCAGTGTCAATTAGCAAAGCAATCCCTGCTAATACGTACTGAAAATATTAAGCTTCGTATCTTTTAAGCAATTCAACCTTGGAGTTTCTGTACTCGATATGTGTTCTCCTTTTATACATGTTATTGTACTGACCCAAGTGGGGAAACTCTATCATTGATATGCATAATTTTAACTTCATTTATAATACAATAAATGTCCGAAATAGATAATCGAATGTAAAATTCACCCTCAACCCTATCAGATTCCAAGACAATGGAATTAGCAAAACTCTGATATATTAATCCAAGATTATAGAGAGATAGCTACAGGGAGGTTTCTTTCGTGGAGAAAATCAATAAAAAAGATTTAATATATTATATTTAGTATACATTCTTTGGTCTTTATTATTCTAATATTATTAGTATTAAATAAATAAAGATGAGGAAGAATAAATCTCGAATGAAATAAGCGTACTTTTCCATCAATGCTTTGGATGCCTAAAATAAGTGCAAACATGTCTATATGATATGGTATTTTACTTAACTCAAAATCAATCGATTTTAACACTTGAAGAAATCCCTATGAGAGAGATGGTATCAAATTCTTCAGAATAATAAATCACGAAAGGATTAGCTTACCAAAAACTTGGGATTTCCCAAAAGTCTCAGATTTATTTCCAGTACTGTGGATATTACAAAGCGAGAAATACCTCGGCCAATGAAATTCAATGAAATATTAAAATTATTCCTTGACCAATCAGATCAATCGTATTCAAAAGTAAGCCAGTAGTTTGTTGAAAAATTATTTGAAAGAAATAAGACAGCTTTGCTTTTCTCAGTTCAGATAATGTCAGATCGAAGTAATGCTGGATTTGATAAGACTGCCTCTCCATATCTATTGGTGGCTTCATGCATATTTGGAAGTATTCTCAACATCATTGTTATATCCTTGTTGTGGTTGAATTTCCTCCCGAAAAACTCATTCTGGCATCAGTTCAAGAGGAAAAATACACTGAAAAAATCAGAGAATATCCATAAATTTGATGCAGTAGCGGATACATTCATCCTGGCTCTGGCCATCAACGATTTATTGGCATGCCTTAGTGTCGTTCCCCTAACTGCCTACATGGATTTCCATGAAAAGTCACCTTCGTTTTTTCTCTGCAACCTGTTCTATTTCTTGTTGTTCTTCTTTCCAGCCTTTTCATCGCTAATGCTGTCCCTAATTGCTATTGACAGGTGCATTTTCCTCTGTTTTCCCTTTATCAAATGGTTTACAGTGAAAAAGGTCGTCATTATCACAATGATCCTGGTCGCTTTAAACACTATTTACAGTGGGACATTTGCTGTTAGCATACTTGAGAAAAAGTTTTTCATTGCTAATCAAACATGCGAGTCAAAGTCTACCCTTCTGGTCAATATCCTGAACAAACTCAATAATGGACTATTTCTTTTCCTAATTTTTATTGTGGCCGCATGCTATTTGTCAATATACTTTGTCCTACTCAGGACAAAAAGAAAACTGAAAGAAAACAAGACAGACAGTAGCACATTAACTGCCAAAAACAATAACGAAGCTATTTGTTCGGAAAATACCAAAGTTGATATTGTAATCGATATGAATAGTAAGAGTCGAAAAAAGAGTACCTTTCTATTCTTCATCGTTGTTTTTAGTTTCATCCTCTGTTACGGTATTGCCCTGGTCGGGATACAAATCGGAACAGATAATAAAATTATAACAAATTTATATCTTTTCATGCATGCTATAAATCCTTTAATTGATATAATCATGAATAGAAGATTCAGTCAAGATCTTCAGTTAATATTGAAAGGAAGGTGTTGTAAGAGACTCAACAAGACTGAAACGTACCCTGATATTCCGAGGAGGCGGGGACCGAAACTAGGACCCAATGAAAACGACTCTAAAACAACTGTTGCTGAATGTGTGGATGACTCAAAGGAGAATTTCATTTAACCCTTCAGTGCAGCACTAGAGACTATTCCATAACCTGCACAATTCAACAGAGGTTGTTGATTTATTTTATTTTTTGAAAGATAGAGAAGCCCTCTAATGTACAAAAGAATGAGGAAACTATTTTGGTTATTTAATAAAGAAAATATGTATTTTTTCAAACAAGTTAAATAACGCTTTTTTTCAATACAACATTGAAAACCGATTCTTATTTAAAAAGTTAAATCTTATTGTGATCTGAAGTAACACAAAAGTTTGTAGTTCTCTTGCATTGAAATAAACAAAAGGATTTTTATTTCTCCAGAAGGAAATCATTTCCCGGGTGCAGAACGACACTAAACTTTGTCAAATGAAACATAATGTTTAATAGATTTTTTTCAGACTTCTATACATGCATTCTACCTGAAGATATTCTTGGATTGCTAACCTGAAGTTAAGAACGAGCGAAAGATGTTTTTCTTCTCAAGATTACTTCAACTACTCTGTAGTTGAATCTTTATTAAATGTATTGGTGTTTGGTCTAGAGGGAATCGACAAATTTCCAAACATTAAGCACATTATAACGTCAGAGCAAATCCCCTATGAGAGATAGTTTTGTTTGATAGCTGGTCAATATTTTAAAAATAGTTCTTTCTATGATATTTTTCATGACAGTACTACTGGCTCGCTGATCATGTAGTAGCATGGGAAAACTAAAACTTGGTTAACGATCACGTTCCGAGGGATTTTCTTTTCATGTAGCCCTCAGAAGAAACGAAATTCTTCAAAGGTATTTATTATGTATCCAAATCCCCAGTGTTCTCTTGAGGGATATATTTGAAAAAAATTATTCTACTCATTACCAATTTCAAAATAAATGTATTAGTTCAAAGTTAGGGATGTATTTTTTTCGATCGGATGCATACTTTGGTCCAGGTATAAAAAGAAATTTTATCATCAAAGTAAACGCTTATTTCAGTAGTTTAAAATTTAATAATTCTTAAATAACTTGAGATCTATTGATGATTTGTAAAAAAAGTTTACTCTGGTCTCATAACATTTGAATTTATTGTATTTCTTTCAAAAAAGAACAAGACTAAAATGTATTCGAATGAGGTTAAACTTGAAGGAGCTGTCTACTAATCAAATACACTAAAACATGATCGTTCATTGATTTACAGAGAAATATATAAAATATAAAAAGGGGAATTAATTTTTATGACTATACTTTCTCTCTTTCCTATAGTGGATCAATTCTTTTTTCCTTAGCTAATCTCTGTAAGATCCTAAATTCTCAATATTGGATCATTTTGTATATCAGTTCAGTATATATATATGCATGTTTTATAGATATTCAACTTCCTGTATTTATTTTTAATTTAGAATAATAATTCAATTTTGAATAATTCAGATAAATTCTTGCTCAGACAAATCTATCCCTTCTTCAGTGGAGGTTTTGAGAAAACGAAGATTTCTAGAAGGTTTTGAGATTGAACCTAGTATATTTTTTAAATTTTATCAGCTCAGTATATATAACCTTAGAAATGACACTTGGGGTTACAAATAGACAGGAAAATCGATTTTCAATATTGAATTTTTAATGGACTTGTATGGAGATCTTGAATCATTAAATTTTATCAACTTTAAAGTCGTAAACTGATCAAGAATAATCGAAATTCAACTTTCACACAGTAAGGGAAAAATACTCAAGATCATTTTGAGCATACTCGTTTTGCTTGTCTAATAGTGACCTTTCTTATAAAAGAAACAACCAAAAGGTGTTGTCTAGAACTTATACCATGAAAGCTAATTTTTTCAAAAATCAGAAATTCTCTGTTTTCATTTTTTGTTTTAAATAATAATTTAATTTTCCAAATGCGATTGTTGATCAGCAATTTCTACTCTTTTGTGATTTCAATTTTGCCAAAATCTAGATTGGATTTCTTCTGGTAACATAGTAAATTCTCATCTTGATATTAACAAGATAAAGTTGAAAAAAAATTTTTTTGTTTTATTGGTTTATTCTCACATACATAAAAAAGATTATCTGCAAAAAAAAATTTTGGAAAGAACTGGTGTTATAAATCAAAATGAGTATAGAAGCCAGTGAATATTTTGTGATAGATAAATGATAATCTGAGTTATCTAGTGAAATGCATCAAGTTTCCAAAATTTTCTATTAAATCTCTTTATACCCAGATTATCATCTGTTCGTTTGAAGATTGACATTTTCTATTTTGGTTAGATTTCAATTCAACTGAATCCATTGATAGGCTGGAATGGAAACTTGGTATTCATATTTATTGAGCCTAGTTGATTTCAGATACAAAATTATTCTCAGATCCTTTCTATAAGAAAAAAATAGATTTTTTAAAATAGAAATGAAAAGTATTTTCATTGTAGAATAATCTGTATCAACTCGTGAATTGATATTTTTGTCAAGTTATAGTTATTTTTATTTGAAAAAATTACACAAAATGTATCAAATAATTACCTATTAAACGTAATAATATTGATCGTAATTTTACTTTTTCCAAAGACAATCACGTCTGGTGATTGCCAAGGTCATCATTTTGAAAAATGAGGATAATTTGCTAGAATAATCATACTGATTTCTGAATTTATCCAACGAAGAATTAAGGGATATCATCAAAAACTACATATAGGGGTAGGGGAATCTATTAAAACCTACATGATTTATTTAATGATTAATAAACATTTAACTCTTGAAAAATTAACCAATTTGATAAATCATTTATTTGTAATTAAGAGGATGGGTCATGTAAAGGGCCTCAAGAAATATGGCCTAAAAATTCATTTATATGCGCATAGAATATGCATTATTGGTTTTCTATATAAAAACTGATACTACTTGTAAGCTATTTTTGAGAGAACGATTTTCACCATCGAATTTTCTAGTAATTAATATACTACTTGTTAGCTATTTTCGAAAAAATGCATTTTCTTTGAATAAAATATTTAATCAAAATATTTATAATTTTCAAAACTCTAACTTTAAGATGCATTGAAAAAAACATGAACGATCCTAATCGATCAATTCAATATATAACACATATATGCACTGACAACTTTTTAACCCTTACCCCACAGCAGTTTTAAATATCACAGAATGTTTAGATTAAAAAGTATACCTCGAATTTAAAATATGCATTTTTGAGGCCATATAATGAAATTTGTATGTAGATTATGTAATTAATGGAACACATCATTTTGATAGTGATAACTAGCTATGTGGGAAGTGATAATATGTCGGAATATATAAACCATGTAAATTTTGTAAATATAAATGTAGGTCTTACCCCTATATGTAGTTTTTGATGATCTTCCAAGAACTATATATACGCTCGTTTTCTCGAACCTTCCTTATGAGTTTAGAAACCAACAATGAGATTCTTGATGAAGTTCGACAATATTACCATTCTTATATTTTGAGCGTTACCACATACAAGATATTGAATAGAGGAGAGATTTTAATGGATAGTTCTTGACAGATTTGTCAGATTTTCATCTCACATACTGAATGATGAAAACTCGAATTGAAAAAAGTACACTTTAACACATATAAATTCTGGCTTATCCATTATTATGATAAAAGTTTAAAATTCTAAAAGAAAAATGAAAACGCTCACATTGACCTGAAGATTAAAGCTGGTTAACGATTTGAGAAAATTGAAACATTGCGTTTTGTTCGATAAAAGACTAAATATTCTTTATATCACATAGGATATGGCTAGTTATGATGTTTAGATTTTTTCTTGTTCTTGGCTTTCGAATAAAGTTACACCTTCAACTTTATAGTCTCTGTTTGACGTTTAACAAAGAGAACTTCAAAGAAAATGCACATTTTTTTATTCTTTACATCAAATTGACAGATTGAACAAACAATCTCGAAGAAATATTCATTTTCTTTTGCTCATGCAACATCTGACTTTTCTTGGGCCAATTCAATGATGAAAATTTCACGAAATAAAGTGCATTATGATAAGATTAAAAGTAGATCATCCTATAAGCCTGACTGCTTAGTTTATTCAATTTTCAACTAAACACGGAACCCAGAAGAGTATCAACAATTGGAGGAACCAATCTCTGAAGAACATTTAAGTTTAGACTTTGAAATTTTTCACAAAATATAGTTTGATCTAATTGCTTCATGATTTTATGTCGTGTTTTTTCAAGAATGTCTGTAACAAGTTGATAAAATTGACCAAAAATAATGAAAATTGTTATTCCTATCAGACTCGAATTTATTTAAAATTAACCGTTTCGGTGTCGATTTTCCAATTTTTTTGAACCTTCGTAACTCTACCAGTTTGATAGGTTTCTGGATCAATTAAAGTTTAAAATTGAAGCCCACAATGTGAACTTGCATTGGCAATATTTCTGGCCAAATAACTTGGTATCTTCATAGCTAAATTTTGCTTTTTATAAAAATTGTGAAATAGTCTCAGCACCGAAAGGGTTAAATTGATGAGTTCAGATTACAAATCCTCATATTCTCACAGTATATATATTAGTCACTCTGAACAATGAACCAAACAGATATATATATATATCATACATTTGTCTATTCCTAGTTTAATATGATTTCTGATGCGTATAACAGACAAATTCCCTAAAGGCATAAGCGTAAATACAACGATCATCTTAGGGAAAGAGAATTAGCCTTTGATAATCAAGAGATTTCTCAGGATACTCTTCAAGATTTCTAAACTAAATGAAGCATAGTAACAGTTTACTTGCATCTAATAATACTACAGCAATCTGTTCATTGACTTTCAAGGGTCATAAATATTTTATTAAAAATATCTAAAGAAACTCTAGTGATGATCGGAACTTTCAAAGAGAGTAAAAATATTAAGTGTATTTAAAGATTGACTTGGATACTGTAATAAATATTGAAAATTACAAGTTTATTTAGATACTGAAAAGAGTTTATTGCTATCCTAGTTGTCTAATAGAATCAACACTTGATAACTAACCTTTGGTTTGCAGTTTAAGAAGATTAGAAGGCTTGGAAAAAGGCAAAATAAGAGGTAACCAAGATTTATTTGAATGATTGCTAGCCCTAGAAGAAACAGGTTGGTAAATTTTTAAATGTTTCTTACAAAGGTCAAATCGATAATGAAATAAAACTAAGAACCTTTTCGTGTTAAGTGTATGAATTGTTTCTTTTATAAAACTTTACAAGAACTAAATTATAAATGAAGTGAATTTATAGTTATCAAAGATTGATTTCAAAGCTACTTACTATATTGTTGATGTGAAGAATTTCAATTAGTTCATCGACAAATCTATGACAAAAAATTTTAATCTCAATAACGACTCATTTTATTATTGGGGTTCTTCTCTTAATTTTCCTCTTACTATCCTGAGAAAAATATTGAGTTTTTTTGTAAAAGTAATAAATACTAATCTTTCGATAAACTAGCTTGATTTGGTTCTTTGTAAAAATCATAAGCTTCCAACTACAGAATAGATCTGAGTCTCACAACGTTCAAGACCTGGGTTCGAATCCTGGCTATGGTGTACTGACGAGTCCTAATAAGGACGAAACGTGTCTACATCTGCCACTGTGAGTTGAATATTATTTGACTCTCTTATGGAATTGACACCTGTTTATCCGAATTCTAACATCTAGGTGTGAGAAGTTAGATTCACATGGATATAGTAATAACTAGAGCCTCAAAAAATAATACCTAAAAATAATTTTTTAAGATCTAAAAAATTTGAAAAGTATTATTTTTCGATTTTAAGGTATTATCTTATCGCTAATTTAGAACAAATATCTTACATGAGCTACTTATAAGTAAACAGAATAAAAATTTGAAAATCATTTCTCTACCTCAAAAATGAGGACTGAGTTCATTGATATGGATGAAATAAAATGCTTTTATAATGTATTATTTTAATACCTTATCTTCAAAATAATACATTTTAAGACCTTATAACTTTGAACCCTGATGAAATAGCAGAAAAATTATTAGTTAAAAATGGTTTTCATAACAGAGGGAATAGCTGGTTAAAATAAGCATTTTAATACTTTTTGAGATTCTAGTAATAACCAGTGACCACACATTGCTAGTAGGTTTAATGTCTAAAAACACTGTAATTTCTACATAGTGCTTATCTATTAAATCTTTCGATAAACTAGCTCGATTTAGTTCTTTGTAAAAATCATAAACTTCCAACTACAGAATAGATGAGAGTATTTTAAAGATTTTTTATCTCTCTTTCTTCCAGATATTTGAGTAACTGAAAAAAAACATTTATCAACTCAAAATAATACTTGATAACGGAGTTCCTTAAAGACAATCTGTTTGAATTTGTTCATTTCTGTTCAATTTTATTTTACCAGCTTATAAAATTTTTTTTGCTTTATCCACCAAATTTTTATTATCACGAACGTTTGTTCGTCATTAAGCTAAAAGGTATTGTTATGATAAGCATGGAATAAAAGTTTATGCAAAAGGAGGAAATTTGAAAAAGATAGTTTTTTACGAATTTCGAGAAATTATCATCGTGAAAAGATAATTATAAGGAACATTTAAGAACAGATAATGAGAATGATGATTATATTTTAGATATTGAACAAAATAAAAATAGCTGTATTAATTCAAATTGAATTGACAAAGAGAAATGAGGAGAAATCTCTGGAAAATTAATTTTATTAATTTATTCAATCTGATCACTTGAAGTTTTATTGCCAAATGCCTGGTAGTCAATGACAGTTGAATTGCCTTTTTTATCATTAACTTCTCGTTGACATGTGAATAATTTACAGAAGCCAGAGCAACAAGCACTCGATCGATAGCATAGATAACCATCTGAGACACATTTGGAGCAATTGCCCAGGGAAAAGATGTTCTTCTTACTGCAAATTAGGTTACTACAACATCGATCGAGTAATGTTCCCGAGCATAGCCGATTAACCTCCAAGCAATTATCTGAAAATATGATAATCTTAAATGTGTCAATTTACTATCTCTTGATGTCTGATTGCTTTTTGGGATATATCTAAGACAAGTTGATAGGAAAATGAAGAGACTATATATTGCTAGTAATTTGAACATTCCTTGTTCTGGACGAGTCCTGAATATCAAGACAAAGTTGATTCTGTGTAGAATGAAACTGTCTCAGAAAAGATTTTTATTTTTGACACACATTTTATACACATAAATAAGGTATTTACTATACGGATTAGTGATCTTACTTGTATGATCTTTTAATGTGTATCATTTAAATGCTTTTCAACACTCAAAAATCGCTAGAAACGTAGAAATATCTGCAGATTAATTGGTAATTATAAATGTCGATGGAAAAATTTCAAGTGAACAAATTTGAAGTAAATGTTTAAAGCAAAATGTTTATGGGGTTTAAAGACTGATAAAAGAGGATAACTTCATGAAAAGTCTACATGAGCATGTTCATTTTCAAGGAATCAGCTGATCAAAGTAAATCTCCTCTGTAAATTTAACAAATCCTTTTACAAAGAAATTTTAATTAAAGTATTTAATACATACATGGATTACCTACACTTTACTGTATTAGTTTTTTTTAATTAAGAATATATATTTGAAAATGTGAATTTAAAATTTTTCAAAAGCCTTGTTCATTTCAAGTCTACTGGTGACCAAGAGTGGTTAGAATGGTTGTTGTTGACGGGTCCGACAATCGCCATCGTGAGAATTTCGAAAAATACTTTTAAATTTTAAATATAAAACGTTCGAAGTTTTCTTATTTCATCTCAGAGTAAACATAAAAACCTAGCAAGGTCTTACTCATGTTATGACAAAACAATCATTTTGAAAGAGGAAAGAGTTTGGAAATATGAAGGTATGGTTTCACAAAGGGGAAAAGAAATCCTATAATAATTTATTCATAATTTCTTGGATAGGAAATATGGTGTGATGAATATATCAACAAGAATTTTTAATTTCAAATGATTGAACTAATTTAAATTTCTCTCTTTTTTTCATTTATTCATTCGAATTGGATTTGTTTCCCAGAAATACAGAAATATAGTCGGAATCTGGTTCAGATAATGATAAAATTGTGTGTTCATCACTAATTGAATAGACTTGTTAAATCTTTTCTCAAGAATTCTAAAAAAGTTTTATTTTTGGGCATATTCTTTCTTCTGAAACTTGTCTAAATAAAGGTTTAAATTCTAAAAAAACTTTTAAACACGTAACCTTCCTCACTTTTTTACTACTTGAGCTTGTGTATTAATCAACAAAGGTTACAAGGGAAGAACAAGTAATTGATTGTTAAAACATTCCTTGATATCAATCAATCGAGTTTTAAATCAAACATCTAACCAAACAGAGAAAATTAATCTTCAAGCTAACAGATGATATTCTGGATATATAAATCTTTTAATCAAAAGAAATACTTGGCACTTAGTCTGAGTCTAAAAATTATCATTCAACTAACCGAAGATTCAACTCAGACATTTCAGCCAACAGTTTGGAGACCCTAGTATAACTTATAGATGTAAGCTTGAGTATTTTGGTGATCGTTAAGAAAAATTATTGGCCCACATCCACAAATGCATCAAACTTGACAGTAGGAAACTAAAGTATATGCGAGACCAAAACTTGAATACTGACATGGAGTCTGGAACCCTGAATGAGACAAATGGTCCAGGAAAATCCATGTACAGCCTGCAATAGATTGACATGTCTTTTGTCATTGATTCTTTATGGCTTAGGAGAGAACTCAAAACTATAAAATCCTAATAAAACTCTCACCCTTGGCTAATTTTAATCGCCAAGGCTACAGTGTCCCAGAATTCGGTTATCTAAAAAAAGCATTTATTTAATGCTTCTATAGATAATTTATGTATTGAAAATTAAAAGTATAATTTCTCGTATAATCTTGAGTTCCCTTTCTTTTACACTAATGAGATGTACTAGTCTCTGGAGAATTATCCTTCTTTTTCGACGCTACATCCAGTTGAGAGTATGTCAGCCTACTCAGAACTATAAAGACAATTTGTTGAATCAAATTCTGTATAAATATTCAAAATATCGGAAGTTAAATACCAATAAATTTCGATTTATCTCTTTGGTTGATTAGGGTTTTACTGGTTCAGACAAAGATGGGGAAATCTAATTAGTTGATTGAAATAATCACCTTAGTGACCAGATATTTTGGGTTATTTATTCTTTATCCCCTTTATAAGGAATACTCAACTCATCCTTTATAGTTAGAATAGTTTCTCACAAGGCTGACGAAATAATTAATTAGAAATGAAGAATGGAAAGATTGGTGAAAAATAACTGAAACCGCATACAATTTCTAAAACTTCGTACTATTTCATTCTGATCATCAGAGTAGAATTTTTAACATATAATTTTATATATTTACGACTGTAACTTTTATAGCCTAAATGATGTTATTAAAGATCTAAAATTCACGAACAAGGTTTTCATTGATAGGCAACTATAAACCGGGTCAAAATGATAGCAAGATTAAATATAATTCATTATCTTTAAAATTAAATACTAATAATTTACAAAATTACTTCAAAGTAGACATATCAAAATCAGGTTCATTCCTATGAATATCATTAGTTAATCTCTCAGCGATTTCTTTAAATGATATCTTTTTAGTACGTGGTTCCCCACGATTACTCTGGAACTTTCTACGAAATCTCTTGAGTATCCTATTCATATGTTCTTGTCTAATACGCTTTTGGATTACGTCCACTAGCTTTTGAAAAAGCAAGTCTGTATTTTTGACAAGAAAGCATAGCAGATGTAAGAGTTCAAATATTGACAATAACGAAAAGCTTGAAATAAATCCCAAAACTCCGCAATACGTTGGCAGATATTTCCATAGACTGAATTTGTTCGGGTTGAACAGTAATTGTGATTCTCTTTTTGGACTGTAAGCATAGAGGATACTGATTTCTTTTGAGCTAGCCGTAAACTCTCTGACAGGAACGCCATTAATTTGAGAAAATTTGAAAATACTCTTATTATGAAGATCAAAGATGGTCTTGGTTTCATAGATTTTTGATCGTTCACAGAATTTTGGACAAAGGGCATTCTGGTGTGTGATGACCTCTGATTTTATTTCGTTCAGAACCTACAAGATTAAAAGTTGATTGTTACCTCTTCATCTGTAAATCTCTCGAGAAGGTCAAGACAACTCAACTTTGACGGATCATTGGCGCAAATCTTTTTATATTTAAAGAAATTCACCAGGTAATAGGGCAAAAGAATAACATGAGAATAGCAATCACATTTTAGAATAGCCAAGAGTTGACGATAGCCAGCAATGCAATTGGATCTTGTGTAGCCAGTGGAGAAGTAGGCTGAAAAGTTTCCTGTCTGCATTGCCCGTTTCGTATCAACCCATTGATGTTCCCGGAGGTGTTTTGAGCAGGGATTTGTTCTTGAATTTTCAAATTTCAAATTCTATGTCTAGATAAATTACAATAATTATCAAAGATAAAATTGATTCACTCACAGTTTGGGTGATTTTGAAAAAGGTATTCTTCCCAAGACGAATGCTGGAAGATACTGCATCAGTACCATAGCGTGAAAGATACGCGGGAAATCGGAGATATTTGTCTTTTGGATTAACAGTATCAAAGATTACCTTGAATCCTAATAACTTTTGATGTTTGTCTAAATTCTGAATGGAAATATCCTTAGTTAAAATGTAATAAATTTTGAAATATAATTTTTAAGGCGCTAGAGAATTTTTTTTCATGACTTGCATTCAATCTTTTGTTTGTGAATATGCTGATTAGGAATCTACAATCTTCAAAACTTTAGCTGGTAGATGTCAGGCGAATATTTGAATTCTACAGGTATGATTTATATTATTTTTCCTTTAATACCTTGGGAAATAAGACATCAAAACAAAAATTAGTTTTTTGAGAAAAAATCCAGTTTCTTTGAATTGGTATAAAACGTTTTAGACGAATGATGGAGCTAAGATTTTTGCGTAATCCAGAAGATTTCCCATCGAATGGATGATATACGAAGTATTTCCTAAAATGATATGCGATAAAAATAACCCAGTGGGACTATAAGGAATAAACAAAATTTCACAAAGATTATTTTAAATTATGATAAAAACTTGCATTAAGGGCCTCGGTGTTGTGGTCGTCCAATTTTGAGAAAATCTTTTCCGAAGAGTTCTGATAAAGAAACAATTTCCAGCCAAATTCCGGTCCAACTTGGCGTACAATTGACTGATTCAAGGTCGGCACAAACTGTAATGAATGAAAATTTCAATGCTTGATACTAGAAATTTACCTGATAACAAAATCCATAAGTCGGATGCTCAAGGGAATGTATGCCAGGTTTATCTGCAAGAAGATTTTCGTCTTCATCCTGGTTAATTTCCAATGGCTCATCGTTCCTCACCAAAAAGGATAGATTCCTAAATTTGTTGAATGATGGCAAGTTGGGTATTGACCGATCTTTGGCATGGTATCGTACGACTCTCTGGTGGAATTTCAGATTACAACTCTCTCCGTTTATTGTACAATGGACAATCTTGATTTGTGGCAAGTCTTGTTGAAGGATTTCTGATGGTATGTTGGGTATTTTAGATTTTAATTTGTAGTGAATATAGCCTTTGAAAAGATTAGAGTTCTCAACCGATTCCCTTGACAAGGAATTGACCATTTTTATTGACTTGAGTACATCATTTACGTGTATGTATTCCTCCCTAAATAGAAAAAAAATACCTACAGATCTCATTCTATAGCGTGGAATTAGATTTAATAGACAAGCTCGAATAAACTTGGTTCGTACCCCCCCCCCTCACTATGTAATCCTTATCCTCACAATAAAACTTAATTTTTCACACTCAATCTTACCATTTAAAACACCAGATGAACGGAAGATTAAAGGCACCATAAAATTCCTGTCTATAAAGTCAAAAGTTGACTGCCTCTCAGACTCATGATGTTTAAACAATCGAATTCTGTGGATATACCAAATAAATTTGATAATAGAATTTCATACACTGAAAAATAAGTAGAACAATTTAAGGGATTTTGAGTAGAAAATAGTGGTAAATTTTGTGGTATTCAAATCTTGTGTCACCAAAATTTTGGAGTTTTATTAAAATTTTTAATGAAAGAAAAAAATCTTTCAGCTGTCATAGCGCATATTTTAGAGAATAGTCCTTTTACTTGAAATTTTTAATTCTCAAGGAATATTTTCCAACATAGTTCAATGCTTCGAATCTAAGTTATCAATTTATTGGTCGTTTATTATAGTTGAGGAATGCTGAATCTGGTTTTGAGAATCACTCCATAATCGTGACAAAATTAAATTTTGATTTTTTGATCAATTTCCCTACTTGAAAGTCGATGAAATTTGATATTTCAAGATCCCTGAAAAATAACGAATTTATCAAAATTTTCATCATAATAATCGGTTTTCTAGTTTTTTTGTGATCCTAAAAATCAACTTTTGATCACTCTCTCGCATTGAAATCAACAAAAATTTTCAACGCAAAGTTCAAAAAATGGGAATTTGGCGCTACTTCAAGATTACAAATTTGCCGTATTTACAAAATTGATTTTTTCTAAATATTTTTTCTCCGTATCGTAAAAGAGGGCCTCATGAACTAGATTCCAAAAAATCTTTATCAAATTCGATTTCTTGATGAAAAAATTAAGAATTTTGTTAAAATCATAAATTCCCACCTTCATATTAACTAGGTGTATATCCTGACTAGTCCTTAAACTGTAACCTGATGAATTCATTCTCAGAAAGCAGAAAAATTGCAGAAAAGTCAGACAGAGCCGAGAAATCGTGATGTTACATCGAATTTTATATGAACTCACTCGAAATTGTCATCAATTACATCGGAGGATACAAGATAATTCGGACATATTGTCAATTTTGGTAAAAAAGCTTGGACGCCAGTAGAGGCGAGGTAAACATGTCCATCTTTAGTCAAATGAGTTTCTCTTATAAAAGTATACGCATAGTTTGCAAGGAAAAATAACAAAACTGTTGAGAGACATATTAGGACTTTGACAGAGATATTTTCTACATATAAAAGCAATTCGAACCCATGAATTGAGGAATATTTGAGGTTGTGTTTAAAATCAGCCTTAAACTTTTTCCAGTGTATTGGGTCATAGTTCTTGATGAGAGTAGTGAGTCGTTTATCGATTCTAGCGAAGAGAGACTTGGGTTTCTGCTTCTTGAAAGGGATATTCCTATGGAAGAAATTAAACTTTTTCAATGATGGTCGATTATTTGTCTCTACCAAGCTTGGCTCAAGTGATTGTATCATTTAAGAGAATTTGATTCAAAAAATTTGTTCAATGAATGAAAAACAAAAATAACACGAATATTCTCTATTGACTAGTAAGTAGCAACATGATTTTATTTTTCATATATTTCATCTGAACGTATATTTGATATGGAAGAAGATTTAGATGAGTCTGTACTGAAAACCTTGACGCTTCGCGGGTTATTGCTGTCATGAGTTGATTCCTTCGCATTACTTTGGATGATTTCCTTCTTCAAGTGTCTCAATGTTGTGTATGCTTTGATGAATTTGAAAATAAGATAGAATAAGTGAATAATCTCCACCAAATTAGCCAACGATACTCCCAGAAACAGATTGATTACACCGCCAATCTTGGCAATACGACTAAATTCAGTTAATTTTGACTCTTTGAAGAGATTGCTTCTATCGATTGGATTTATCTTTATAATTGCAATATGCGTACCAGAAATACTTTTTGTTTTATTCAATGAAACTCCATTAACATGGTCATACTGATATAAATCATGTTTATTCAGTTTCTGACGCTCAACATTGACTCTCTGGTTAGTTCTATAGCATAATTCTGGACATAATCTATCCTTGATTTCGTTTACGTTTATATTGTCGAATTCTTTCTCATAGAATTTATGTTCTACAATTTTCTTGAAAATCTATCAAGAATAAAAAAATTACACCTCAATAGTTTAAAAATCTGAAATATTTCCTTGGAAATGAATTATTCAATAGGCGTGGTAAGAAAATTGTTTCAGATGACAATTTTCTTGACAAGAGCAATTTCTAGAGGATATTATTACGGAAAAATCTTTCCAGAATATCTTGCAAGAAATAGATTTTAATACTTTCTTTTTAAAAGATAAAATAAAATTGATCAATGTATAGAATTAAATAATAAATATTATTTTTTTCAAATATTGGTCTTCCAGACGTTAAAATGACAATGTACTTGAGATATTTCTCATGTCTCGAGATATTTATAATTTGATTTGAAGATGAAGGAACTAATCCAATTTACCTTTGATAATTTTGACATAAAATAAATAAAAAAAGTAAATTGTCAAATATGAAAATTTCGAGAACATTATAAAATCTGGCCAATGATGAATACTTCACAGTCCAGAGAGCTTTTACACTCCTTTGCTCTCATGGTTGAATGAAAGCTATTGGCCAGATTTTATAATGTTCTCGAAATTTTCATATATATAAATATTTGGTCTGAAGAGAACCAACGAAAATAAAGCTTTATTCACCAAAAACTTCGTTTGTTCTTAACCCAAGCATGACTCTTAGTCAGGAACCTCAGGAAAATAATAAATTAGAATTTCACCTTCACAATTATGAGTGAAAGCCTATTTGAAGTGCAAGAAAAACTTACCAAGTTATTATTTTCACGTAGATACAGTCTCTGACATTTATCACTGAATTCATTCACAAAGCAATTTTTATCCGTAACAGCCATGTCAATATACTTTACTGGAAGGAATATAGATGGCGAAAAGCAATCACAGATTTTTATAATCATAATCTGGCGATAGATGGCAGCACAATTCGTCACCGAATACGGAGCAAAATGAACTGAGTTCTTATGCTGATGGATAAACTTTAGGTCGACGAGAACATAAAAATTCTTGGGATCAATACAGTCGAATTTGTTATTGGAATCTGAGATCAAATTCTCCTGGTAGATATGAAGGGAAATTTCCTCTCCATAGCCTAGATGGAATAAATTGGCATCTGGTCTTGCCCGATTTAATTGTGAAGGGATATAAACAAATTTATTAAAACGTATTCCATTATCGATTAAAATGTCAAATCCATGAATATTACTTGCTTCAATTTTCTCCTAAAATATAACATAATGAAAAGAATAATGCCATAGACTTTTTTCAGTCCTGTTTCCATATATAGAAATTTTACAAAAACTGCCATTTTGTTTAACCCTCGCCCTGGAAATGAAGTTCACAGAGACCCCATTTGTATTGATTTTCCTATGTCATTTTTGTCATTTCCAGGGCGAGGGTTTAAGAGTCGAATACTCTATGAAATTTTATAAAATTTGCTTAAAAAACATGAATAATTATCATCCTATAAGATAGAAAGAAAAAAGTAAGACCGTCTTGTTCAAGATTAAATTCTTAACAAAACTTTCCTGTGGCTATTCTACGCCCAGTTAATAAGCAGATGGGATCAATTTGATCAAGATTTTTTGGAATCTAGATCATGAGGCCCACTTTTACAATTTAAAGAAAAATTATTTTGAAAAAATCAACTTTTAAGGAAATTTGTGAAAATCATAAACGCCCATTTTCATATTAACTAGCTTTAGTTTTTTGAAGTCAAATTTAACAATTTATTTCGATAATTCTCAGCTTCAGCTCAATTTCAGTATCTAGACTCAACTTTGAAATATCCAAAAAAATTTAAAGAAATGTAAATCTTTTACAATAAACAGTGCTAATATTTAGACTGAATGCATCAGTGAAGTTATTAAACACTCACATTTACAAGACTCGATAGGGCAATACTATGGAGTCCTTTTGGCTGGGCAAAATTATCCAACTTTTTCAAAATTATCTCCGTCGTGAAACTCTTGTTCCCAGATGCCGTGGGTTTATTATGGTTAAACTTGATTGATTCAATTAATGAAAAATCTATTTACAATATAACACCGGCCAGATATGGGATGAAAGACTGAGAAAATCCCACGATTTCTCGACTTGAATTGTTCACTATTCTCATCTAGGTATTGTGACAAGTCAGATTCCGTTAGGAGTCTCTTTCTTTTATATTTGGCCATAGTTCTGAAATTTAATCAAGAAAAGATGAACAACAACTTACGCCCTATCAGTGAGGAGAAGCGGAGACTGCTCAATAAACTCAAGATTCTGGCAATTTTCATTATGTTGCTGGCAAAAGATTAGATCAATCATTGGCCTCTCCGACTGAATGATTCTTTCTTTCCAATTAATCAAGGTTATCTCTCGGACCACGTTGAATTTTTTAGCTTTGGATAGTTTCCTTAAATTTTAGTTCGTTCACTTTTACTTACTCTTCAAGTTGAATTGATCTATCGATTGAATTAGGACAGACCATGATCCTTGGATGTATTGGGCTCTCGTCCCCTGGCATTTTCGAGTAGACCAGTACATTTTCAATGGAAATCCTATCATTTAACAAGACAATCAAGCATAGAGATACACTAATCGACAAAATTATGGGTATAGAAACTCGAAGGTATTTGTTCTCAATCTTAGAAAGAATCTCAAAACAATGAATTGTTGAAAAGTTGAAGAAGAAATAAAACTCTCGTTTCAACTTGGCAATATGCCGATGGTACTTGGTATAATATGCTCGATGATGTGTCTCTCTAGCCCATTTCCTGAAAATCTGATGGATTTGTACGACATCAGTCAAGTCTCGCATTATTAAACGTAATTACTAACCCAGAAAAGTAATTTTCAACTTTCATTCATTAAAATTCACTCAAAGTAATTTAAGAAAACAATCATTCAATGGATCATACGATAAAGATTCACGTTATTTTATATATACGTACGTCTGAAAATCCACTTATTTGCATTTCAAAAATGTTTTAAAGTATTGAATACTGCTGACAATTCCAATTTCTCAATCTTTTATAAAAACCCAAGTGATGATAGCACTGCTCTGTGGATTAAAGAGAAATTCTTTATTAATACTATCAATCCAGATCTGTGTGTTCAAAAGAACCATACATATTCTCTCATACGACTTGGCCTATGTGAGCTTTTTCGCCCCTTTTTCCTCTTCATTTAGTTTTTTGGGTGTTTTTTCAGCTTCCATTTTCCTCTTTTTATGGAACTTGCTTCTTACTGTTTACATTCTAATACATTCATGTAGAATTTTATTATTTCAATGATTTTATAGATAATTTTCATTTTTAAAGTTACAGTCCTAATGAAGCTTTATGAAATGTACATTCAATGTTGATAAACTCCTTGTTTTTCAATACTGGAAAAAATTTTAGGAAATTAAACATTCATCAAATTTGAAACGAATTCCTTTGAGGAAAGCTTGTCAATCGTACAAAATTCAGCATCAGGAACTATTAGTTTTAGTATGCAGGTGTGAACGAGCCCAGAAATCAATAGTCATTGATTAGATTTTATAATTATTAAAGAATAGAAGGTGACACAGTATGATCTAAGGAAGAAAGAACTCAAAATTTGTTATTTTTGTTTTAAAAATCACAACATGGCGGCATTCTCATTCATACCGATTAGTATTTTTCATTCAATTTCAAATCAAATGTCAGAGACTTTCTCTTATTCATGCAACAAAAAACGTTAAACCATTCAGAATCCACTCGTTAAAAGGATTCAGAATCATAGTCTGAGACGAATGAAAAAGAAATTTATTCAACGAAAAATACTTACTCAGACAATGCGTTACTAAATCGCGAAAGAAGCTAATTTATCTTGGTTACTAGCAATGTTAATAACAGGCTCTTACTATTCCCTAGTTCAGTGTTTAGCACCTATCCCAACCTCACCCTTTAACGATCATTGATCATTGATTAAACTAACCTTTTCGCATAAGTAGATTTTTCAAATATTAAGAGAATCATTCTGATTGTTTAAGCTTCGATGGTGTCGATAACCTAGATTCAACCATCTTTTCTACTTATTCATGAGAGTTTTTAGCATTTCTCTCATCTATCTAGGACGTCTGGAACGAAGAAAAACTAGGAAGTCATGGAATAAGAACATGAATAATATATATGTTTGTATTATATAATCTTTTTTTATTGGGATTCTATAGAATAAAGCAACTAACTTTGTTTTTTTTTAATAATGATGATAATGACGGAAAAATGAAAATAAAATGCAGCAAAAATAGACAATAAACTTTTGAGGTCATGTATTTTTTGAATTTTTCTATATTCTGATGCAAACAAGTTAATGCATAGGAGTAAAAGGGATCATTAATTAGTTTTGTTTCTCTTGAAATTGATAAAAATTCGAAATAAAATAGATCGGTTGTACATTTGAAAATAGGAAAGAAGGGTTGAGAGTAGATTACTCTCCCATATACATTCTTAGCAAAATCACAAATTCATTCTGAATATTACACGTGTCATTCTCTGTCAGTTTCACTTCTCGTTTGAGCCAATCAAAATTAGTTCTCATCTGTGATTGGTCAATATATAATTATATTTGATAATAATCTGTTCTGGTCGATGAATTTGTCTATATCTCTGTTTTTATTCTTGTAAATACTCAGGGAGAAAAAAGTTGTGACTTTTTACGTAACGGTTGGGTTATGTACAATCGGCGAAAAGAAGAAATAAAGGAAAAAAATATCATAAAGAGCTCTCTTTTCTATACAATGTTTAGTTGAGATGCTTTGTCTTTACTATTCTTTTTATATCCATCTAGGTGTGTGTATGATGTAATAATATTTGAATACTATCTCCTTCAAGTGTGAATTATAGATTCAAGGTTTTGGCAAATTTTCCTCCCGACGTTGAAGAATTTCTTCAACCCTTTCAGGAATCATTTTATCAATCTGTTGTAAAGGTGTCTTGAGGACAAGTGGATCTCTGATACGCTCCAAATCTGATTGTAGAAGGGCAACTTCATCACAGAGCCTGTTGTACTTGTCGACATCAAACTTTTTTTTGTTTGCAGCCTTGTAAAAGTATTTGAGATACTGTCTATCGAAAACTTGTGGGAAGCAATATTCCTGCGAAAAAAATCATGATTACTGAATGATTTTTATAACTTATTCTCAATCAAATAGTAATAATTCTTAAATTTTGATTGGTCACTTGTTCTTTTTGTTTATAATAAATCTTACTTGGTTTAAAACCTAAACTATAGTTAAGTTTTAAGGGAAAACTCAAAATTTAAATAGAACAGATTTCAATAGAATTTGGTCTCACCTGTCTTGTGACGACATAATAGGCGAATGCTGCCATGGCTGTACCATAACCAACGAAATAAGTGACAGGTTCCATAATGTCCCAGGAATATTCCCACCAGGTAAGTCTGGCTAATAGGCCAAACTGGAAACCCATAGCGCCAAGGCCAGCCCATGTTAGGAATTTTGTCTTTCTAGCAGCTACAACAGCCAAGTCTTCTCTTTTCTACATCAAGAGATAAAGATATAAATTTATTGATATCAAAATAATTTATGTCATTCAACTAATTCTAAGGTGCAGTAAGAAACTAGCCAGAATGCACTTGATTCCGTTAAAGAATGTAACAGATTTGAAAAGTTTTAATATTTTCTTGATTTTGATGTAAATTAGGTTCATCTTACAAAACTCTGATTGCTACAGGTGGTCTGGAACACATTTGGACGTATCATCTTCTTTTATTTTTATCAAAACGGAAAATTTTGATTTAATCGTATGATTCATTTTCTACTGTTGTAAACTCTGATTCTAAATTCCTATGCTCTTTTCAAACACTCTAGACTCCCAGTTTCCTTTGAAAGACTGAGATCAAATGATTTAAAATTTATCCTGTCTACTCTATTTAATTTTTCAAGATTTTTCAGGACCATCAATGGACAAAGAAACGAGTTATCACCATTCAATTTTCTATTGTGATCCTGAAAAAAAAGTCTGATTCCCCTTACACCTTTGAATCAACAAAAAATTTTGAACTCAAAAATGGAAAAGTCGCGCCATCACAAAAATTTGAATGTCTAAAATATTTTTCTGAATTTTTGAAAGTGTGCCTTTTGAATAGGTTTGGGATTACAGAAATGTAAGCCAATTGTTGTTAATTTGAAAATCCCCAATCAATCGTTGCTCATAGAAGTTAGCAAGATACAGAATGGTAGTCAACGAGATAAACTTATTCCGGGAGAGAGTAGAATTTATCAGAGCATTCTCCATAATATTTGAGCATGGATGATAAATAAAAATTAATTTTTATGCAAATTTCCACTCAAGCCGACACTGGAAAGGAATCTAACGATCCATCTTGTATTATTCTTTTTTTCCAGACTACCCATTCTTTATTCTAAAAACGATAGATTTAAATTTTTTCCCCTAAGCAGAAATTGCTCTCTGATAATTCTCCTGACATACCGTATGTGGGGTAGGACGTGAGAGAAGAAAGAAGACAGTCATAATAATTTATATGCTGGGAGTGAGAAAGATGAAATTGACAGCTTTCATTTTCAAAATAATAAAAATTCTTTTCTTTAAAAAAAATGCTCTTTACATTGATAATTATGAGCAGAGATGAGTTTTCTATCTTGAGTCTTGTAGTAGAAACAGAGCTTCAAACAAAGGTAAGCTCTTTTCAATGTTTTAAGAGTGTAGTTTCAAAATTTTTTATATAATTCAAACAGAAAACTAGGAGTTTTTATTATCATGAAATATAATACACTAAACTTCCTAGAAAATGTATTATCCGAAAAATAATCGATCGAAATATTTCTGCCTGATTACTCATGAGTACGACCATTAATTTTCAAAAATATTTTTAGAACCTCGTGTGTTCTGAAGCGCCAAATAAGGCTTGAACTTCACAATAAAATTATAAAAATTTGTATTTTGGCTAATATCGCTATGCTCTTGCCTCTAAACCTTTTTCCATTAATCTAGCTCCATTAATAAGCGAAATATATTTTTTTCGTTCTACATCAATAAAAATAACTCCATCCGATGCAGAATGAAAAGTTGTTTCACTTGCCTAAATTTTATGCATCAATATCATAATCGGTGAAAACTAGACGAGTTCAAAGTTGATATGATCGGGATATTTGTTTTCGAATGAAAATCGATAAAATTCCATTTTTAATCTGACTTTAGTTATGGACCCCCGTTTTTTCTTACCGATGACGTCATATCATGTAAGCTTTGCCATGTTGGGAGACCCCCGTTCTTATTCTAATAATGAAGGATGTTGAATAATTATAATGTTGGCAGATCCCTATCCTTACAATAAGAACGGGGGTCTCCCAACATGGCAAAGCTTACATGATATGACGTCATCGGTAAGAAAAAACGGGGGTCCATAACTAAAGTCAGATTAAAAATGGAATTTTATCGATTTTCATTCGAAAACAAATATCCCGATCATATCAACTTTGAACTCGTCTAGTTTTCACCGATTATGATATTGATGCATAAAATTTAGGCAAGTGAAACAACTTTTCATTCTGCATCGGATGGAGTTATTTTTATTGATGTAGAACGAAAAAAATATATTTCGCTTATTAATGGAGCTAGATTAATGGAAAAAGGTTTAGAGGCAAGAGCATAGCGATATTAGCCAAAATACAAATTTTTATAATTTTATTGTGAAGTTCAAGCCTTATTTGGCGCTTCAGAACACACGAGGTTCTAAAAATATTTTTGAAAATTAATGGTCGTACTCATGAGTAATCAGGCAGAAATATTTCGATCGATTATTTTTCGGATAATACATTTTCTAGGAAGTTTAGTGTAATTATATGAGTGATGATCGACCATTTAAAATGAATTTCGGGAATGTATTGCTTTCCCTACTAAGTAAACATAGTGAGGAAGATACGTATCAAGCTTATCTAAAGAGGATTTAATTTGAATATTATTTCACAAGTTCGTAGAAACATTTTATCATTAAATAACCTGAATTTAGATTAGATTGTATGCTCTTTTCTTTGATGATACATCTTGAGAAAAAGATTATTTCGAGTTGATTTGCCTCAAAAGAATTACAAATCGTTACGATTGAAAGAAAATTTACTAAAACAAAAGAGATTCCAATATACATTAGATATTACTCTGTAAATACTCTGATCTGATTGGTTCTTCTCATGGGTTAGTGCGTATTTTATCAAAAGTGAAAATTAATCAAGATCCAGAATAGAAATTTGAAAATCATTTTTAAACTTTTATCCAAAATCCTCTGATAATAATAATTATTATGGCTTTATCTACACATTCTAGCAAAATATTAAATTTTGACAGTATCAGATCGAAATAAAAAAATTCTGAAAATTGCATGAGAAATGTTGAAGCTTCTATATCATTAGTTATACACGGATTTTTGTATATTTTATCATTTAAGATCTCAATGAAATTTGAGCAGAGTGCAAAGATGGAAAAAATGTAATTTCCAACCAAGTAGCCAGTAAGTAGCCATGGATAAATTAGTCTCAATTGTAGTGGGAACTTTTCAATACAGTACTCGAGAAAAACTTTTTTCAATTATCCTGAATCGTAGAAATCCCGTTCAATCTGATTACGGATCATCCTCTGAAATTCGGATGGGCAAGGAGGAATCTGAGAAAAGAATTCACTCTCACGCAAAATAGTAGAGAGAGAGGAGGGAAAAAAGATTGATCCTGGCTAGTACAATGAAGAGAATGCAGAAATAAATTAAAAACTGGAATGAAGGAAATTGTGTACGTTTCTTGATTAATTACGATACTCAAATATCTACAGATTACGGAAAGATATAGAGATGATAATGAATCCACGAGAAAATGGAATTTTTATTTCCTCTCAGAAATGATCTCTGCCACATCAGAATGATTTGTTTGTTATAAATATTTTCATAGACTTCATTCAGATGCAATAGAATCATATTCGTTTCATTGTATTCTGAGACCAGAGACTTTTGAGAAAGACATGACAGCAATCTGAAGAACTACTCTGTTGAAAACTTGGATTCATTCGTCAGTATTTCTTAATTTTTTTTCTAAAAAGTAATGAGATTTTTAGCTTTGGCGATGCCTGAGAATACAAAAGATTGAGCATACTCTTCAGTTTTTACATGCCAGATTTTACAATGAGTTACTAGGGAGATTTTGATTGGTCAGCCTTCTATAGGTCGTTTGGAATTCTAAGACTTTCTTTCGCAATTTCTTAATTATATATTGACCATCCTATGAATTTGGCCACTCTAGGAATTGAACTCAGTAACATGTATCTAAAGTTGGTTGATATGAAGTTGGGAATCTATGATTTTTCAAGAATTCGAATTTTTTTAAACGATTTTTTGGAATCCTTATCAACTTTCCTGCTTTGACCATTTCGAATTCTTGATGAAAAAATCGAGATTTTTGTAAAAATCATAGATTTCCAACTTCATATCAATTAGCTTTAGATGGTTTGGTAACAAAAAAATCTGTCATGAGGAGAAAATCAAGAAGAGTTTTGTTAATCAACAAAGGATTCATTTTTCCAGCGATAAGCTAGTTCGCATTGGGTGAAAATAGAAAGATCCATAGGGGGGGCATGTGTAGGGGATTTTATTGGATTCAAAAAAGATGTTACACGTTGATTTCTTGATGAAGAAAAACAAACATGATAAAATCCATATTCTACATGTTCTACATGTTCCAATATAATAGGCAATTATAATTTTTCCATGATTTATTGCTATAATGTCTAGGTGATATTAAAAAATGAATAGATGCAACCTTACTAAACCTAGTTAGTTTATGATTTTTACAAAATTCTCAATTTCCACATTAGGAAATCGATTAATGTAGACTAATATGTTGGCGTCTAGATTATGGGACCCACTTTCGACATAGGAATAAGAAAAAGAAATTTTCAAGCTGATTTTTAGGATCAGGATTATTCAAATAAATCCAATGGAGTGAGAGTTAAATTTTGATTTCTTTTTACTGCTTGAAAATTAGGGAAATTTGGAATATGCCAAAATTTTCTTAAAAAAACAGTCTTACAAATCAGACTTTATTTTTTCAACTCAATGATATTATCACTTTTGTAGATATATCCTTGTTAAAAATTCTACAATTTTTTGCAGTGCTTTGCCCTTCAATAGAGAAAAACATCAATTAGAATTAGAAAGACAGAAATGACATCATTTTGTTTAGGAATAAATTCTTAACAAAAGAGTAGAGGAAAACTTTTCCTTGACACTTCTAGTTTCTTGGCTATTTTAAGTTAAAGATGAAAATTTACCTATTTCCTAAACTTCAACTAAATTTAATGCCTATTTTTAAGCACCTTGTACGAAAGAAATCTACCTCAATTAGGATACAGTGGTATTTTATAAGAGTTTCAAGGTCTCATGAATTATGCCAAATTGATAATGAGAGGACTCTCGGGAGCTTAGTCAACGTCATAGAGATGAAATAAAAGTCTAGAAAATGAACGATTAATTGTACAGTGCAAAAACGCTGACAATCAGTGCGTACACTTTACTGACTTTCCACATATATAGCATACATAATTCTTGTCATAAATGATCTGTAGTTGACAAGATTTAAATTGGAAATTTTCCCTACGTTGTTTATATGTATGATCGAACAGATATTTGTTTGATATTCACTCTGTAAGAGGAGCATTGTTATACTTGGAAGGAAAAGAAAATGTTATCAGATGCCATTTCCGTACAGACTATTTAAAATCATCTTCAGGGAGAGGTTTTTAAAAGGTCATTTACTTTTCCGTAATACATGATAGACGTAATGATTACACAACAGAAAGGATTATTTTGAATATTTTACCAACGTTAGAAAAACAACATAAAATCTAAGAATTTCTCTATCTCAAAGTCTGCCTTGATAAAAGTTTCGCTTTAAATAAACTTTATGGGTAAAATTGCTTTTTCGGAATAGCTTGGTTGAAGCAAGACTAACAATTGAATTATTTCTCTGAGTAGAAATTTGGTCTCTAGTGATTTTGGCACTTTCAGCTTGTTTTTTATGCGGGAAAATAGACTTTTGTTCTCAACTTTTTTTGATATTTGATGGGAAGTCTCGGTGAAGTAGAAATTTTGCAACTTCATTTTAGTTTAACCTCCTGAGATTTGATGAACGTTTTTGATACAACTATACAAAAGAAATTACATTCAACCTACTGGCAAAGCGTGTCCATGACTAAGTTACTTGATCCCTTGAAATCTAACCTGACCGACATTGTCTTCACACACCTTTTCGATTTCGGCGTTATGTCCTCAGTAAAACTCTTCAGTAAAACATGGCTTAATAATGACTCGGTCGAGGTATTTGAAATTTTAACAGGACTATTAATATATCTATTTTACAAAATGATTCAAAAATATAAAATTTTAATTTATTTTTATAAAAAAACCAAGCAGATTCTCAAAGAATGATCATTTTTTGGAGTGTCTCTTAATACTTTTCAACTATAGATTGGGAATATCCACTCATTTTTTTAGAGTAAGCACTCTGTTGCATGTTCTAGTTAAATATTTCGTAACATGAATAGCCTAATTTACTACCAAAATCAAGAATAGTCTGGCTATTTTCCCTAGTAAAATTATTAAAGTATCTCTCAATTTTGTAAAGCTACACTAAGCCGATAATCCGAATTCCGTATAGATCTTCATCAAGATAAGCAACAGATCAAAATAATGGACAAAAATTTGAATGGACTCACCTTGGCGAGAGGTTCCAATTCCCCCTGTATAACTTCGATTCTCTTTTTCAACTCTAGTTCACGATCCTTCAGATAGGCGTCAACATTGAGGGTACTGTAGAGTTGGGATACTAACGACCTTGTCTCGTCTATTGTCGCTGATTCTTCAACCCTCTTATTTTGCACTATTAGTGGAAATAAAATGTATAAGATGTTTTGTTACTGATACTTTCATACTTGCAGTTGAAAATCGTTTCACCATGTGCTAGTTAGGTTTTAAAGGAAAACTAATCAGTCGTAGAGATAGTCGTGGTGTGAAATTCTTTCTTACAAATACACTCATCACATGTCTTTATAAATTGGTTCATTAAGGAAAAAGATTAAATCTCCATATGAAAAGATACCCTCCCTGATTATAATTATAACCAATTTCAATAAATATTAGTAAAAGTAGATTTAATTGGAATATACCCAACCTTCTTCTAAAGCCTCCTCCAGACATTTCGGTACTTAAAAAGTCAAGTATCTTTTTCAGTAGCATGAGACGCTTGTACTGTGAACTCTATTCAATTCTATATGAGTTCTGAAAAAAACCACTCAAGATTAAATAAACCTTTTAAGTATTCAGATGACTTTTAGAAAAATCAAGCTTGAAAAACCTGAAATTAACCTTCATCGATAATTTATGAGTATTTTTTCTAATCATTGCAACCAGTTATCCCTTATTTTGATTTCACCAATATTGCCATAGGTTTGTACCAATTTATACACAGCCTCATTAATTATTCTTTTCCTCAAATGATTTTGACCATTGATCTTAGCATTTTCGAAATCGAAAATTTGCCTCTTCCCTGTGTGGTATATTAATTTGGAATTATAATTACCCTTGGAAACTGAAACGTCTGGAAGAGGCTTTGCAAAAAATGGTTCAAAATAAAATTCAATCATCAATAAATAAGTTTTTAGGAGTCCCTGAGTACAAGTACGACTCAAGAACATCCTATCCCTTTTACCGAGATTCTTAGAAATCAAACAATGTAATTATTTCATAGATATATTTCTCTCAGATATAAAGAGAGGTGTGTATATTTTCAGTCCTAAAAGGATCGATAACTGAAAACGAACGTGAAAATATAGAATTAAAAATGAACGAAATACACCTAGGAAAAGAAAATAAATTTTCCTGGAACCAGTAGATTAAACAAAGTTTTTCTATTTGTTTCTAATAAAATAAATGGAAAAGATTAAAGGAAAATAGGGTAGACAAGACACTTTAAATTCGTCTTTTACCAGTAAACACGCTATACTCAGTCAGAGTTTGAAATGTTATTTTTCTAAAAGGTTCCAATTAAAGAACTATATTTATTAGTTTTTTATTTTATTCTCTAAACTCATCATGAAAATCTAAATGATCAAAATGAGAGTTGAGCTTCTAATCGTTGGAATATACCGGAAGTGAGAAAAAAATATTCCGTCATAACTTGAGAATGCGAAAACATTATTCTGTCTGGCATAAAGTGTGTCATAGACTTTTCAGTATTGGTAAATGATATGATGCCAGATAAAAAAAAATATATTTAATTTCCTGATATATTTAATTAATGCTCTTGCTCTACTTATCAATACAAGGATTATTGGATATAGAAAAGAAATCAGATAACAATACAATTTACAAATACAATCCCAATTATCAGGTTATCTATATATTAATTACAATGCCAGGCGAAGTATGAAACATCAAGAATATGCTGCTAAATCAATGAGAAAAGATCTGAAATGAGAAATTCTATTTTGACTTGAGTTTAGCTGATTTATTTTGAATCAAAAGTCCTTTTTCTATATTTTGAAAAAAGATGTTACCATTTTTGTTGAAAATATCTAGATAATAAATTTTCAATAAAAATGGCAAAAATTTTCTAAATAACAAATAGTTTTTTTGCCATTCTCAGTGTAACCGTGGGAGTTTTGAAAACAAGGTTTTATGATCAATAATCACGAGACGATATTACCTAGTAAGCCATAATAAATAATAGTAATAAATAAGGCCTTGGAAAAGAAGAAATTGTCAAAAGAGGTTGGCTACAATGTCAATATTTTTCAATGGGTTGGAAAAAATTAACCTAATTGACACGAAGATGATGAGAATTCACTTTGTTCACAAGAAACTCAATATTTTTCTCCCGATAGGTAGGAATACAAATAGAATCCTATAGAATCAGAACCAAAATAAATCTTGCGCGAATTTCATATTAAACTTAAACAAAAGAAAATTAAATATTTCTATAAAAAAGCTGTATCTGGTTAATTTACTGCAGCCTGTTATAGATAATGACAAAATTGCTTTCAATGATTAATATATTGTGAAAATTAAGCTAAAATTGATAGTAATTCATGAGAAACTTTATCTATAAAAACATTAAATTATTATTAAGTTATTTTTCTGAAATTAAGTTAAAATATTTTGGCGCAAGATTTAAATTTATAAGAACCATTCTGAAAAAAGAATTCTACAGGATCCTAAACACAAATCAATTTTGAGCCAAAATGTTGTTGTTAAATTTTTAAAAAATCAGAAAAAAATGAATCTGGCCAAAATAAGGCCATTTTTTGAATTTCCAATTTCCCACTTTTTCAATCTTTTATTTATTTCGAAAATTTAAAGGAATCTAATACTAATACAATTTCGAAACTAATAAAATTTTGTGCTCAATCGTTGAAAAAGTGGAAATTTGGCGCATTTTCGAAATATAAAAGATGCCTTATTTCAACAACCGATGGAATCATTTCATCATCGAATTCAAAAAATAGATTTTTTTCAGAATATCCGGAGAAAAAGATGGATTTTTTTGTAAAAATAGTAAATTTTAATCCTCATGTCTATTCAATAACAAAATTTATTACTGAAAAGACAGGAGTGTACTCTATTTTATTAAATGGGAGAAAACTTTATAAAATTATAAAAGAACACAAACTTATATATTCTTATTGTAACAGACATTGCTAGGGGAGAAAGGAAATCCAAATTTTTTATAACGACAAATAAATCTTAATTAGTCTTTATATTTAAAGAGATTAGTTTGTTCTCCATGATAATAGAAGAAGATATTTTTGTATTATAATACTGATGAAAAACAAGGCTATGTATAGAAATTTGTTATTGCATTTCCATGCTTGATTACCTTGTTATAAAAAATAAAATGTATTTTATGAAAATGAATTCATTTGTAAATTTTCTTTTGGCTCTTTCTAGCCGATCGGTTATTAAAGTCTAAGACCATATGTATATTTTTTATCGGGTTCAGTTATCAATGATCAGTTATCTGTGAAATTCTGAAATTACTAAAACACACCAGTACATTTTGTGATAAAAGTTAACAGGTTAAATTCGCCTCTATCTTTTCTCATCATCCCGATCAAGAAAGATTGTACTGAACACTGTCAGTTAACAGGCTCAAAAATATCTAATCAAGATGCTTAAAATCACTGATTATTACTAATCGTTATGTATGTTCGATTTAAGTTAATTATTATATTATTACTTTCAAGTAGTTATCAAAGAATTCGAGATTTATGACTTTTTTCACTTACACTATATTGGAAATGATTATGAGAAAAATAAGTTTTGGACCATATGTTTTATTTTTCTGAAGAGTCCATTCTGAGATTCTGACTCGAGGCTAGAAATCGATAATTTTCTAAACTATTATGTATGTTTGATGATATCTGAGTAACTATATGCAATAATCTGATTGAATGGATAAATATCCTAAACAATCTTTGAGTCAATCAACTGTAAATTAATAGATAGTCACATTTTAATTATTAGATTCTCGACTGTATTATGATGAACAGGCAAAATGGAAAGAGCATATTTATTGATAATTCTTTATGCAATAAAAATGTAGAATTGAAATAGAAAATATCGATTATAAGAATAAATGAAGGAGGAATAAGTGAAGAACTTTCTACTCAAACTAGGCTTCAATAGGTAAATTCAATCACTATACTGAGCCGTTTGAACGGTAGAGTTTTGAAAGAATCAATTCAGATCGGATATACTTATGAATAGCTATTCTTAAGAAATGAATGTGCAATGAAATAGACCCATGGGAAGTTGAAATTTAAAAAAATTCCCCAATTTCTGAAGCGAACTTCTCTGATCAAATTAGAATTCCAAATCAAATATTCAATCGCCTGTTCAATATCTTGGTTTAGAAAAATAATTTAAGAGCCAAATATGCCTATTTAACCTCTATTATCTTCTAAATGATAAGTTGGCTCTCAAAAAGGAATCCAGATTCGGAATCAGTGTAATTATTTTGGTTAGGTTACAAGTTTTCTAGTTTGTGCGATGAAAAAATAACAATTTGGGACGTGAAGGGTTAATATGAAGGTTGACATGAAGATTGAAATTACCAATTTTTTTACAAAAGACCTTTTTCTCCGTAAAGTTAGGATTAAAATTATTTTTTGAATTCCCCAACGAAATGAGCTCATGGGTTGTTAGAATATAAAAATTTCCCGAAAAAAATTCAAACTGGCCATATTTTGATTTTAAAAAATCCGGCAAATTTCCACTTTTTCAACGTTTGAGCTCACAATATTTTATCGAGTTGCAGCGATAAGATACCGTTTGCTTCACAGAAATTCTTCATCATTGTGGGAAATCGAGTAAATTTCAAATTTCACGAATGAAATCAAATTTTTTCTTTGAAAGGATTACCCTACGTAAACTTTTCTGATCAGAAAATGGCCTAATATAGGCCAGATTGAATTATTTAGACCTATATTTTGTTCCAGCAACTCATGGGCTCTTCAAAGGGGAATTTAAAAAATAATTTTATTCCTAACTATCGTGAGAAGAAAAAAGGTCTTTTGTAAAAATTGTCAACTTTAGCTTTATATTAAAAACATTTTTGAACGATAATATTGACGAACCTCATCAAGAATATTGTCGTTTGGTTCTAAACTCATGAGGATAGTTAGAGAAAACTAGCGTATATTTGAGTGATAAACGTTATATTTCCCCTGGTCTCTTCAGACTCTACCACGGTAACATTTAAATAATATTAAAGCTAATTGATATGAAGTTGGGAATCAATGATTTTTACAGAAATCTCGATTTTTTCATCAAGAATTCGAATTTGTTAAAGATTTTTCGGAATCCTACTCATGTTGCCCACTTTTACCAATTGAGGAAAAAAAATCTGAAAAAATATTATTTTTATGAAAAATAAGGTCATTTTTCAAATATCTATTTGGCGCCAAAATCCCATTTTTTCGAACTTTGAGCTGAAGATTTTTATAGATTCCCAACTTCATATCAACCAACTTTACAATGCAAAATATTCCCTGGCTTCCATTGGTCCATTTCGTGATTGTATGTTAGCCCTCACTAGGGGAGGGAGGAAAAAGGGAGTTGTCAACGTGAAAGACTCTGCTCACAATTAATTATTTCTGCCTTTTCATAAACTGGTCTAGTGATGACTAAAATACAATCACGAAAAAGACCAATGGAAGCCAGGAAATATTTTGCATTGTAATAGTATTTAAATGTTACCGGGGTAGAGTCTGAAGAGACCCGGGGAAATATAACGTTTATCACTCAAATATACGCTAGTTTTCTCTAACCATCCTCATGAGTTTAGAATCAAACGAAAAACATATTTTTTTTGATGAGTTTGGATTACCAATGATCATCATTGTTTTAATATTTTAGAGAACATTCACTGAGAGGATTGACCCAAGTTTAAGAATAGAAAGTTAAGCGTTAGTTTCCCACAAATCAAATGGATCATACAGATATCCTTCTTTATATTTTTTATTATTTTAGAAAACCCAAAACTTTATTTTTCCCTAAGTTGATGCATTTCTGTGATATATAAATTGGTATTGCATTAGTGCAATAAAAATGTATTATAAATGAAATATACTTTGATCAATATATATCAATTTTATTTTTGGGAAATTTTTTCAACTACGCAGTGAATAATTTTCAAAAGAAATTAAAATTTTATGTGCAAAAGTCGTTGGCAAGAAATTTTTGAGAATAATTCCCCCGATTACACAGGGTTATTTTTGTTCATTGAATATTTGCATCAACTTTATAAATTGGATTAATAATAAATTTTGAAAGCCATTTTGAGTGTACTTTTGAAGTTAAATAGATAAACTGATAAATGAACTGACTGTAGGTGGGAAGAGTGTACTTTGGAAGTGGATATATTATAAAATGCCATACACAAGCACACTGTATAAGTGTATCACACAGTGTAAAAGAATATATAATTCTTTTGGAATAATCGATATAATCCTAGATAAAGGGAAGATTCCTTTCAAAAATATTACTTTTCCATGATACTTGTCCGCCACCCTGTGAATGTATACTTCCAGATCACCTTGGTTTATCCTTAGTAAATGTTGAATGGGGAAAGAACAGAGTTATTTTCAGTATTATAGATTGGACAGGGTGGGGTCAGCAAATTGGATTCATATCCCAAGACAAAAGCAGACATGTACTTTTTACGATCGAGATATTCATATTAGAGGAAATAATACATTATGGTATTCCTCCCTACATGATACTCATGTTAGTTACGGGTAGAAAAACTTGAAAACATGTTTGTAGTGTCAAGTCCTTAAGTAAAGCTCAATAAACTGATTTTACAATGAACTCTCTTTTCAAAGATTTAGCTTAATTAACTTTTTTAATCAGGATTCGAAATTAAGCAAATAAATCCGAAATAGGTCATAGAAGTTTAGAAAAACTTGCACGAGTCTGGAAAACTGAATTTTTCCCAGAATTTCTATAACTAAATTCGTATTTATTGTCGAATTGAATATTCTAAAAATAAATATCAATAGATTCCATATCTATTCGTGACTATTCTATGCTATTGACTTTAATGTACAATTGGCTATTTCTCCCACTTCTAGCACCTCTTGCAGAAGTCACTTTATTGAGAAACATATATGTTTGTAAGAAGAAATATCTTTTTTTGCGATTTTAGTAAGGAAACAACAAAATGGGTGATAACTAGGTTGAAATTTCAACATTTTCCAGCTATTCAAAAATCTTCAACTTTTTAAAAATAATGTAGCAGATAAATACATGGGTTAGGGATAGATTCTGAAAAAGCGCATGCATTTTGTATTTCAAAGGGAATTTGAAGAGGGTTCTGTTGATGTTATCGATAAGGATTCTAAAATAGATATAAGAGAAATGCACTCCTAATTTTAGACTGATTAAAAAATATTGATAATGAATTTACAGTTAGTAACGCATTTTGTGTATTTGAAAACATTAAAAGTATGCAATTAATCTTCATTTACAGTTTCTATGGAGAAAAAGGACTGTCTGTTTATGCTTCTCTCACATGTGATCATGTTTTTTTTTATCATTTAGGCTGATTATCATGGATCTCTCTATTGACGGGTATTGAATATGTTACTGGCTAAACTGGTTACGTATCAACCAATAATAAACAAAAATATGATGAAAATATTGGTTATCAAGATTTTTTACATCACCAAAAAAGCATAAAATTTTTTACCCTGATTCTGAATTTTAATTAGGTTTTGAAAGCCGACTTATCATTCAAAAGGTAATAGAGGTTAAAATTGGAATTTTTTGGCTCTAAAACCAGTTATCTTCTAAACTATAAGAGATATCGAGCAGGCGGCTAAAGTTATTTAATTTTTTTTCTAGAACCTCAGCAAATAAGTTTTCAAAAAAACGTTCAAAATATTTTTTAAATATTTCGCAACATTTTTCAAGTAACTATGGTGTGCATCAGTGAAAAGCTATCTTTAATGAATTATAAATAATTTTGAAGCTTAATAAATTTCTAAAGAGGGCTAAACGAAGTGTTTTAGGTATCTTTCAGTTAAAATTATCGCTCGAGAAAGATTTTTTTTCCACTGGTGGTTAACTTTATGAATTATACATATTCTTGTAGCCTAATGGGTGGGGAACAATAGGAGATAAAGGATTAATGGTTAACTCTGAGCCCTAAAGATACAGACAAGAAAGAATTGTTAAAATTATTTTTCACCTTAAATTTCATTTTTTCGATGGTACAAATTTTATGTAAACCAACTACTGTATATTTACATGAGATGTAACACATAAAATGTGCTTGCAAACACTCTACATGTGACACGTGCGGATTGTATGTTAGGGATAGATGGGAAATTTTCTTGGATCAAGAATAACTATCATGACTATCGATTCTACACAAACTTATGACGAAATCTCAAAATCTTCATTTCTGTGAGAGCCAATCAAAACGATATTTTAATTATAAAAATTAAAATAAAAGATACTTACTTATCTGCGTAGGATCCACATTGTACTTGTTTTCATTGATGATGACACTAAACTTGTCTTCAAGGAGACTGTCAATTGTATTGGATTGGGCAATTCTCTCATTATCTATTTTTTGATGAAGAAATAATTAAACATAAATAAACAATTTTCTGCAAAATATATATAGTGGTACAGTTCTTTCTTTTCAATGAAAGAAAGAAAAAGTTAAATTTCTTCTTAACTAAGAAATAAAAGTCTTCTTTTCTTCATACAAATACAAAAGAAGGCTATGTAGTCTGGTTTTTCTATTGTGAATAGATTTTTTTGTGGAAAATCATAATAGGGAAGCAATCAATTTATCACAGAAATGACATAGAAAAACTGACCAACCAGAGAAGATTATTCTAAAATCAATCAATTTTCAACAATTCCATTCAATGAATGGTTTGTAGTATTTACAAAGAAGTTAGTCAGATTGTGTTCACAGTTAGAGAATGAAATTAAATATTTCAAAAAGTCACTTGACTTTAGTTTGGAAGTAAAGCTTGATTACAATCTAATTGCATATGATTGAATTTCTTGCGTGTGTATTATTATTATTGTAATTAAGCCTTGCTTATGTCTATGTCTAATTTGTATAGTAGAAGTTTTAATTCTTTTATAAACTAGAAAGTTTCTATAAAAGGGAATAAGTTTAAAGTGAACTCGATAAGCCAGATCCTGTCTAGGAACTCATTTTTTCTGTTACACTCAGATTAATTTTTCCACATTTAAAGATATGAGTACATTCTAGATTTGTAAATACCTCTATCAATTCTTAAAGTAAATAAGAACCTATTATAATGTCTTGTTCAAATGAAAAAAAAACACTGAGTAAGGAATAGTCTTGACTTTTTAAAGCATATCAAAAGAGAATCATTTCCTATCAAAATGTCAAGAATATATATCCTTGCATTTCTATCGATTCAATGGTGGAAATTGTTAATTTCAGATACATTTCTTAGAGAGAGAAAAAAAATTGACCAAATGTTAGGTAGACACTTGAAGTCTGTTCTATAACAAGTTACATGATAGATTTTCTCATTACATGTTTTGATTATTTGACAAGATGTATGATAAAACTGTTTAAAGGAAGAATATTGCGGCATCCAATATGCTGATCAAAACTTTACCTTTAAGTATTTTAATATAATTTAAAACGTTTTTAATATCCATAATAAATTTTTAGTCGAAAATTGGACAAAGATGACAATTTCTAAAAAAAATAAATGAGCAACCATATTTCTAAAAGTTTTCAAATTGATTTTTGAGATGAAGTAAATAAAATTTTAAGTTCGTGATGATGATGCAATAAGATATCGTGACATTGCAATTTTCATGCTAAAAAACTCTAAATTTAAGTGTAAATTTGTAGAAATAAATGCAAGAGTATTTGATAAATCAGTTCACCAAAAAGTCCAGTTTAAGGGACATTTTTGCTGAACGAAACTGGTTTATTCCAAAAGTCATGTTATTAGAACATAATCGAATTATTTAATTTAATTATCTAATCATCTAGGAAATATTGTTATAGGAATTGAATCTATTGAATAAAAAGGGATTAAAATCAATCAATTAGTTATGTCTTGAATGATCAATTATTTCTCCAGACTTTTCCCTAATGATGATCCTTTTTTCAATTTAATAAATTGGGCAAACTAAAGAGCAACCCCTGGCAATACTGATAATAATAATAATGAGATTTACTCTTTTCAAATTAAACTTTTTTCAGATCATCATAAGAGGGGAAAGAAATCCATTCAATTCATATTTATTCAAGTATGTAAGGGAGAAATAGATGAATTTCAATAGGTGAAAATCAATAAATTAGCCTAGAGGAATTACATACTCTTTCATTGATGAGAAATATTCCATTACAAATTAATTCAAGCAAGTGATAATCTATTCGTTTTAATTTTAAGTACTCTGAGATTATAAGTAGTTTTCGTGATAAATTAGTCTATTGTAAAAAAATCGAATTATTAAAGAGAAAAAAATATTGAAAGTCTTTAAAATAGATTCAATAAAATGCATTTTGATAGAAAAACCGATAAAATATTACAATCATTGTTTTGTCATCAAGTCTTGTGTGATGAAAGTTTTATTTTATAAAGCAAAATATGCGATTTCTAAATCCTTATCTCTTGCTAGACCAATTTAATTTATCAAATTATATGTTATATCGATGTAAAGTGGTATCGATTGAATTTGAGTAAACAGTATTCATTAGTTTTGTTCTAGCATCAATAATTTATTTATCATTGGAGGTGTAACAATATTCAAGAGCAGTTTTTGGAAAAATAATAATTCCTACTTAATCCAGCTTTTCCAGCCAACAATGTAACCGGGAATATAATTATTTTTCCTTGTGTATTTGTAACAATATGATCTTACTTCATATATTCGAGAATAATTCAACCAGATCAATCTTATCTGGAATTACTTGTAATACAAGATCAGCTTGTTAATTTTAATTTCTTATAACAAAGAGAAAGAGTAGAAGAGGTATAAATAATTCATGATTTCGCAAAGAATTTTAAGCTGTAGCGGATAAACAGGAAACAGAATTCGTTATCTGGAGAAGATCAAAACAAAGTTAAAATTTTCTTTCAAAGATAACTTTTAGATTGAGTGTAACAAGCAGAAAATTATGAATAAAGTTTATTGAATAAACTCACTTAATGTCTTGAAGACAATACGATCTATTCCTTTATCCTCGAGAAGAATAGAATTTGTCAGATCCCTGATTGTATTTTGTAAAGGTTTTACTGTAAAGATACAAATCTCTTTTCTCGAAGGCAGTGGAATGTGGAATTTCGGTAATCCATGTGTCATGCTAATTTTGATAACCTCTCCTTCATCAAAAGACTGATTTGACTGAAATCTTAGAAAGTATTGAGCCGTAATAAGACTCTTAACGTTAAAAATCGATCATTACTTTCTGGCTCTGAGATAGGAGAAGGCTTCTCATCGAAATCATATTTAAATTTATTTATATTGCCGCTAGTAAATCCACAAATTTTAACAAAGCGTCATAAAGTTGTTGTTTAAATTATCAAATGTCAACTAAAAACGAGCGCAATGATTGTTTTCTTATACAATTATCAGGTCAAATTATTTCAGGAAATGTGAGTTCATTCTATAATTTTTTAAGTTTTATGAGCACGAGAATATTTGGTGTAAATATTTGTATGAATTTGGGCCCGATTGGAGTCTTATTTCTGGGATAGACGAAGGCATTACTCAAACTTCTGTAAAAGGAGATAATCTCAATGATACCTTGGTTTACAATTTCCCCCTGAATGCAACCTGGCAATCGACTAATCCAGCTGGATGTAAATCATATTTTCTCATTTAATAGGGCCCCAAATTGTACTTCATGCATATGGTATTGATGTTTTTGGCAATGATGTGATTAGAGGCTACGGGTCTACGCATATTCCATTACAGCCAGGTAACCACAAAAGTCGCATTCACATGTTTGTGCCGGAATCATCATCAAAACTTTCAAAGTTTAAAGCCTGGTTTACTGGGAATAGACCTGAATTTGTCAATCCCAGAGTTGTCGCTCAGCACGAAGGTCGCGATATGTCCAGAGTTTTAACTCAAGGCTTTATTGATCTGGAATTTGACATAATCATCAAAGATATGGAAAATCTCGGCTATGAGATTCAATCAAAGCATTCTGAGCTCAAAGTTTCCTAATCCAAAATTCAGTCATAACTCAATTTGTATTTTATCTTATAAATCTTCAGTTATTCAAATAGAAATAGCTCAATTTATTAAATTTCTTTTTTTTGCTTTGAAAGAGTGTAAAATGAGAGCAAGTTTATCGAAACCCGTGTGTGATTATTATTTTATATATTGAAAAAAATTATTTCCATGAAATTATCATAATTGTAATAACAACAATTCAAATCAATAAAAGCAAATTTCTAAACTCTATTATGTAATTAGGATCCCCACATTTAATATTGTAGTAATAATTAGATTATTTCCAAACACAAAAGGTCTACTTTCCAACGACATTCTGGTGACAGGATAAGTTTCTAATGAATGAACATTCTGTCTCTATGTATCACATTTGAGTTGAGCTATATTTCTTTTTACATGGTTTTATCAAGTTTTGAATCTAAAAATCAATCAAGGTCGCTCGATTTAAATGTCAATGGCAAAGTTGTTTTATTGGAAAAAAAGTTTCATGAATTACATGTTGGCGTAATTTGTCCACGTTGAAAATTTTCATTTTCGTAATAGTTGGTTCCTATCGATGGTAAAAGTATATCTCATTTCTCATCAGTTTTGAATTCACGACCTGAAATAATAATATGTAACACATAGTTACTTATAAGTAGATATACATAAAAAATACTCACTTAGACTATCATCCTCACTCTGAAGTTTAATCGACTGATAGTCATTCTCGGAACTCTCTTCATCCTCTGAGAGATGAGTCTTTGGTGATCCTTCCTCCCTTGTAATCAATGTCATATTCTCGGCACTTCCAAATGATTCCTGGTTAGCAGTGGTCATTGTATCATTTGGATCTTTTTCATAGGCATCTTCAATCTCTGGCAGTTCGGGAAGATTTTCCAGAATTCTTGTTGTTGTCTTAAAAGAGCTAATTGAAGAATGATGATCTGATTCACTGCTGTTGGGACTCCACAAGTTTTGTCCAGACGGATCAGTTACTGATGAGCCGAGATAGATATTAGGAGGTGGCGGCGGGAAGGGCTCAATTTCTTCGCTGCCTTCATCGGTGGAGTCACTGCTTGACGTGGTATTCTCATAGCTCAAGTAGTCCTTCTTATCACTAATAATGGTCTCTTCTCGAATGATCAAGAGTTCTTTTTCCTCCTTTAGTTCAGAGACGAAATCTTTGTCTTCTTCTCCATCACGACCACCTGGAGATGAGGTAGGCTCCTGTGTCTGACATGTTTGTGGAGTTGTCGGCGTCAAATCATCATTTATATTGTTATAGGAAATATCCGATTCTGACTTGTCACAAAAGGCAGGGTTTGCATATTCTTTTCCCTATAATAGAGAATAAAACGAGCTCGAAAAATGAGATAAAAGATTTCAGTGACAAACCTCAATATTATCCAGGTACAATTGATTTTCATCATCCCATGTAATCTCGTCATCCTGTTGTTGGCTCTCTTCGGCTTGATCTTGAGCTTCATCCTCATAGTGTTGGCGAATCTCTTCCAGGGCCTTCTCAATGATCATGCTACTCGAAATGGATTCCAAAGCCTTCTTCATAAGGTTTTCACCCTTTTCCTCGGACTTTTCATCGGATTTCTATTGTGAAAATCGAAAAAGGTTAAACTACTCCACTAAATAAAAAGACAGATAAAGATTCAAATGTAAGAAAAAGGAATAAATTGCCTTAGGATTATATATACACAGTATCCAATGATGAAAATAACAGCCTAGCTAGAGTATATCTACGAGGATATGATACTATTAAATTCATGCAATGTTTGCCTGTTTCTTTGCGTGAATGGCACGAAATAATAATCAAATTTTCTTTCTCTCAGGAAAAGATTAGAAGCTATCCAGATGCCATGAGGTATGAATGAGTGTGAATTGCAAAAGGATTCAGCGTACATTTCGAGGCAAAATGATCAAAAAACATCTGGTCAATTTTAGGGCTAGAAATGAGCTAATGTTTGGTAATGAAGGTAAAAGAGGTGCACAGTGTGAGGGCAAGAAAATGGATCATTTCAAAAGTGGCAAAATGAGGAGCAGACCTTTGAATATTCCGATCTCCGTCTGAAATCTCCTTCGAATGATTTCACTTCAGGCAATATGAAGCTATCCTTACTACTGCTGCTGCTCGTGGTTGAAGAGTTTGAAGATTCCTTGGTGGAATATCTTATCCAGAGATTACTTGGAGGTGGCGGCAGGGTAATGAGGGACTTTGCCTTCTTCTCAATCGAGAGGGTACTGCTTTTCTGGATTGGTTTATTTCAATTAAAATTTCTCAAAAATAGTGTACTCAAAGCAATATTTCCAATAGTAACTGAAAAGAACCACATCTTTATTTATTTTTAGTTTAAATTTGGTTAGACTCTTGAAAGAAAAATAAATCTGTGCCTCTAATTAGCCAAATTATTATTCCATGTGTAGGACTGACAGCTTATGTGAAATGCAAGCTTACCTCTTCAAAATTAGAACAACTTGGTGACGATTCAGACTTGACAATGTCCTCATCTTCAAGGATTGGTGTCGAGGTCCGACAGAAATCTCTTTCGGCATCTTTCCCATTTTCTTTGAGAGGAATTTCTTGAGGAGTTGGTAGACGATTTTCATCCTTTGAATGAACCGTTTCTCTAGATTCCAATTCAAGGTTCTCACCATTTGTTTTGGTCTCAGCAGTTTTGATATCAGGAGTATTGATAACTTCTAAAGCTAGAAGAGGATAAGAAAAATGAACATTACCAATAAACTAAAGGTAGGTTTCTTGAATTTTGCCAGTTATTCAAACTCACTACATTTCAATTCTTCGTTGACATTAACGTAAAGGGGGGACTCTTTAACTTGAAATACTTCGTAAGTACTGAGGGAGATAGGTTCTTGATATTCTTGAACAATGCTAGCCTGAGGAATTATTACTTCAAGGCTGTCATTTTGTGAGCTAATCTCATGGATGTCTGATAACTGAGAAGCCACTTTTAATGGTTGATAATGGCTCTCGGGAAAAACGACTTTATTTGTGCAAGAGATGACAGCTAGATTTTCTTGTTCTACCGGGTCTTCCCTTAAAACTGATAGAGCTTCCTCAGCATTCACTTCTTCAGTAAACTTGGTCACTCTGGAAAAAATTGTAAAGATTTTTTATCAATACTAATTTATATTCCAACAGTTTAACTTACTCTTCGAGGGGTAGATGGATTACTTTTTCAATAGACTTTTTCTCGTTACTTTTGAGTATATCTTCAAGAATTTGTTGGCTTAACTCTTCAGGGATTTCAAGACTCTTTGAGAGCAATAGATTGTCACCACCCTTGTCATGACCCCTTCGATGATGATGTTTCCTGTCACCGGTCGTCAAATCAGCGTCAGAATGATGTCTGAAAAAAATTCAGGTTAAGACTCGAATGAGCTTTCCAGATAATCTTTAGTTAGAGATTAGTCGATAAAATATGTGAGCTAAATAATAATTTCTTCCAAATTGTAAAAATAGATTATTTCTAGGGTCTCAAAGAGGCACATGACTGTAATTGGAAATTTATTTCCTGCCTAGTTTTTATTGAAAATTAATTAATATAAACAAACCAACCATGTTTCCCAAAGATTAAAACTTTCTTTTGAACTGATTTATCAAGATATGATTGATATATAATAGGGTAATACAAAATATTTTTGTTTCTCGAACAACTACTTGGGCTATTTGCTAACTTGGACGCTTTTACACAGAAAAAAGAAGATTTTCATAAATAACCATTTTCTCAAAACTCGTTAAGACATGATAAAATTTTCAGAAAATGATGAATGAAGTTGTAAAAATTTGTATTACCCTATAAGGTAAAGATTACGTAGGAAGATATGACACTTTTTTCAACATTTTCTTCAAGTCGAAAATATAACTGAGATGGCAACTCTCTTACCTGTGATGACGATGATGCTTGTGGTGTCGATGGTGCCTGTGGTGATGATATTTATGCCCGGAGTTTTCATCCTGCTCTTTACTGGCATCACTGGCCTTGGTGTCCGGATCACTCTTACTGGACTTGTCCCGATGATGTCTGTGATGGTGTTTGTGGTGATGATGTCCGTGTCTACACTTGTGATGACGATGTTTCCTATCCTCGGAATCAACGCTCTTGTCTCGTTCAAGCTCGTGGGTAGACTCACGCTTCTCTATCGAAGCCTGTTGGTTTAGTTCAGAGGACAACTTGAGATCCTCTACTTCTTCTTTGGGACAATTTTCGGGAACTGTGTTGTCGTAGACGTTGGTAAAATCGATAGCTGAATTGTTCGGAGCAATAACTTGACTATTACTAGGTGATGAAAGAATAATCAAGTAAAAATTTTTGAAAAAATTCTTTTGTAGTATCTCATGGATTCCAAGAAACTAAAGTTGGTTGATATTAAAATAGGGAACATAAAACAAGCAAACATATTCGAATTCTTGATGGAAATATTAAGATTTATGTAAAACTCATAGTAAGCTTTATTGATAACAAGAACATGAGTCGTGGGCCTTTCTGATTTTTAGTACATAAATTGTTAAAAGTGCATTTACTACGAAAGAAATAGGATGAAGAGAAAATATATTCTTTCATCATCAAGTAGAAAAACGTATACAAGCGTAGTGAGTGACTTTTATCTACTCAAATTATCCTATCATCCATTGCACAAGACGATAGATGTACCCCACGTCTGTACTACACATTCCCCTTGATCGATCTCAATTCATCTCGCATCAAAGAGGGAAGCAATTTTCATTTTTTCTTCCCAGATTGGAAAGAGAACTAGAATATCAACTGAACAAGAAAAAATAATGGAAATCATGAAAATATAGAGTTATTCCTTACATTTCTTGAGTCTCATTTCGATCCATGATGGGAAGTTCTTCTCGAAGAGTTTGAATTTCAACTGATTGCTGAATCTGTTCATTGGCTCGTTTCCTCTTCAATAGTTCGAGAGTTTTTATACGAACTGCTTCTAGTTTCTGGGCCAACTCCTGTTGTTTGCGGAGCTCTTTCTCAATCATCTTTTGTTGTTTCTCGAGAGCGGCCAGAGAAATCGATTCGTTGTCAATGGCATTTTCATCAACAAACAAAATTGATTCTTTGTTCCTAGACTTGCGTAGAGAACTGCTAGAATATTTTTGATTATCTTTTGAATTCACCTGTCGATTCTCTGACTTGCTACGAGATTTTTCGTTAGCGACAATTGCTTGCGTGGCAGTATCAGTCTTGGGACATTTTTCAATACTACGCTTGTAAGAATGATTCCTTCGAAATACTGAATGATCAGAACAATTCTTGTTCTATAATGGAAATTTCATTAGTTTTGACTCAAATTGAAATATAAAGCTATTCTCGATGGGTTTGGGAATTCATGATTTTTACAAAAATCTAATTTTTTATCAAGGTATCAAAATTTTTTGGTAACTGATTCAAAATGTACACTTTAACTGATTTGAGTAAAAAAATTTGAGATAAACTTTTTTTTAGAAAATTTTAGAGACATTTTAAAATTCGAGATGGCGCGATTTTTTAATTATTTTAACTTTGAGTTGAAAATTTTTGTTGATTTCAAGGTCTGAGATGAATCAAACGTTATTTTTCAGAATCATCATCAGACAAGGAAAATAATTACTTTTATTCATTTTTTTGATAAAACACACCATTTACGTGCGAAAGTCTACTTCCTATTTTTCGATCATTTTTACTGCTTGGATATTGATAAACTAGGGGGATCAAAGATCATTTCAAAATGACAGGAAAAAATAAGATTTTTGTAAAAATCATGAATTTCCAAATTCATCGTGAATAGCTGTAATTATGATAAATCTGCTCACAAAAGGTTCTGGAGATGAACTCTGATCTGAAATGTTCATATAATTCTTGGACAGGGCATCTTCTTCTGATGCGGAATCATCAAAATTTTCTGATTTACTAGCCAAGGATAACGCTCCGATTGAGGAATGTGTTGAAATATTTCGTGAGAGAATCTCTAACTGATCATTGATGTCTGATTCACTTCCCGAGTCGAGATATTCGGCAGTGAGTTTATCTTTTCGTAATCCTATCGGCTTCTTATTAACCAGATAGTTATCCCAAGAATGCATTTGAGGATCGGAGAATATTTCAGATCCCTTTGTTTTATCCCGTTTACTTTCCATAAAGCCTCTCTTAATGGCAGCAATAGTGGCCATCTCTTCCATTTGACTAATTTCCGCTTCTGTACGTCTCATCTTCTTTGCTGGTACAAGACCACTGCTTTTGGAATGGCGCTCTTTCGATGACTTCTCATGATGCTTCTGAGCAACAACTTTGTCTTGGCCACTATTTCCAGATGGCCTCTGGCGATGGGCATGTGAACATCCTGGATGATGATGCTTTATTAATTTCTTATCTTTTGCTCCATCGTTAATTGACACCTCAAATGGCCTAACTATAATAAAGAATTCGTTTATCAAGATAATTTGATTTAATTCAAGGGGGAAATACGTACTTTTCTCTTGTTGGTGAGAATGCGATTTTCTGGAATGGGAAAAAAGAAATTTAGCACAAATAACTATGCCTCTCACTATATAGAATTCTTAATCATTTCTAAATATCTCACTTTGTAGATTGATTTTCCTTGTGAGCCTCTTTATGCTTTGAGCAATAGTAGTCTTGAGAAGTGGTATTTTGCCGGCTGGACTTGCTCCGATGTGGTCTTGTTGCAATAGGAGATAAATCAAGACTCGCTTCTTCCTCTTGTTTATCTCTGGGATGTGGTTGGCGGACGTGTTTGTGCTGATGGCTGGATCTACTCTTGAGAGGTTTGGGATTATCATCCTTTAGAGGCTGACCAAAGCCCAAATCATCGTATTGAAATGGTTGAATGAGGCCAGCGGATGTTGATGAAGCTTTCTCCTCCCGATTCTTATGGCGTCGGGATCTAGATTCCCTTTAAAAACATTTTAAATCAGTTAGTTTTTTTCGAATATTTTCAAGGCTTACGACTTTTTCTTATTCTCTTCTTCCTTTGGCTTCTCTTCAGTGGAACGAGATTTGACTTCAGAGGTTTCAACGACACCCTGCTGGATGGAATTCATTTGACTCAGCTGATTGATCAAGTTGGTAACATCAAAGCCAATGGACTGAGGTGGAATTGGATAAGAGTACAAGAGACCATCTTGACCTCTGTAGTAAATCGATTGCTGAGACTGAACATTCTGATTTAGGGAGGAATCGTAGAGTAACTGTTGTTGACCTGGAGCGCCAGGAAGTATGGGAGATTGAACCGATGGGGGATTCTGAATTTGAGCAATTTGGGATGTTTTATTCATATTTGGTAATTGTTTTTGAGACTTGATAAATAATTGATTGTAGTAATTGGCCAGCTGATTCGGGCTACTCGGTTTCGAATTGGACGCAGGAGTCTTTGAAATAAAACGAGTTTAAATTGAACTAGAATTATCAATAATTTTTTCTCATTGGTTAAAGAATTGAGGCTTTCTTATTGGTCAAAAAGAAGCCTATACTTTTAACTTAACTAAAACAACAACCAAGATAAAATCTTGGAGATTAAAGAATCTCTCATAGATCTTGTAACTTGTTTATAAAAAATATTTTATTTGTTGAAATGAAAAGATTATAATTATGATGTTGTCTTCTTCTTGACTAGATGCATTGTATATTTTGATCAATAACTATAAGATTACAATACCAAAAGCCAGAAGGAGGAAAAACTAATTAATAAAGAGAAATCTGATTGAGAGGAAGCAGAAAAAATCCACTGAGAAAGTGAAAGAATATTCCCTGAATCAATCAGAAAAATAATGAGAATATGATCTTTTTCAAGTGTGAGCTGCCTTCTCAATGTTATTAGATTGACTATTGTACTCTATACATCTTCTATAGACATGATAAGATGTCTCTTGAGTTTATACACGAACTACAATTAATCATAGTTCTCTGTAAATTACATAGCCAAAGTTTTTATCATTTATTGCAAAACTGGTCAAGTCAACGGAACCATACATGTTTGGATTGTTTCTTTACATGTAGCTTATAATTCAGATAAACGGTGAATCTTATCTCAAATCAATGATGTATGTTGGTTCCAATGATATTCTCAATCAGGTTCAGGAATATCATCATTCATCATTATTGTTTAGAATTGAAGAATCACGATAAATACTCTGAAATTTTGAGCGAATTGATTGAAAAAGGATGGTTAGTCCATCTGCATTGATTGATTGATAATAAAACATCTCATCAAACCAGTATATTTCCTCGTATTATGCGTCTACAGTTTAAGTGCTCGTATATTTGAAAATAATTCATTTCCCAATTGTCGTTCCTTACTTACCAATAGACACCCACGCATTGTATTTTTACATCAGTGTAAAAGAACACGAATGAACTTTATGGGATAAGATTCTTCTTTAGAAAAACTGACCGATACTATAGCTAGTTGATGCATACTTTGAAGCCCAAAGGATAATAATTATGGAAACGTCGAGATCTGCTTTAAATTTCTTTTTTTTGAATGTTAAACTCACCTTTTCTGGGGGTAGACTGATGGGATTTTGTGTATTTGTTTGACAAGAATTTTTCTCTTCACTCGTTTTAGGTTTGTTCTGATAGGTTGAAAAGGTTTGAGAATGGTTGAAAAATTTAAGTAGGAACTTACTGATTTTTCCTTTTTCTTTTTACCTCTGAGAAGACTGCTCATAAACGATCGTCCGATTGATTGAGAACCAACCAGGTTTACATTATTCGGTATACTCTTGCTAATGGAGCCCTGGGCCATGTTGTTCATTATTGATATGGTTTCTTGGTCCTTTTTCCGGGAAGCTGGCAAGGTGTCAGTCGGCACTTCTTTTGGTAGGCCTTAAAATAATTACAGTATTGAATAAGATCTATTGTTAGAATCCAAAAATTTTTCAAGAACAGGTAGGCCAAAAATAAACCAGGGAAAAAACTGAATAGTGATTTATTTCAAAAAATGAGAATAAAAAGAGACTTTCTTTTATCTGACATTAAAAAGTAGCTGAGAGTGGAAAAAAGACAGGCCGAATAAAAGAGATAAGGAAAATGTGTCAGATTCGCCTGTAAAGGCATAAATGAAGACTATGCCTAATTCCACTTTCTAAAGGAAGCAAGTACAATCAATTTCTTAGTTAACGACTGTCTTACTGCAAAAAATAACTGAGTTAATTGCAGAAAACCGTTCAAGGTTTGATTCTGCAGGGTTAAATAGTCTTATTGATTCATTTTGATGAATCGACTTTTTTCTAATTTATAACCTTGTTCGCATGCTACCTGACTGGCGGAATACGACATGAAGAGGAAAAAATCGGCAGGATCAAAACTGGAGGAAAATTGAACTTTTCTTGTCAAAATTTGACATTCACGTTCATCTCAAATTATTTATCCTGATGTTATTCTGATATATCTACATTTTGATGCTTTCGCATGTATAGATCCATTTAACATCATAATTTTAATTGGAAAATCGATAAGATGATTTTACCGTGTCTGGAAAAAAGGCTTGCTTCACAATCAATAACTTGGGACCTACTTCTATTCTTTTGCATTGTATTAGAATTAATTGGGTCTATCACAGTTCTTAAGGGTTGCTGGTGGAGTTGAATAATGTTTGCGTTATCAATGACGACCTTGTTCATGCCACAATCAAATTCACTTGATGACCACAAATCAATGGCAACAATACGACCAGATTGTTTGGATAAATTTCTATCAAAATTTTACATGAAATAAACAACTCAAGAATCTCCTTTAGTTTTCTTACCCAGCTTCTTTCCTAATCGGTTCATTGATACTGTTACTTTTGCTTGTGTTGATTTTGGTCTGAAAAAGAAGTCTGTATGAGATCTTTTACATGCAATTCCATCTTGCATAGAGAAAACAAACCATTTTCGAGAGTTCTACCCTGGAATTCTCTAATGGAGATTGAGCATCGAAAGAAGGATTACCTTCAGATCCGAATATTGCCTCTGGGGAAAAGAAAGAAACAGCTTAGTTAGCTAATGAAAAAATGTTTAAATGTCAGTGAAATGGTTAGACATGGGAGTTGGTAGCTGTAACTCAAGTTAGCCAATATATTTAATTTAATCAATACTAATCAAGTTAATTATATACCCATATATATATGTATTACACAAGAGTATATGTAACAGAATGACAATACAATACAAAAAGTATTTAATGCCCAAAAAAAATACGAGGTACTTTTAATTTCCTATAATAAAATACATTCGAATAAATAGAATAGAAAATTGAATAGGAAATTTACCTCCGAAATAGGATGAAGCATTCCTTGATAGTGCCTTTGTGGAGCGGTCTGAGAATATGTCATTCTCAGTCTCTGAGAAAATATCCTCCTTACGCTAATTTCAAATATGTCAGAAATAAAGACGAAGAGGTCATAAAATAAGATAGAAACATACAAAATGTTCTGATGAATTTGCAAGGCTCTTGTTGCTTCCACCTTGCTTCTTGGAACTGTCAACAGAGTGACTCATTCGAGTATTCGAACCAAGAGGGGATTGCGACTTGATCGGTGTGTTGAATGAAGTTTCCTCTAACAAATTCGAAGCTGACAATAGAGCCTTGTTTGTTCCTAGAAATTCTAAAAATGGATCTTCATAACCAGAGCCTTAAAAATAGTAGCTTAAAAATAGCAAAATACTATACAAACGATAGAATAAATGTCTATTTTTAGCATATTATATGATCTACTTAAAAGTAATGAAATTTGAAAATTACTAATAAATCATTTTACATTAAAAATCTATATCATGTTAAATCTATCGGTTTTGAAATTTCTTCTGCAATCGCATGTTACTGCGAGTTCATAAGGGTTAGTTGCTTTTTGAACTTTTCAGCTTTTTGAAACGCGGTACGGTAATCGAAAAATGGTTCACCACGTTCAATTTTTGATTGTATTGATAAATTTAACATAATCTGATTGGCCGAAATTCCAAGGACCAATCAGAAGTGGGGATTATAGTATAAGAATAAAAGGTAGTTTAAAAAGAGTTAATTTTAGCAGTTTATAACTTTAGGAATCAGCACTAATAATATTATAATATGGCGATTTATATTGGCATGGTCTCATTCATCGGAGAACTCACCATTTTTCTCAGCATTATTAATGCTATTCATCGAAGCAATTGTGTCTGCCTTCTTTTGTTGGTATTGCTTTGCAAGGAGCTTGATTAACTCTTCACTTTCGTCATTACAATTGAGACTAGACTTTTTATCAAATTCCACACTTTGATTGGATATCTGACTAATTTGGGCACCTATAGAGTTTGCTGGTGACAAAATTTCCGCAGCTTTCTCGATAGTTTCAATAGATTTCTTTGAAATGACTAATGATGCCTGACTGGCTGAACTTTGAACACCGTCAAGGGATACACTTTGTACATTACTGATGATAAATTTTTCGGATTGAACTACGGGTTCATCTTCATGATCATCTAAAATATTGAGGATAAATAGTGATTCATAATACAAATGAAATTTATGTTAACCCAAGAAACTAAGTTTTCAAAGTAAAGAGCTCACTCGATTCAAACGAGGCGCTATTATTCTTTTTGTCTTCGGTCTCTTCTTCATTCTTTCCGCTACTTCCAGCCATGGTTGAGTATCCTGATGTTCCCATGGGTCGGCTAACATTGAGAATTTCATCTCCTTCAACAGTGGTCCTTGTATTTTGATCGTCTCTTTCCAGAGTTTTACTTCTCTTCCTAATTGTGCAAAATTCTGGATCAATACTACTGAGAGAGCCACCATTGGCCTGTTTCAATCTTCGATCAGCAGATTTACTCCTCAGGGTCATGGAAGCACTGGCGAATCGTTTGTTATAACTCTGGAGTAGTTTTGCCTTCATCCTTCTAGTGGAAGGTGTCGGACTGAAAATAAAATTATGTTTAATCAGAACAATCTCTCCAATAGATGAAAAGCGCTTAATTATATTGAAAAGTTGGGATTCTATGATTTTTAGGAAAACCTCGATTTTTTCATCAAAAATTCGAATATGTTAAAGATTTTTTGAAATCCTATTCATGTTGCTTACTTTTACGATTTGAAGAGGTTTTCGTAAAAATCATAGATTCCCAACTTCATATCAACCATATCAACTTTAGTATAAATTCATATTTACCGTTCAAATGGCGGTCTTTTGGAGACGTTCTGTCTAGCATGCTCCATGAGTTCCTTTTGAGTTCTTCCAATATAACGATAGGATGAACCTCTTGTGACAACCTTTGAGTGTCTATTTACAGAAGCGCACCGGAAAAAGGCATGATACTCGATGCATTTCTTCCAGAATCTCTTGCAATTTTCTCGTTGATCAAAATGAAAATCGATACTTTCCTAATGAAAAGAGAAAAAAATTTCATCACAAAATGACATTTAAAAGAAAGATATCCTCTCGGGTACAGAAAAAAGTAGTAGGGAAATATTGCCCTGTACTTATTATCCTTTCCATGCAAGATTGGCAAGAACAGATATCAAAGACAGATTTCGTTTCACTCTGGCTGACAGCCTTAAGGGGTCATAGAATTTCTTTCAGCCCAATAGATAAAAAATCCCAGTTGGGAAGCAAAATCTCGTGAAATGTTTTTATTCCTAAAATACTTGCTTTTTCAAGATTAGATCTGAATTTAGTTAGGAAAATTAGAAATTCATTTTCCATTTGATAGGAAATAAGAGAAGAAGAAAAAATTCCTATTGAACCTTAAAGATGTGACATTTTAAATTTGCGCCATCATATTTCAATGAATTTTACTACTACGAGAATTAATAAATATCAGAAGATCAAACTTTTTAAAATTGAGTTTTCGAAAACGGACCATAAAAAACCTATTGGGAGCAAAAAATAGAAAAAACTGCTCTAGGAAATAGTATCTATCTTTTTCTAGTATTGATGAGACTTACACATTCATCCGATTGAAGTTTAAGGATGAACTTGCGCCGCTTGAAACTCAACTTTCGAATTTTCTCCCAGGAAAAGGTGTTGATTTTCTTCTGGATCTTGAATACCATTATGCCAGTATTGGAGACAGCGAGATTTATGTAGAAATTGTCACGATCCTAAAATGATTAATCATTATACTACTATAAAAGCAATTGAGAACAAATCCTTGATAAATACTGTCAAGATACAAAAAAACTATTTAATAATTCACCAGCTAAAATAACTTCTTCGATAAGAATTGGATTATACTCGATAAAAATTGAGTTAAATTACCAGATTACCTGACTATTTAGGAGTCTTTTGATCAATCTAGAACTTGAAAAACTACCCAAAGTATTTATTTTTGTTGAGAATTACTCACTCTAGCTTGGTAAAATCTAATTCCATAAAGTTCAATCTTTCTGGCAGTATCCAACAAGGTAAAATCACATTCGATAGCAGACATTCCCCTGGGATAAGAAAAAAATTTCAGTTTCACAAATAGCGAAAAAGTTGAGTATGAAAAACTCACGTATGGTTTTTATGGAACTCTCGGATCATCTTCAAACGATCCAGTGTGTACTCCGTAAACATGGAAAAGTTTTGAAGATACGCTGTGTCCGTGTATTCATCTTCAATAAAATCACCGATTTCAGCTAAAAATAAAAATGCTAGTTAGGAGACAATATTGGATGTCGTTTCTTGATACATTCAATCAAGAATACATTTTAAACGTTCAAAAACTCATGATAATAATAAAAAATTTCTTATTACTTCAAATCGATTCTCTACATCATCCCTAGGGATTTTGGAGGAGAGAGTAAGCTGAAAAATGTTGAAAGGCTAGAGGAAATAAGAATTTGGAGAAAAACAAGCACACAACTAAATGTATATATTATTTCTTGTCGATTGGATAAACAAATTTTGCTCAAGTTTGTTTTCTTACTTAGAATATTTTATAAGATGATGAAAATTTGTTGGTTTTACATACCTTGGACAAAATAGGAAGAGATGAGTGCTACAGTAGTCTCTGAGCAAATCAAGTTTCCAGTGAGCAGATCTTTTCGAATTTGCAGAGCAAAAAGATATCTAAAAAAGTTATAATATAAAATTTACCTTGTGTATGCTTCTTCTAAGAGATTGGGATGAGGAACGTAGAATTTGACGCATAAATGTAATGTAATTTCTGTGGAAACGTCAAACTGACGAGACAAGAGTTTAGAATGGTCCAACCAGGTCTAAAATTGAAAATGTTAGAGAAATATAGATTTTACTTGGCCACCGGAGGAATCTTGATGGGCCAAATCAAAATAGTCAGCCTCTAGAATCTTTAGATCACTAACTACGTTCATAAAGAGTTCAGCTCCAGTTGAGTTATACTATAATAAATAATCAGAATTAAATAAAGTACCAAAATCTGAACATTCTGGACTGAATCATCCAAGTTGATGATACGAAATGCCATCATTTTAAGCTTCTTCACCATACATCCTGCTTCGAGGAAGTAATCATCCGCAATAGCACTTGACATTTTGAATTGATAAATTTATGTCAGTTCTAGCTTTTATAATTCCACATTTGTATGCTCGACTAAATTTAGCATGTACAAACAAAAGAACTAGTTTATTGTTTTTGTGTTATAATCAGTTTGAAGCACTTTTTCAAAATTAATTTCAATAAAATTTTAATCTGATTATTTAGAGTAATAATTATTAGTTGTTCATCACTACTTGTTAGTAGTTCACATAAATTTAAAAAATGATGTCAAGTTCAAAAAAGAATAATATCATATGTGCACTTTAAAGTGATAATGTACTCTTTCTTAAAATTCATTTGTTTATTTTACAATTTACCTTTACAAGTTTCACTAGCGAATTGATTATCAACAATGTGTGATTAAAATTATCTTTGATAAAATCTGACAATTTTTGTCAAAAGAAAATAGAAAAATATCAAAATTTTATTATTTTCCAATCTATGAGAATATCACGACTCCAACTTTCTGAAAGTTGGAAAAGATTACGTCTCTTAGGAACTTCCAAGTACTATTGAACCAACAGATTATTGCATTCTTCTCTTTACCACATAGACTCTCCAGGGTATAACCATCATCACCAGTCTTGTCATCTTCTCCTTTTTTATCTTTTTTCTTGTCCTTTTTCTTATCGTCATCACCGTCGTCGTCGTCCTTATCATCGTCCTTCTCTTCCTTCTTCTCCTTTGGCTCTTTGTCCTTACGCTTTTCGTGTATTCGTTCTATTCCCTTTTTTCCTTTTGGCCGTCCATCAACCATTTGAGCGAGGAATATTAAACTGATCAGAATTATCAGTAGAAATATGAATGAATTTTTCGTCATTATCTTTTAGAGTTACGTGTGTGCTTTTGTAGAAAATTTTTTATCGAGAATTTAACCTGTTTTCATTATGAAATGACCTAATTTCTGATTGGTTTCATCATCCGGATGATACTTTACAAAATTCTGATACAATAAATTTAATTTTGGCTAATTTGAGTTACTAACTGTGATTGATTTTGTAGTATTAAACTTTTTTCAATTGAGGATCACATACTGATGGGAAAAGTTAGTAATTGGGAAGAATTAACGACTTGTTAAATAAAAAGTAGATTTCTACTACATCTATCTACTTGTAAGTATAACGGTGAAGAAAAATGTTTTTAATTCCAAAATACTAATTTACCTCTGATTCTTTGACAAATGTACTTCAAATAAACTTTGAAAAAGTCAGTTAAACAATAGAGCTGATGCATTCAATATTATTATCATTCTAAAGGTATACAATACATTACAATTGAGATTATTAAGTAGTCCTGAAATAACAATTTGATGTCTGATTTGGAATAAACTCTGGAATAAATTGGTCCCGTCTCATCTCTTTGGTTAGATAGACATGGAATAAAGGGTTCTTTTACCTCATTTTACAATAACTGTTCACAAAATTCACTATCCCTCTTTGGCTTTTGAACCTGTTGTTGTTCCCCGAATCTTTTCATGTATCTTAGGAAAAACTCCATGGCCATGTTCAAATTGTGCTGTTTGCGTTCCTCATTGAAAATGTCCCTCGGCATTTGACTCAACTGGTTATACAAATCGACTGGATTTGGAATGTGGGTCGGAAGCTTTGTATTTTTCGACCAGTCTAATGAATTATTCAGGGACGGGAAGTTTTGTGTTGACGAATTCACCCCGCTGTCTGATGTATCGAGAGCCTCTTCTGAGGAGGACGGCGTGTTCCCTTTGCCAGTGTCATGTTGTATTGAGGTATCTGGGGATGAAGTGGGAACATCTTTAAATGTGTCGAAATCAAAGGTTGCACTGGGAAATATTCTCTTGCCCATGGCGACTGAACTTTTGGCCAAGTTGTACAAGTTTACATCTGATCCTTGATTGGCAAGATGTTGATTCTGACGCATTGTCGATACAGCAAGGTTTTCTGACAACTCCTGAAAGACACTCGATAAACAGCCATTCATGAAACCTAAAGTTAGATTAAGAAATTATTAATGCATCAAAAAAGGATGAACAAGTGTAGTCTAACATATAATTTTTATTAATTTACCAATAAAATAATATTGTTACCACCTTAAACATTGTGTGTGGAAGTGGCGAAAGATGTAAACTGTCGCCCAATTAATAAAATAGGAAGCAAAAACATATTCATAAACTTTCCCAGATGGAATAAATGAATAAAAAAACATGAAATATCATCTCTCATGAATCTCAGAGAGCATACAGAGCATAGTACTCAACATTTATTAATATAGAGAATGTACTAAATCTAACCATTTTCACATAAATTACTCATCTTTGCAATATGACTTTGAAATTCCCACAAAAAAGGAGATGATAATAAATTTCATTCATACATTTTCTACGCATTGTATTGTAGCAGAGTGTATTATTATTTGTTTGTTTTTTTTTTCATTTCATTCACAGTAAACTAATTTATTTCAAAATGAAACTCTCCTCGTAGTAGTATTATTTTTTTCCATTGAGAACACTAAACTATAGCGATGAAGATGGGAATGCCGGAGAGTAATGTAGCTATATATATTATTATTCTCTGGGATAAGAAAATTATAAATTCTGCTTGTCGTGAGTTTATTCTATCCTATCCAAATAAAAAGTGGGGGATATTGGCCAGCCACTAATTCTATAGATAGAGCATATGCAGGAATAACTTTCAATTTATAATAACAACTGTAATAAGTAATATAATGAAGAAGAAAGGAAAAATAAATTAGCTGGCTACTGCTACTTCCAATAGTGAGAAATAAAGGCAGGACATGATAGAGTGTATATCTACCAAATACCAAGTTCAATGTTAATAATATTCATACATTTGAGGAAATATATATCCATGTATAAAAGAGCATATATAGAAGTCTATTCTCTTGAGAATGATCCTTTCTAATTCATATTCTTCATACTTGATAATAAGAGAGAAGAAAATTGAGGAAACTTGGCTCAAAAGTAGGAAACATAGAGCTCTGTAGTTGATAGATGAAAGTTGGCTAATAAAATGTCCATTTCTTTTTAATGTAAGCTGAAAAACATCCCAAAAACTCTTCAATAAAGTGAAGAGAAAGGTGAAAAAGCTCGCATAGACCCGGGTAGTTGAAGATGAGACGCTTGTAACATGAACTCTCTTCTATTCTATCTTAAAATTATGTTGTTCCTTTTGTTCCAGATCTGAAACACTATTCAAAATCTATTAAACCTCAAGTTTTAGATAAAATTGAAGAGAGTTCAGGTTACAAGCGTCTCTTCCTCTGAAGAAATTGAATTCTAACATCATATCAGCTCATTACGAACCCAAGAATATAGAGAATTTTGGTTAACTCTTCATATCAATTAGTCTCAAAATTAAGATGAAATTTATTGGCAAAATGATCGACTTATCCTAGTTGTTTAGGGATGATGAAAATTGGGAAAAATACATTAATCTAACTACGACTAATAGTCCGTCAGGAGGACACATGTAAAATGCACAGATAAGAGAGCGACGTATGACAAGTTAAAATCTAGGGGTTAATGCCTTCTCTACTCAGTGGTCAGGGGTTAAAAAAACCTATTAATTTGTTATTAATAAGTCCGGACATGACAACCTGAGAGGCTGAAATCAAAAAATATTCTATGCGAGAAAAAGTGGAAGGAGAAATGTGCTTATCAGATTCATCAGGCATGTAAAAATTATTGAGAAATGATCTTCTCCATAGGTCAAATAAAGCCAGATAGAGAGAGAGGCTGACCTCTGAGTGTCTAGTGCCACATGTCAAAGTTTTATCAAAACATTGGATAAATGTATCGTGAACAGGCTTTTTTATGCCACACTTTTTGTGGATTCATCGGAAAAAGGATGTTTCGCCTAATCAATCACAAAACGCGCATCCTTGTTTGCAAATGGCAACTCTAAGACAAATGGGAACTAACAAAAAACAGATTTTTATTATTTGTTTCAAAGAGTTTGAGAAAAAAGTTTGTAAATTTCATTCATGTAAAAGATCTGTCAAAATCTTGTAGATTCTATTTTCAAAAAATTCATTGAAAAGATCGACCTTTGTAGTAAAAAGACCTCGTATTATTTTTTTCTTGGCAAGAAATCAATTAGTGTGAAGATTTCACTCTTTACTCAATGGAAGTAAAAAAAGTGCAATCTGACACTACTCATGTTAATTTCTGTAAACCCTTATATATAAATTATTAGAATCTGTTAATAAAGTTCATTATAATTTCTCTCTTCTGTAAGAAGAAAAATAGATCATTGTTCTACTCTCTTCTTGTGAAATGGTGTTGTTGATATTTGAGTACATTTTTGTGTAATTCAAAAGCTGGTCCTTTCTTTTCATTGTCAAAGTTTTGGAGTATATATCTTTCTCTATTTAATCTTTTCCCACGATATCTCATAACTCTCTGTGGAAATATATGGTGAAAATAACGGAATCTGCAACGCATTATCTAATCCAATTTAAGAGCATATTGTAATAATAAAGATATGGGAATCTCTTTTTGTTGTGAACTCCTGATTTAATCATAGATAGATATCAAACCAATTAGGGGGCGGGGACAAAGTTATTTTTGAGTAGCTCTTTATAATAATACCACTACAAATCATAAACTTTATAGGTGATAAACCATGGTTTTTTATGTCCAATATATCACGGTTCACCGAGAAAGATTCCCCTTAAAAAATAAGGAGATGTCTGGTTGAATGAGCAATATCACACATTGAATAAAAAATCATTTTAAATAAAATACAGTTGAACTTACCCGATTTTTGCTGGAAAATATTGTCTGTCATGGAGGAAGAATGTTTCGGCTCATCAGGTTGACTGATATACGGCATCTGGGTTTTATTCGATTGCTTAGTCTGGGGAAAACAGTTTGAGTTGCTGCTGTGATTATTGTTATTGAGAACAATGATATTCCTCGGCTTTCTCCTCGGACGATACTTGTAGTCTGGATGTTGCTTCATGTGGACAGCCCGAAGACGCTTGGCCTCGTCTATAAACGGGCGTTTCTCAGATTCTGTGAGATGCTTCCATTCAGCACCGAGTCGTTTGCTAATCTCTGAGTTGTGCATTTTGGGATTGGCCAAAGCCATCTTCTTCCTTTGTCCCCGGGACCAGACCATGAAGGCATTCATGGGTCGTTTAACATGGGACATGCTTCCAGTTCCATTTTCACTGTGATTCTCAGACCCGTTTGCTCCATGCGATGGGGCCGTCATGATGTCACTGTAGTCTCCGGGACTCAGCTCTTCATCCAGCATCATCATGGAGTCATGATCTGGATCCGAATCTACATTCTGGCTCCTCTTGGATGTAGACAAATTGAGATTTGTGAAAATATTGTTCCACAGCTCTCCAACCATCATGGAGCCTGTTGACGTAGGATTCCATTTTCCCATTGAGTTGAGAGTCTCTTCTGTTTTCGGCGAATTGTCCATTTCTGTTGTTTGTGTTTTTTTATTCAACTGCGTTATTTTTTCTCTCTTCTATTATTCTTATTATATTTATTTATATAAAGGAGATCACTGAATATAATATAATAATAATAATACCCATATATATATAGATATATCATGCATACATCTTTGTTTGAATACACCAAATGTATATATACCATTTGAATGAAAAAAATGTTTGTCTGTATGGTTTATGGTGTGTGAAAGAGGGGAGGAGGATTATAATGTTCTGCTCTTCTTATTATTTTACTACTTTTTTCATTCAAACATACACAAACGTTGATTGTATAAATGAATGAATGAACTATGAATTTGTCTATTGTAATCTGATTCATGAAAATGATGAATATACAATTTTTTGATATCATAACATTATCAATTAGTGTATTATAAGGGATATTATACCTCAAAATAATGAAGGGGGGAGTATATGATATAGGATCTTAATCTATCTATGATGTGCGTATCAAATTATTGTTATCAAATGAACATGTAATTAATTTGAGATGAAAATTCATCTGATGAGATTTTAAGCGTGGGCGAGGCTCAACAAAAGGGCACTGTTGGCCTTGAGTAAAATGAAGATTTTAGCCAATCGGATTGCATAAAGATGGGGAAAATATGAAAATAACATGCAAAATAACAATTCATATTGTAAAGAGAGACAGAGGAAGTTCTCATGTAAACATTATTAGAGCAGAGTAGATGATGAAAAATCTGTCAAAGTATTCTCGGTATCAAAATTCCTGAATAATTAAAAAAAAAATTCCCACTCTCTTGAATATTATCGTAGGGATATGAGATACTAAAATGGAAAAAATTATTCCCAGAATTAAAGTAATTTCTTTATCAATTTAATAGATCTTTCTATAACTCTCAAGACATTAAATTCAAGAATGCACACGGGAATCTTGATATTTTCGCCAAAAACAGGATAATCTAAATATTTCTTTAGTAATATACAAGATGATGAATTATCGCGCCATTTTTTGATTGAATGAAACAATAGAGTGTTTTACCAACGTAGGATAATTTTTCCTCTTAAAAAATTTGCCCACGGACACGATAAAATAACGAAATTAACCATGAAGCCCCTTTTGATTGCAAGATTACTATTTTTGAAAATAAAACTCAAGACTCTCAATAAACGGCCAAGATATTCCGGATTTTAGTGATGGTGTAGTAAAAATTGGTAGAAAAGTTGGTCCTACTCTATAGCGTATAGTATTAACTCAAGTTGTATTAGAAAAAATTCATTGACCAGAATTGTGAAATTTCTAGGTAATCATTTGAGAGATGATGAGTACAAAACGATTATAAATTCATGCTTTTCTAGGAGAGAATTGAGGATTTTATTTTTGAGGAGAAATTATAATATAATACTCGTGACATGATTAATCTGGACAAGGAAGGAGTGGTTGCTTCCAACAATTGAAATCCATCCAGTTGAATTGTACACTGTTACATACTAGGAAATTAACTAAAACTCTCTGTCTCCACTCACCCCTTAATTTTTTTCCCTGTGACTGTGTGCAATGCATAAAGAGATTATCTATAGGAAAGAAGAAGAGGAAAAATCCTAGGTACACTTCATCCAATTCAATAGTAATTTCTTACAACTAACTAATTTGGGGACATTGTAGACAAGGGGATTAGAAAGATAAATTTTCTAAATTCTACTACATGCATCACGAACTGGAATTTGAATTGATTTGCTCTGCTCATCAAGGTCTGATTGGACTCAAAAAGTTGAGTAGTCATAAAAATAGTAAAATGTGTTGATCTGACAAGAATCTGAGTAAAATTTTTGAAGTAGAAAAACTCACAGTCTAAAGCTTTTTACATTATCCCTAGGGTACGCAGAAAATAGCAAAAATTATTCTCTAAAATGGGTCAACATTTTTATTGCAACTTTACATTGTTTGAAAATAGCAAATTTTAGCAAAAATACCACCTACAGACTAAGTACTTTTATTTCTTATCTAAATTTGTCAAAAATAAAAATCTTTCTTGGAATTTCCATCTTCAAATGGCTTATTTGTCGTGAAAAAAATACTTAAGTTCTAAATGTTACCCATGAATTCCTTGTAACTTATCTTCCTCCATCCTAATACGAAATAATGCAAGATGGAAATACACCTAGTTAATATGAAGATGGGAATTTAAGATTTTTACAAAATTCTTAATTTTTTCCCTCTTTTACGATACGGGAAAAAAAAATTTAGAAAAAATCTATTCTTAAGGAAAATTCGGCAAAATTGAGATCTTGAAGTAGCGCCAAATTTCCATTTTTTTGAACTTTGAGTTGAAAATTTTTGTTGATTTCAGTGTGAGAGAGAGATCAAAATTTGATTTTTAGGATCATGATTAGTAAAAGAAATCAGATATGCTGAATCTGGTTTTGAGAATCCGCCCATCTTCGTGTGAAAATCGAATTTTGATTTTTTCATCATTTTCCCTACTTGAAGATCGATGAAACTTGATATTTCAAGATTCCAGAAAAAAGACGAATTTATCAAAAATTTTATTATGATCAGCGGTTTCTTTGTCTTATTGTGATCCTAAAAATCAACTTTTGATCACTCTCTCACATTGAAATCAACAAAAACGATCAACTCAAAGTTCGAAAAAATGGGAATTTGGCGCTACTTCAAGATCTCAAATTTGCCGAATTTTCCGAATTTTTTTTCTCCGTATCGTAAAAGAGGGCCTCATAATCTAGATTCCAAAAATTCATGATCAAATTCGATTTCTTGATGAAAAAATTCATAATTTTGTAAAAATCATAAATTCCCATCTTCATATTAACTAGCTTTAGTAATCTGTAACTAGAATTAGCGAAATAATTACTAATATAAAATAGCACTCGATAACAAGTAGCAAAAGCTAGTCAATGTTATCGATATCGATGTAGAAAGGCCTGACGATTTTTAATTAAACGATACAATTCTTCAAGCTTGAATAAAATATTAGCTAAAATAGCATTTTTGCGTAAGTTCGAGTTTTTATCTCAACTTAATTGACATGAAGAATTTACTATTCTTACTCAACTCTGTCGCCAGATAGTCTAGGAAAATTGAATTCCATGATGAGTTGTTGAAATTTCTGAAAAAATGAACCTGGCCGGTCTTTTTCAACTTTTTTGTGTAAAATTTTTGTCAATTTCGAAGATATAAAGTCATTAAATGCTGTTATTTCGGATCATCGATAGACGGAGAATTGAAATTTAGCGAAGGAAATTCACAAAAAATCGTGATCATTGTGAGGAATCGAAAAATCTGAATTTTTTAATTATCACGAAGGGGAACGACCCAAAATTCAAAAGTTTTACTTTTTCTTGAAAAAAAAACAATTCGAATTCTTTGTCTATCGATGATCCGAAATGACAGCAGCGAATGGCTTTAAATCTTCGAAATCAATAAAACCGTTGAGCTAAAAGGTTGAAAATAGTGAGAATTTGGGTTCTTAAATTCGTAGCAATCATGATAATACAATAAAAGACAAATTTAGTATTTCCTATTTTGAAAAACAGTTCAGTAGTTTTCAAAAATTATTTTGTTTATTTCAATTTTCAGATTTAGAGTCTGAACCTCAGATGAAATAGTTAGCTATTCTAATTTACAATTAATTCATTGTAATCTAAATTATTTCAATCAATGATTGAGAGAGTGGACTCAAGGCTAAAATGTGACCAAAAGACAATTCGCAGTAGACCAACTCTGTTGGGAACAAGCTTGGAGACTGGCCGAGACATTGTCGACATTGAGGCTCATGAAAGACTCAAGAGAAAGACTCTCGATCAGTTCAAAGATATTGAGAAGGAAATCCCAGCCTGGTACACAAACCTTCCAAGTAAATATTCATCAGCAAAGAAGCTGGGCTATTTGAATCCCATCTTGAAGAATTACACATCAAAGTCACGTGCCCATGACTACAACTCGGACCAGATGAGCCGAGAGTTGTGGTCAAGATTTCATATTACCACCGCCAGTCGAGAATTGTTTCTTGAGTCAACTTATGGCCATGATTATGGCATTGAGAATATGATGAAGCAACATTAATTGATAAATAAAGTACAGCTATTCTTGGGAACCTCATTTTTTCGTCAAGGTATCAAGATTTTCTGAGGATTTTTTAAAAAACCAATTCAAAAGTCACTTTCACTGATTTACCAGAGAAAATTTTTTCAAGGAAATTTTGTATGATCTCAGAATACATGCTGTTAACGAATCTGCAATTTTTTTCAAAAACCAACCTTTATTTTAAGAGTTATTGGCCCAGAAAATGACCATTTTTGGATCCAGAGAATGGCTAATTTTTTTATTTCAAGGTAATCACATTTTCGAATTCTACGGGTATTGTTTTTTCAATAAAAATTTCTTTATTTTTTCTCTTCGACCTCTGTGAGTTGTTTTTCATAAAAATCGTTCTTTATATTTTTTCAAAAACGAGTCATTTTAAAATTTTCATAACTTCTCAATGAAATATTGTAGCTTAATAAGTCATAGTTCATTCGAAAGAATATTAGTTCTTCTTTCAGAAAATTGGTTAGTTTTTTATTTTCAGTATCTTTAAAACAAAATTATGGCTTGAGCAGTTACCTGCCCATATATGATCTCCACTGGGGCTTGAAACGTTATAAAAGAAAATGACACCTTGACAAAAAATTTCGATTTGTGTAAAAACATCGAGAACAGCTTTATGAACTCTACTCTAAGATCTTTTCGTGACTCTGCTGCATCTAAAAAATATGTCATAGTAATCAAATAGGTTCATGAATAGAAAGAAAAAAAAACACCTAACGTACCTGCATAATTTTGTAAAATCATCAATCACGACACACAAAAATTATCAACATGTAATTTACCCCCTATTATTGTTATCGTTGACAATAAACTTTCGTGATTTGTTATTGTGAAACCAAATCTCCTTTGATCACGATAGTAAAAAAAAGTATTGAGTTTAAATGAACAAGGGTAAACATTCTTCTCTCTTTACATGTTACATGTTTCCTACCCTTTATGACAAGATTGAAAATAGTCTTTTTGATACAATTCTACTTTCTTATGTATACTGATAATTGAGCAGTAGGGCTAAGCCGGGAAAACATGCATTTTTATTTACATAACAGAAAGTTGTACATTTTAAAAACGTGAAAAAAACTGTCAACATTTTCTCAATTTTGCAATTAATTAAATACGTAGCAAAAATTATTTTTACTTTTTTGACAAGCTGAATGTTTATTTTTGGTGATTTTGAAAAAAATAATCTTTTATGTATGAAGGCTCCGATGATAAGTCTCAAGATTGTATTTTTATTGTTCCATATTTTTTTTATTGGTTGAGTCTATATTTTGGACGGGCAGGCCAACTTGGGTCAAAAGACAAGGATTAGGTCTAATTAGCTGTGACAATTTTCTACTTCCACTCCACAACTCCTCCCCCCTACCCATTAAGTTTACCTTTTTGATTAATTTGACAGGGTCTCTTTTTTCTCCCTCCCTGTGTGATATGTTTATAAAATCATTTCTCACTCTCAATTAACAAGACAATACAGATGTGATTGAAATTTTTTTTATATTGGCGTTGATATGATGTAGTTAAACTCAAAAACGTTTTTCAAATTTGTATTGAGAAATGTTTTGTTTAAAATTTTTGTATTTTATCTCTTATATCGTGAAAATAAATAGAAACTTTAATTAACGAAGACTATTAGTTAAAAGTGTGGTTTTCTGTTTCAAATTTCAAAAAAAACAGTTTACGAAAATGATTCTGATTTCGAAAATCTTTAAATTTTGAACATTTTTTAAATTTTTGTTATATTCGATTTTCTTGAAAATATATATTTAGAAATATTAATTAAATGGGTAGATAAATTTACAAAGTGCTGAGAAGGTTCAAAATTTGAAATTTTCCGAAAGTTTTTTTATCAAAATCCTTTAAAGATTTAATTATGCAAGACAATGTCTTGCCAAGACCCAGTGGAATGATTTTGAAATACATAAAGATCATTTCAACCAAGTCTTATGTTAAGTTAGTGGTTAAAAATTTGATTTCGCGCCCAAATATTAAAACAAAATATTCTAATTTTTTAATGAAAATAGAAAAAGTCAAAAAAATCTACATACTTAACCAAAGCTTTTTTAAGCCTAGAACGGCATATATTATGAAAATCGCATTTTCTGTAAATGGGGGTTTTTGGAACCCCTTGTTGAAAAAAGACCAAAATTTGAGTTAAATAGTGATTTATTTAGAGCATTGGAAGCACAAGTTAATACAATGCTTGTTACAGATATTTTTTCCACAAATTTGATAAGAATAGTTTTAAGTAAAAAACTTTGAAGCAGTTAGTAGTAATTTTACAAAATTTTCCTATTTTAACATCAAGTAAATAGATGGCTCTCCCAAGGTACACTTGAAACTATATTTATTGGCTTATAATTGATGGCATTAATTAATTGGCCTTGAATCGACGGGAGGATTGATATCCTGTTGAGAGAAATGAGTTTCCTTACATTATTCAATATGGGCTGAATGAATGTTGAATAAGCTGTCAACCATTTCCTCGCTAGTCCACTGAATGATTCTATTCTTTGTGACAATTACGATAACTCTCAACGATAATAAAGAATTAGGCATGTAATAATAATATGTCCTCTAGTGGTGTTGTTGATACTCATATAATCCGATTAAAATTTCTGAATGTTTTTTTGATTATTCATCAGAAATGAGAAATATCTATTTGACGCCAAATTCCCATTCTTTTGAACTTAGAGCTTGACATTTTGAAGAAGGGTGAGTTCAGAATTAGAATCAAATAAGAGAAGCGAATATCACCGTTAAATTTTCTGAAAAATTTGAGAGAATTATGAATTTTCAAACGATAATTAGAAAAATATACCATAATTGGTTCCTTCGTCTAATTCTGAAAAAAACTTTATTTGACCACTCTAAATCAATAAAGATTTCAAAAATGGGAATTTGGGGAAATTAGAGAACAGTTGCCCCTCCTTATTTCTCTCTAAGTTTCCTTTGAATCGTGTTGATCTTTTTATTATCGATGACATGAAAACTCACCGCAAGGGATTCGTTTCATCGATGTTAAAAAGCCTTTAGTCTGTTTGTCATTCAGAAAAATTACTGCAAAACAAGAGGGAGCAAATGTTCTAAGCCGAATTTGGAGACAAAAATTTGAAAAATTAACCATATTTTTTTTAGAAATAAATATTTTTTATCATCATAATAAACTCTATCGAAATACATGCGATATTTTTCAATGTTTTCTCGATTATGATGATTCCGTGTGATCTGAAATTTTTTCTATGTGGGGAATCTTCGAAATTGGTGATTTGGACCTTCCCATTTGCAGATATGGTGACAGTGGTAGGCCAAATCACAATCCTGGTTACTTTTTTATATTGGATTTAAGGATTTTTGGTTCCCTTTTGCAACGTAAATTTTTTAATATTGCATTTATGGCCCCTTTTTCCTGTGTTGAAATTTAATAATTGCAGTCATGGTTAGTCCTCCCTATGCTGAATGATATCTATTTCGCAATTATGGTTACAATCTTGTCAAATCTGTTTTTGAACCTTCATAACTCTACTATTTTGATAGGCTTCTGGATCAATAAAAGTTTAAATTGAAGCCCACAATATTAACTTGTATTAGTAATATTTTTGGCCAAATTTTGGTTTTTATAAAAATTGTGAAATGGTCTCGGCACCGAAAGGGTTAAAGAGAGAATACTCACTACTTGAAAGTAGTGATCTTATTTTTTTATTCACAAAGGCAAAAATTTTAAATTTTATTAAACCGACTTCACCATATTCGATTCAATTTGAGTAAATAAAATCAGTATGAAAATAAGAATAAAATCACTGAACATGTTTCACTATAGGAATCTGACAGAATCTGCTAATTTTTGAGTTTTTCGAAAAACTCTTGCGTGTTGACCTTGATTTGATTTTTTCTCTCTCTCAGTTTCCACTTCTCAGAGAGGTAGAATGAATAAATTGTTTGTCTGGTCCAGTGTACTTGGAAATATCTGAATGCATATCAATTGGATAAGAAAGAAATTCATCCCACAATTTGCCTTGAGGGGACGAAAGGAAATTTTGTTTTCAATAGAATAATTGGAGTCAACACAATTCTATAAAAAAGAGAGAATTTTCTCCTCATTCTCGGTATACAGTTGTAAATTCAGTCATTCCCTTACGTTCTTTTTCTTCTATCAATTTTATTTCGGAACAACTAAACAGCTTTAACACACAAGAAAAACAATTGAGTTTTTCCTCTCTCTTTATTTAAACAAAGTTTTCTTTCTTTTTATGGAGATAAGCTAAACACAAGAGGCTATATATCTTCTCACACCTCAACTGCAAACGGATTTCTTTCTCTGTTAAATGTTTCTATTTCAATTTGTTACACTCATCTTTTTTGTTATCGATAGAAACATACCTTTGAGATTATTCGGATGGCGATGATAATGACTGGTTTATTCTCTCACAGAAAAAAGCGGGTGGATTTAGATTAAATTTGAATACATTTTGCCGAAAAAAAACTATTTTATTCAATTGAAATGAAATTAATATTCTTAGCATGGAATTAAAGCTAATTGATATGAAGTTGGGAATCTATGATTTTTACAGAAATCTCGATATTTTCATCAAGAATTCGAATTTGTTAAAGATTTTCTGGAATCCTACTCATGCTGCCAACTTTGACCATTTGGAGGAAAAAAATCTGAAAAAAATTATTTTTATGAAAATATGGTCATTTTTCAAATTCCCATTTGGCGCCAAAATCTTATTTTTTCGAACTTTGAGCTGAAAATTTTTGTTGATTTGAAAGTGGGAGAGTGATCAAAAATTTATTTTCACGATCAAGATTAGACAAGAAAGCTAACTAGCACCGTCAAGTTATCGACAGTTACCCCATTTTCGAGAGATTTTGAATTATCGAAATTTCATTGATTTTCATGTAGTGAAAATGATCAAAAAATCGAATTTCAGCTCTGAAACGATACTAAGGTTGAGCATAAGATCGGATTCAGTTGAATTTATTTTCTTGTCTAATCATGATCCTAAAAATCAACTTTTGATCACTCTACCACTTTCAAATCAACAAAAATTTTCAGCTCAAAGCTCGAAAAAATAGAATTTTGGCTTCAAATAGGAATTTGAAAAATGACCATATTTTTCATAAAAATAATTTTTTTCTTCAAATGGTAAAAGTGGGCAGCATGAGAAGGATTCCAGAAAATCTTTAACAAATTCGAATTTTTGATGACAATATCGAGATTTCTGTAAAATCATAGATTCCCAACTTCATATCAATTAGCTTTAATTTGATGAATAAAAATACAATTCTTTAATTTAATAGTCTTTATAGGATGAAATTGAATCTGCTTTTAAAACTTTCCAATCTTATTCTGTTTCTCGAATTTAAGATATCAGATTGGTGTAATTCTGAAAAATAAATTAAAATCATTAATTTTATTTCGATTATCTCTAGTAATTAATAGCGGGATAGCTGACTTTTTGGTTGATCAGTTAATGAAGTTACAATCTAGTTTGAGGATAAAATTGGCCATGTTTTCAGCCCTATATTTTTAGACTGGCGCCAATAGTAGTTTATGTCAATGTCCAAGCTCCGTAGTAAAACAAAAACTTTCATTATGATCAATTAATTCAAGACCCAACTCAATGGAAATAGACTATAATTGATTTTAGTAAACCTCAACCCATTGGTAATTTAAACGTCTGGAAGAGGCTTTGGAAAAAGATTAATTATATTCCTTTTACATGAAAGATAAAAAACTTTGTTTACCCTTGATTATAATGGATAATTTTTTCGACCACAAGAATGCTACTCAAAGAAAGCTTGGTTATGTTTTAAACTTTTCATCGGTTCAATTCGGAATCAAAGTTTCGTTGATGGAAGAAATAACATTTAAACAACTCTAGAGAATGATCTACATTTAGATCTGTATTTTTAGACAGATGGATTGGTTGAGTAAATAATTTATTTTGTGGTTAATCCTTGATTTTCATCCTCTTTACATGTAAATAAAATCTATCCTCAGATGTAGACCTTTTTTCCAACTAACTAGCCAAAAAATAAAAAATTGTACCCCACCCAAGTGAATATTTTTCGTATATAATCATGTTAATATACGCTGTTCTCATACGCTATACACACATATACATTGTAGAGCTCGAATGATCATTCCTTCAATCTCTCTTGCTTTTTATCCCTTGATTTTTCCTCTGTGGTAAGGATATACTTTTCTACCCTGTGGAAAGAAACTCCCTCTATTAAATACAGTAGAGTCTAGATCTAACTATCTTTTTATTAATCTTTAACATAATGTTTTTCTTTCTCTCTTGAAAAATGTGTGTGGCTTGTTCTAAATTCTAATTATCTGAGTGACTAATTCTTCAATGGATAGATTCTTATCTCTAATTTGTGAGTTGGAACGAGTATCCTTTTAAATCAAGAAAACAAGATGATGTCAGTTATTTTGCAAATAAGACCCTTATTTCGGGCATACTTGTCAGTTGGATACGAACAAAAATAATTATTACAAAATAATTTCATCTGTGATTGGTCAATCCCCCTTTATAAGGCTGACTATTACTACACCTAATTAATATGAAGATGGGAATTTATGCTTTTTACAAAATTATAAATTTTTTCATCAAGAAATCAAATTTGATCAGGAATTTTTTGGTTCCACTTTCAGGATCTGAAGAAAAAAATAGGAAAAAAAATCAAATTTTAGGAAAGTTATGGCATATTTAAAATCTAGCGATGGCGCCGAATTCCCATTTTTTGAACTTTGAGTTGATAATATTTGTTGATTTCAATGTGAGAGAGTGATCAAAAACTGATTTTTAGGATCACGATTAGTCAAAGAAATCAAATATGCTGATTCAGATTCTGAGAATCCGCCCATCTTCGTGTGAAAATCGAATTTTGATTTTTTGAACATTTTCACTACTTGAAAATCGATGAAATTTTGATGATTCAAGATCCCTGGAGATTGGCGAGTCCATAGTCATAATCGGTTTCTTTGACTAATCGTGATCCTAAAAATCAACTTTTGATCACTCTCTCACATTGAAATCAACAATAATTATCAACTCAAAGTTCAAAAAAATGGGAATTCGGCGCCATCGCTAGATTTTAAATATGCCATAACTTTCCTAAAATTTGATTTTTTTTCCTATTTTTTTCTTCAGATCCTGAAAGTGGAACCAAAAAATCCTGATCAAATTTGATTACTTGATGAAAAAATTCATAATTTTGTAAAAAGCATAAATTCCCATCTTCATATTACAGTTAAAATATTTCCATCGAAACATCTTATCTTTATTGAAACACGAAAAAATTATTTATCTCGACCAATCAGAATGCAGCAAGTGATTTCTATACATATACACTTGTGCATCAGTTTTCGTGCCTGAGAATGTGCACACCCCATTTTTCATGTCTTTCAAAACTAAGATTAATCATCAACCTACTAAGAAGTAGGACAAGTATACGAATAAAATAATTTTTTGGTCAAAATTTTCATTTTTTCTGATTTTGATCTCAATTTGTAGCGAATTTTTTTCTGGACAGATCAGTACCCCCGCAAGCTAGTAAGTTATTGATTAAACTCGAATAAGATTCCAAATTAAAATGAGGTTTTCATGAAAAAGAATGCGTGACCCTCTAAATTCTTGAACTTGAAAAATGCTACCTTCAATTATTATAATTATTGCTCATAGCTTCACTCACATGTACCATAATTAGATAATTACTGCTTCATATCCACAGTGTTTTATAAAAATCAATGAGTAATTCTGACTCGAGCCTCTTATGAATCCTTCCTTGAACTTTCCTTTCAGTGAAAACAAAATTTCACGAAACTTCCAATGAGCATATCTTTGTTGAATATTGAGTTAGAAAGCTGATTTTTTTTGCAAATTAAAGCTTGGTTCAAGTTTAGTCGAATGAAAATAAAATATTTTAAGGAAATGCAAAACATATTGTTTCTCTAAACTTTAAATTTTTATTTAAATTTCTATTGGTTAATTTTTATGAGTAAAGGAGCTTGGAAGAGTTCATCATTCACTTCTGGAATGTTATAAATTGAGATATAAAGCTGATATTTTTTCAAAAATAATTTATTAAAATCTAGAAAATATTCCTTTGTTCCAGGAATTTACTATCACATCCCTAGAAATAAGTTGTTCAGATCTTGAAGGTAGCATTTTTCAAGTTCAAGAATTTAGAGGGTCACGCATTCTTTTTCATGAAAACCTCATTTTAATTTGGAATCTTATTCGAGTTTAATCAATAACTTACTAGCTTGCGGGGGTACTGATCTGTCCAGAAAAAAATTCGCTACAAATTGAGATCAAAATCAGAAAAAATGAAAATTTTGACCAAAAAATTATTTTATTCGTATACTTGTCCTACTTCTTAGTAGGTTGATGATTAATCTTAGTTTTGAAAGACATGAAAAATGGGGTGTGCACAAGTGTAGATAGGAAAATAAGTGAGTTTTTGTGAAAATGTGAAAACTCACTGTTAATACTTAATCAGGGGGTAAATATTCATGTTTCAATTAAAATATTTTTACTGTAATTAGCTTTAGTATTTTAGTACATAGATCAACATCATGATAATATACAATTGAAAATTGTATTTAAAACACGGAGACTGTTCAGTTTGATTCATAAGGATTTACTCAAACCTGAAGAGAAGACTCTATTAGTTTATAAATTCCAGTGTGATTGTGGCGCTTCTTACATAGGAAGAACTATTAGGAAATTGTTTGCAAGATGGAATGATCATCTACATAAGGATACCGCGGTTACTAGACATCTTGAGCAGGAAAACCACGCAGCTTCAATTTCAAATTTTTCCGTTTTATTCAAAAATCCTGGGTATGATAGCATAGATGTATGGGTAAAGGAGAAATTCTTTATCAATCAATACAAACCCAATCTGTGTTCAGAAAAACTATTCCTATAATCTTCAACTACCTTGGCCTATGTGAGCTTTTTCACTTTTATCTCCACTGTTTTTCAGCTTGCATATATTCTTAATTCTTAAACTTTTACTACACCTACTTAATATAATAATAATAATTATTATTAAATTATAATTTATTAACAATACATGTGTTAAGTTAATTTTTTTACAATATTATTCTTCATTATAAATCTTATTTTTAAGTTCTTTTTTAAATTCATTTAATCTCATATTTTTAATTGTTCTGTTTAATTTTTTGAAAATATTTTTACATTTATTAAAAATGGCAAGTTTTTTTAGCTGTCCGAATTCAGGAGTAATTGATCTCAGTCCTGAGTGGTTTGTGTTATATAATATTGGCGATGATTTGATCAGATATATGCTTTTGAGTTCTCGTCTTAATCTTAAGTTATCTCTCGAAAAACCCAATTCGTCTTGGAAAAAAGGAGAAAGCTTTCTCCTGAATTTCTTGAATGCTGTATTAATCTTTTTAGACCAATTTTCTCCGTCTGGATTCCATACGGCTGAGCAATATTCTATTTTCGGTCTAGCATATATTTTATATAGAAGGACCTTCATTGAGTCGGTTTTAACACATTTGTGAATATGGATTAATCTGCCAATGAATTTTTTTTTCAAAGTACTCGAATACGACTCTGGTGACCCACACATCTTTTCCTTCATACGAATAAAGAGGAGCTCAAAAATACTGAATGAAATTTCAAATAAAAGTAAAATTTTATTACTCAAACATTTTCTTACCAACATTTGAGATAAAACTATCAATTCCAGGGATCATTTTATATGTTTCTCATTCATGTTTAATCCTTAAAGTCCCACAGTGATAGTTCTATCACACGTCATTTTAGCGACTCATTATTATTCATTCAAGAATCAGAAAATACTTTGTTTACCACCCATTCGATAGGAAATTTATTAATCTTCTGGAATACGCAAAGATCTTGGCTCTATCATTCGTCAAACTCGCGCCATACTAATTTAAATAGAGTTGTTTTTTTTTTAATTTTTAATAATCCTGAATATTTTTGAATCGCCAGTTTATTTTACTGCGTAATTTCTGCATAGTAACCTTGACCAATATTAACTTATTATAGAGTGGAAATTGTTGTTCATACAATCTCCCCTTGTCATTATTTCACCTGGTATTGATTAAAAAATGAAATTTTCTAGAAATCCTGAATTCAATAAAAATTGTTGTTTCTTCAGGTGAAATCAGCTTGATTCTTTTATAAGCTTTTCGTGTATTATAATTATCCTAGTTACAGTTAATGCGCTAAAAATCCAGTTAATTTATACAAATTTTGGTTAATGAGTAGATAACCATGAGAACGAATAACTTTTAATCATCCTTATTATTCCCATTAACATTAGCTCTACAAACTAAATAGAATAATAACTGCCTACATAAAGATTTTTGTTCATCTCAAAATAACGTGTAAGCTACTGCACACGAGTATAGAATGCATTGAGGAAATCAATTTTGTCAACGCCCTAATCTGTCTGTCGAGTATTGTACCAGTTCTTAATTAAAAGAGAGAATCTCAAGCAAATTATTTCTTTTCTAATCACTAAAATTTGATTTGACAACTGGATAAATGGTTAGGTATCTAAATCGAAGGTGCTTTTGAGTCAAAAGTTTTGATTGGTAAAATTAACTTAATATATGTGTTATTACTTAAAAGTATATACATAAACAATAAAGTTAATTTTTAGCAAGGTTTCCACCGAATTTTTAGCAAAACAACAGCATAACAATATGGCAGTAAAAAAAATTATTATCCAAATTATTATCTGATATGAGTTGTAATCCTCGTTTTATATGTTAACAATAGAGCATATATCTTGATTTAATAGCAGAATTTCCTCGATTTTCAAAATGCTCATCGATCAAATTTATAGCAATAAACAATTGTAAAAATTATATTTAAACTCAGAGATTGTTTGACCTACTGAAACCTGAGGAGAAGACTCTATTGATTTATAAATTTCAATGTGACTGCGGATCTTCTTATATAGGACGTACAATCAGAAAGTTGTCAGCTAGAGCGAACGATCATCTTAAGAAAAATACAGCGATAACTAGGCCTCTTAGACAGGAAGTGCATGAGGCTTCAATTTCGAATTTTTCAATTTTATACAAAAACCCGAGTGATGAGTCATCACTGATGACAGTACAGACGTTTCGGTGAAGGAGAAATTCTTCATAAATCTATATAAACCAGAATAATGTGTTCAAAAGAATTATTCTTATAACCTTCAACTACCTTGGCCTATGTAAGCTTTTTCACTTTTCTCTCCACTGTTGCTATTTATTTTGGAGAGTTTTGGTGTTTTTTTTCAGCTTACATTTATTCTAATTTTCTTCAACTTTTACTATTTCTTTCATAATTTGTAAATTATTATTTTCATTCATCTTTAAACTTTTATCATTATCTGTGGTGGTTGGTATGAAGGAAGACGTTGTAGTTGGTAAAGTCATGTATTTATGAGGACTGTATATTTGTGTGATAAATGCAATGAAAAGGTACATTAGATATGAAGAGGAGAGATTCATAGTTTTTACGACTTACCACGAGGTGTACACAGAGAAATATAACCTGTGTACCCACGTGATTAAACAAATTAACCTCCATTGATCTCATTGGTTAATAAGGGTCCTTCAATATGATTGGTCGATAGGGATCGTGTACATAAGAGTTTGTATTATTATCTTATTACTATTGAGTAGTATTAATAAATAAATTAGGTTTTAGAGGAATATTAAAAAGTTTTGGTGACTATGCTGTTACATATCAAAGAGACACTACTGATGAACCTTTGAGAAATGTGTGTTTGGTGTTATTACTTTTTTCTACTTTTCCAATTATGATTTTATGTGGATTTTTGGACAATTTTGAAAAATTAGAATATTTCTATCGTAATATCCTCTAAGTTATTTTTATATCGTATCAATGTGTGACTACTATATAGTAAGTGGATAAAAATTAGAATAATTTTGAGGATTTTAATTACAAGACTTTGATGGATCACTACACAGCTCCTTCTTAGGGAGGGAAGCTTCAGGAGATTTAATAGAAGATAAAATCATCACCCGTCTTTGGCTAGACGACTAGTTTTCTTGGGTTTCAGGTGACTGAAGTCCTTGGTTCTGCCTAATGTGACAGTTCTGGTTGGCTTTCTATGGTACCTTCTGTCTCACGACCAAATAATTATCTTTGATTATCCTCACCTAGTAAGCATTTTATGTAAAAAAACGTAAGTAAGCATACTTACGGTGACAGATATAATTTTTCTTGAATTGACTTCATTTTGAATTTCTAGCTTGAAAATAGTAATAAACTGCGAACATACATCAAATTATAAATAAATTTTATATTTATGTTGACTCAATTTTGAGCAATTTATATTATAATCTCGATCTTTTTTTCAATATGAACACTAAGAAAGAAAAGAAATAGATGAAGCTATTCTCGATGAATTTGCGAATTTATCAATTTTTACAAATAACTCATTATTCCATCAAGGTCAAGAAATTTTATGAAGAGTTTTGGTAATCGATTCAAAAGACACACTTTTGCCAAATTGAGGAAAAAATTCGAATAATTATTTTAGCGGATTCATTTGAATTTTTGAAATTGGTGAAAGTTAAGCAATCAGAGATTTCCATAACTGTATTATTATTCTTTATAAATATCAAGCCGGTTCAAAAGTCTAACGAGATCCGGTGAAACAAAAGATTCATAACATATTCAACAGTATTTTAATACTATCTATGAATTCCTCGCCAAATTCCTCGTTCAATAAAAGGGGATTTAATTCGAATATAAACTAATTTAAACAAAATTAAGGAGTTAAAAATAAATTTTCTTATGAATAGCTATTCTAATAAGGTTAATAAGGAGACTATATCAGAGGTTTTGAGAAATTGTTATGAGTTAAGTAGAATGAGTTAGAAAACAAAAAAAAGTATACCTGTATAAATATTATACAGTCAACTTCACACATAACGACTCTGGCTATCATCTTTGCCCATTCTCATTTTTTATTATACCAATCAAATTGCTTTATCACAAGAACAAATCAGAATTGACAGACCAAATGGTTGCAAAGGATAATATAATCGCCTAAGAATTTATGAAATCAAGAATACCTCTAAAAAAAGGAGTGTTCGAGGATACAATTATTGCTGGAGTTCAACTGCCAAAAGTCACATAAATGAATTTTTTGTAGATGGGGTCTTAAGAAACAAAGAGCTGATTCGAGAGAGTTTTTTTTCATTCAAATTGATGAAAGCATAATGATCAAATTAATCTGTTTTCTTAATTTTTATATGCATTATGTATGAAGTAACAAATCGGGGTTTTTCAGCTAATCAAAAGAGGTAGTTACAATAGCCTATTGAGCCTTGTTTTCAACCAATATGCAATCCAAAATGCAAGTCTCACAATAACTGCGAATTACTTAAATATTACAAATACATTCAGTTAAGTTATGAAAGATGATAATTGAGAAGAATTATGGTAAGTATTTTTTCCACACAAGTTTTGTCGTCTGAATTTTTGATTTTGGATATTTTCTTGCTAATACGAGTGAGACAGGAGTTTCAGCGAATATTTCTGATCTATAAGCTAATATAATATATTATTGTATATATAATGGAAAATTAAGTATATTTTTATTAGTTGGATTAGCCGGAGTGGGAGCTTCTCTTGTTATATGCACCATATATATATGGCTAATTACCTCAGTCCCTTTTTTACGAATCGATCAATTTTTTAAATTATACATTCTATATAAGCAGCCCTGCAGTCACAAATATAACTTAGACCATACTCTAATTAATGATTAGTAATCATTAAGTATATTATGAATTATAATTAATTAGGACAGTCAAAATGCTATTCATGCTATTTTTGATATGTTGCTAGAATTTTAATGAGATTGATGAAATTAACATTCTCGAGCATAAAGGATATTTCCTCACGAAAATAATTTTGTTATTTTTCTGCTATTCAAAATCGAATGCTATTTTTCCACTGATTAATTGCTATTTTTTTTGCTATTTCTCCGGGCTAAGCCCTTGTCAGATAAATGGTAACATGAGAACAAATCTTATTTTTCTTGATTACTATCATCTCTTCATTTGAATTAAGTTATTTCTAAAACGTTTCAATCTCGTAATAGGGCATGTTCTGAAGGTTTTTGATTGGTCAAAGAAAATTTTAAGCTTGGGATATTATTTAATCTCATTTGTTCCATAATTAGATGTCTGATCAAACATTTGGACGCAATTTTCTGTCTTACCCAAAGAAATTTCTTTTATATATAATTTACTTACAAGTAGTATGTAATATATTTTTTCATATGCTATAAAAATGCTATATTTTTTGAAAACTGCGCTATCCTTTTCTGAAAAAATGCTATTTTGTGACCGCCCTAATTATAATATAATTAAACTGGTTGAGATGTTCTTTAACATTGGTTTTGAGCTGAGCTACCGATGACATAAGTATATTTAATGAAATAAGAAGATGCCAGATTATTTCACAAATAAAGATCTCTATTTCGGGCATACTCATCAGTGTGATACATGCCAAATAAATACTAGTTTAACAAATAATAAGGTAGACCTTATTGGTCGAGATTTACAATTTTTCAGTTGGCTCCTACCTGTTACCAGGTAAGAACTGTTAAAGTTGAAGATACAAT